>JBAMBL010000882.1:0-110912 GCA_037043405.1 Drosophila subquinaria
TAAATCACTGCGGACGGCAGTCCGCGCTAGTGACGAAAGCAGCACGAAGGGTGCAAAGGCGACTAGCATATATACACAGGAAGAATGGAAGATTTGCTATGACTGTCCGATCAGGTCGAGTTATATACCGATCGAAAGGTATCAACTTAACTTGCAAATGTGCATACTAAGACTTTTTGAAACTCACCTGGTTCGTGAGATAAACAGGTGTAAGTGGGAAAAAAATTAATTAAATTATTGGAGCTAATGGGGCCGTTGGAGCCTTTTTGAATTTTCGTTGAATTTTTTACAATTTTCATCAAAAATACGCGTCGAATGACACCTCGATCATCGAAATCGGACAACTGGTTCGAAAGATAATTAATTTTGAAATTTTTAGGGGCCTTCCGAAAATGAGTTGAAAAGTCAGTTTGTCTGTTTGTTTGTTTGTTTGTTTGTTTGTTTGTTTGGATCAAATCGTTGATTAAGCTTAAATGTTTGAATGAGGACTTGTTTCTGCTAAAAAATCTAGAAACGTTTGTTCTACGACTTTTTCGAAAAATAGCTAGTTTAGCGGGAAATCGCTAAAAACCGCTAAAATTGAAACCCTTATAGCAGTCAAACGATAAAAGCTACAGATGCGATCTATATATCGTTGAAAAGGTATTCTGAAGGGCTGTTATGCATATCTGTTAATTTTTGTTCTAAAGTACACAGGTAAATTGCTACAGGTGAAATAAGGTATTTTCCCCCACATTTTGGCGGTTTTTGAGAAAACGCCGCTAACGATTTTTTTTAAATTTCAATATGTTTTAGTTTGTAAAATTTCGCGTTTTTTGATATATGACACAAAAAATTGTATTGATAGGTTTGGAAGATATAACCTATTAACTGAATATATACGTTTTACTTTGAATTGGAATAGGGCAGCAGCAACAAAGTGTCATAGCAGCCAGTTTGTTTGTTTGGATCAAATCGTTAATTAAGCTTAAATGTTTGAATGAGGACTTGTTCCTGTTCAAAAATCGAGAAACGTTTGCTCTACGACTTTTTCGAAAAGTAGCTAGTTTAGCGGGAAATCGCTAAAAACCGCTTAAATTGAAACCCCCATAGCATCCAAACGATAGAAGCTACAGATGCGATCTATATATCGTTGAAAAGGTATTTCGAAGGGCTCTTTGACACTGCTTGCAGCGTAATGCGGAAATTACCTGTTAGCTGAATATATACATTTTACTTAGAATGGGAATAGGACAGCAGCAGTGTCATAGCACCCAGAGTTTAAGAGTGCTGATAGCTTTTGCGCTGGGCATGTTTGTTTGTAAAGGGGACCAGTGTTGCCAGACAACTTGTTATAGCTTGTACAAACAATAATCAAAGTTGACAAAGCTATACTGTCACAAAATATTGCAATTTCAAAATTTCTGATGTCTTATTCAAAAATTTCTGATATCCCATAAAAAAACCTCTTTACGAGGAAAAAGTCTAGTGACGAAAACATTTTCATGCCCCAAAATTTCTGATATCCAATTTTGTGACGAATAATATTAAGTTTTACATATAAATTATTTTAAACAAAATTTTTGCATTCGGCACTGCGCAAAACTGTGAGTGAGTTTTATTTGGTATGAAGAATTGATACATTGTAGCGCAATGTGCCGAGTGCCAAAATTTTGTTTAAAATAATTTATATGTAAAACTTAATATTATTCGTCACAAAATTGGATATCAGAAATTTTGGGGCATGAAAATGTTTTCGTCACTAGACTTTTTCCTCGTAAAGAGGTTTTTTTATGGGATTATATAAATAAATTTCAATGGAATGAATTTGCAAATAATCACTTTTAAAAAAAATTAAAAATGAACCAAAATCACTAAGAAATTCGTAAGTAGACTTAATCAACTTAAATCACTTAAACTTAATCAACAATCAAAATCAAAATGTTTATAAAAAAAATTGCTGAACACAATTTGCTGCACGTTTTCCGGATGAGGCGGAAATGTGTATACAGTCGAACTTCCCTAACTCGAATCACCATTATCCACGAAAAAAGTTCGAGTTAGGGAGACTTCGAGTTAGGGAAGTAGAATTGTATGAAATTTGCCTAGTATTGCCACTCGATTTTGTTCGAGTTAGAGAGACTTCGAGTTAAGGAAGTTCGAGTTAGGGAAGTTCGACTGTATTTGTATGATAAACACATGATACAAAAATACTTATATATTTTGTGAAAATAAGTTGTGTTGAGTGTGAAAGGCGACATTCGATTTGTGTGCTTCGCTTGCTGTCGTCTTTGGCATTTGTTGCATATAGTAATTAAAATAGCGCATACGCCGCGTTGTGCGCAAAATGTAATCAACATTACGCATACGCCCTATGCACACATCCATACAACATTCAGAGACATTGAAGCAGCTCGTTAAATCGCAAAACGCGTTGCACGCCAAACTATTCAGGTGCAATGAAGCTGTCAACGCCAGGCAACAGTTGCTTACAATTTTCACTTCCTCGCATAACGATAAAAAAATATACAAAAAAAAAAAAAGAAACGAAAAGCAAGAGCGGTGGAGAAGAAGAAACAGCAAAAAACATAACCAGAAGAGTAAAAAATGGAGTAAAGCAACTGATGGCAAATCGTTGCCACTAAAATGTCGGTCTGTGTGTCTCTATGTCTGTGTGTCTGTTGCACTGTCTGTCTGCTTTTGCCACAAGCCAACGCACTCTCAAGATTTGTCAAGTGGCTCTCAATGCCACGCCCATGCAACGCCCACGCGCTGCATTTCATGCAATTTATTGAGCTAGTAAGCCAAAAGGATGGTGCAGGTGAGTGTGGCATGGGTTAGGGGGTAGGGGGGTTCATCATTGATGGCCTGTTTTGAGTGCATGTCATTTTTGAGGCTTAAAAGGTTGTGTCGCTTTGCACTGGTTACGGCTCTTTGCCACAGTTCTATTTTCCAGCCTCTGCCGCCATTCGGGCAAACGTGTCGAATATTTTCCAATTTTCATTTGCCTTTTTCGCTACTTTTTTTGATGTGTTTTTTGTTTCTTGTTGATCTGTTTCTTGCTCGTTTGGCCTACACCTCCTTTAAATGCCTGGCAAATGGTTTCACAATCTATGCTGCAGGCATTTCATCGAGGCTGACAAATTGCAACTACTCTCAAAATGGCCCAAAGAGACAGCGAAAAGAAGATTTGCATGTATTTGTCAACGCTGTTTGCAGCCATTAGGAAAAGGTATCGAGAAAACACATGCTTGCAAACAGATTACAGTTTCCCTCTTGCAAACTCTTAAGGAAGCCAAATGCACAACTTGATCAACTACTGACACTTTGATGCTTTTAATTACATCATTTTGGGCCAAGCTCCAACTCAAGAACTCATACGAAATTCAATTATTTTCATTTCAAGTTGTTTTTCGCAAGAATTTTGCGTTGATCAAAAAAGTTGACGACGGACAAGGAATGTAATAATATATATATATATATATATATATATATATTTAATGTAGCTACTTAACTTGCATTAAGATGCCTATCATTTACATAGTTATATGGGAGGGTAGAGAAGTATAGCAATAGAGGATAATAGGAGGAAATGTGGAAATAGGGGCAGTAAACGCACTTTCCAAACTTTTTAAAAAGTTGTTAATTTATAATAATGAGACGAATTGCTTAGCTCGTCGATAAAATTGTTAAAGTCGAAAAGTTTTCGACTGCTGAGAGTGAGTCATTATAAGTGGCCTTAGTGTGTGACTGCTCTAAATGATATTTGAACTTGTATTAATATTTAATGTTGTAATTCTCACAGTTGGCTCATTAAATGCCATTTAATGTGCAACACAAAGTTAAGCACTTGAAATTGTCTAACTGGCAATATTCGACTTCGAAATACCCTTTAGTTAATTATGTAAATAAACAGCTTTTTCTGTTGTAAAATATTTGTAATTATCTAAAAATTAATATAAAAAAATAGCATTTTATTTAATATGTGAAATACTTTCTAAGGGTCACATAATATAATTTATATTTTGAAATAACCGCTTAATGTTAAATGAATCTTTGAACTGAACCAACAGTCGAGTCGAAAGAATAAACAGTAAGCAGATATGATTTTAGATAAGATTCGCTTCATATCAATATAACAATTTTGATAATAACATAGTTAATTATTAGCCAGATAAGTAAATTGATCAGAGATTAGTTGAAATTGATAAGCCCAAAACATTGATTATGATAACTGAATTAATTTATCGCTAAATGGAAATAAGCTAATAAGCAAATTTGTTTGAACTCTAAGTAACTGTAGACTGGAATATATCCAGCAAACAAATTATTTCTGTCGAACTTTACATAAAAACTACATCTTTAGTAATTTAAATCAAAACTTGTTAGCTAATTTAAAGATCTCATAAATACCAAATAAATATGTTGTTAGACCAATTTTAGTTGGATTTTGTAGGTTGGTTTAAAGATTTCATGGCAACAAACTGACCATGGAGAACATCATGAAACATTACCAAAATTTGGTTCAATTTCGTTAAATCTAAACGGAAGCCAGTTAACTGCTCAACTGATTCAATTGGACAAACTAAGCGGACAATATGAAATTCTTTCGAGTAAACGAATATTCGCATTGACAGTCGTAACAAATTGAATATGAATTGAATGGAAATTGATTATATTTTCTGATAAATAAAGTGAATACACGTACGCATGTACCATACGAACGGACAATACCAAATATTGTCCAGTCAGCGCTTGGGGTATCTGAGAATCTGGCGAGTGGTTCGGTCAGTCGTCGGCCACAAGCTGGAAAACCACTTATGACCCACTAGACAGAAATTAGCTTAAGTACCACATAACAAAGATGCTCATAAATGCGTGCGTGTGTGTGTGTGCTTGTATAAACGATTATATTTATAGGGTAGGACGCCAGAATGATTTCCATCGCCTGTGGCGTTATTAGAATTCAAATATTTATGCGCCAATTGGCAGCAACTAGTGGTTTTTAAGCTGATCAATACCGTTCTTCTGTTTATTTATTTATTTATTTCCATTTTCATTTCATTTCATTTGACGTCACTGTTATGTGTATGAGGAGGCATTAAGTATACGACGCGTTGCTTTGGTATCTCTTTTCTTTTTTTATTGATTACGCACATTTGAATATCAATCAACAACTGAATCGTGTCGGGGCACATTGACTGAAGTTTTGTTTATTTGTTCATTTTACAGTTTCTGTTTTTTGGCAAAGAGCAAACACTTTGTGCCTAATGCTCCAACATCAAGTGCCAAATTGCCAGTGCTTTTTTTCATGAATTCGCATAACAAAACTCAATGACTTTTTTACTTACACAAAGAGCCGATTTCTTATGTTAAATAAAACAAATAGGAGCGATAAATTTTCACTATTATACAATTGAAATGTTTTTATTCTTTGAACATCCCTTCTGGATAATAACTATCTATATAAGTGCAATTAAGTGAAAATCCAAACAGTAAATCGAGTTTAATATTAAAATGTTAAAATCAAAAAAAAAAAACAATTAATCGAACTGTAAATATGTATATCTCCAAATAATAACGAAATATCAACTTAAAAAAAAAAACATTTAAAACAAAACTTATTTGTTAATACAAAATACACGCGTAAATTTTGACTTGTGACTTCAAACTTGCATAACTTTACCAAAAGTAATCCGAGCGGAATCACGTTTTGATCTCGGTTTGGCTTCTTAAGGCATTCTGCGTTCAAATACTATTAATTTTATCAAATAATTTTTTTTTTTTAATTTTTAATGTCATGGTATAACTAGCAATCAACTTCTTATATCATAATTAATATTTATGGAAAAGAAAAATAACGAGTTTCACTGTCACCAATTACAAAATAAAAGCAAGATTTTTCCCTTAAGAGGTATTACTAAGTCGAGCACACTCGCTCAACTCAGTCAGCAGACACACTTAAAGTAGTAAAAATGTGTGTGCTTTATAGGAAAAAGGCAAATAACCATGTCAACAATGGCGTTTTACTTCAATTTACTAGCACTCAAAAGGTCAACAGCTGACTTTGAAGTACCTTCAAGCGTAGAATGGGTATGGAGAGCAAAATGAAAGTGACTGAAAGAGTAAGGTATATGAGAAGCAGAGTGTAACTGAAACTTCTCTTAACCGCTCTTAATCTCAATCTCGACCTAGGGGCTGACACATTCTGCCACATCTTCTTTACGGCACACAGCAGCTAACTGCAGGCAATTTTTCTATTTTCCACATCATTAGTTTTCAATGAATATTGTTCGTGTGGTTATGCCATTTGTTGTTGTTCTTGTTGTTGCTACGGGGTTAAATGTCCAGGGCATACGAAAATTTCAGTAAATGTGCTTTTGGCCCGCATAAGCAAATAAACTTACAAATTGGCCAGTGTCAAAACAAAAACCATACAAAGGAAAAGAACAGCAGCAGCAGCAGCAAGTTCAATGGCAGCCATAAATCAAAAACACGGCCAATTAAATAGGCGGGGTCATTCAAGACTTTTGTTGTTGTTCTTTTTGTGTTGTTTTTTGTGTCGTTTTTTCTTTTGCTTGTTTGCCACCTGCAGCCGCCGTTGGGCAATAGAATTAGTTTTCTTATTTGACTTTAGTCGCAGGACAACAGCGACAACGACAACGACAACGACAACGCGTCGTATACGCAATGTCCCCAAATGCTGTGCGGAGAGGGAGGGAGGGAGGAGAGGGTGTTTAGGGGCGTCTGGCATTCATGCACGAGCGAAGCAAAGGCATTTGAAGTGCCTCGCATTTCTGACCCCACCCCTTATGTACATATGCCCGGGGACCTGTCATCATCATCAGGCAGCAGCCGAAAGCAGGGAAAAAGAGAGAGAGAGAGAGAGGGAGAGTAAAAACACAAACAGGAACAATTACGTGCAAACAAAAATACAACAAGAAGAAGTACATCAAAATAAAAACAACAAGAATAACCAAAAAAAAAAAAAAAACCAAATAAAATTATTTCGTTTTATTTTGTTTTTTTTTTTTTTGTTGGGCAGCCAAGAAGGCAAATCAAGCAAATCAAAATCAAAGCGAATAGAAAACATCAGTGCCGCAGGCTCATGTCGCATATTTATGGACATCCTCACATTCTAACATCCTGCAAGACATCCTGCAACTCTCAGCAAACAACTGTTCCCGCCCTCTCTTTCTCCACCTCCACCACCGCTCCCGCGTAAGAGGCAACCTAAGTTGCTTTGTAAAGAGCAGCAGCAGTATAGCAAATTTTCAATCGCTCGATTCAGCCACTCGAATGCACATTTTACAATTCAAATGGCTGGCAATCATTCAACATTCGCATTCACAATCACAATCTCTCAGTGTAGTCGATGCGATTCAATAATTCATCTTGGGTATCAGGCAAAAACGCCTTCCCGTTCCATTTTTTTATTCCGCGCTGATTGCATAATTGCCAGAGCGAGATAGTCTGACTGAATGCGAGTGCGAGAGAGAGAGAGAGAGGAGAAAGGGAACATTTAAGAAGCTATAAAAATCACTTCAACAGTTCATCAACTGGGCAGTTTTGATAACTGACTGCGCTACGCTCTCTTCGTTTTTCCCTGCCATTTTCCAATTTCCAATTTCTCAGCCTTTCTCTTATCGCAAACGCATAAGTAACTCGGCTAATGGCATTTCCCTTTGCCCACAACGAGCATTGAGACGTTTTTATTGCAAGTCATTTGACACGACACAACTTAAAGATGATTTTATGCCAGGTACCCAAAAAAAAAAGGAAAGAGTAGGTAACAACTCAAGTTGATTTAAATATTATAATATATTCTTTTTGGGTTCCTTCAATCTCCGTTTTCAAATCAAGTTTTGACTTTGCCCTTCAGCCAAAAATTTAGCATTTAAAATAAGCATTTGCCTTACATTAGCTTCTCGTTACACAATTCAAAAGTATATTTTTTATTCACTTTTCTTGCTTTACTTGCGAAAATAAAGTTTATGGAAATACATGTCCAACATAATTAATAAATTTGTAGTAGTATTACAGTTGAATTTCTTTCTGTTTCTCCCTTTCTCATATTTATCTCTTGTTCTCTCCCTCAAGCAATGAACTCCTCAGAGCGATAATTTCGTTAAAATGGACGCTGAAAAGTTGTTTTATTTCTTTGACTTGCAAGTTATAAAATCGACTGTTCAATCGCTGAAAACTCACATATGTATATAAACTTCTATACATATGGAAAGTATACCCATACATTCGTATACATAAAAAACAATTGGGTGAAAAAAAAATCTCAATTGTTCACCGTCTATCTAGAATCATAATTGATTGATCTACGAAAATGCAAATTGCATTTTGTCTCTGTGTATTTTGACATATTATGCAAACATTTGAATATCATTTGTATTTTTCTACTCCTGTCGTTTTTGTCGCTCTGATTGTTTTGCTGTTGTTGTTGTTAACTAATAGGTTAAAGTTGCAATTAAATACAAAGTTGCGGCCACAATTTATCAAGTGGTCAAACTTAATTTTGATGGCTTGTAATTAACTAATTTACATTAGAAAACAAATAAACCAAAAGCCAATCACAAACAGGAAAGTCCACAAATTGAAATACACCATACACCCCCCAATACACACACACACATCCGGACTTACACACACACATTCAGACATTCAGTAAAGTCGTGAGGCAGCCACAGAAATGACCGCAAAAAAGCCATTTGTTTTTTATAACATACTTATGTGGTTCTTTGAACTGTTTTGGCCACAAGTCACAGCAGTATCAGTAACCGTTAACTGTTGTTGTAATTGTATTTGTGTGAGGACTAAAAACCCAATAAGAATAAGTATATATAGCCAAGTAAAGTATTAACCTTGCATGCTTTCAGAACGTTACCAGATAATTCAACTTGCATTTCGGAAATTGAAAACTGTGGCCAAGTGTCAATCTGATGTCCAAGCTAAGAACAAGCTGCCCGATTCTGTCGAGCCATTTACAGATTTATGCGATTCGCTTTCGTTCGCTTTCGACAGCTTCTAGAAGTTGATATCCTATTTCCGGACCCCCCCTAACCACATTTCCCTTACCCAAACCTAAAAGTTAAGTTGCCATCTTATGCTCGTTCCATTTAACTAATGAAATTCTGAATTGCACGTCAAAAATTAAAACAAATATTGGTACATAAATATGTACGACGTTATATTGATTTTATCTTTTAAAAAAGGCAAACAGAAAATTACCTAAGAAAAATGTTGATTTCCTATTTTCAACATTATTTAAATCATACAATTATTTATAATTATATTAATCTTAATGAACGTTTTTTTCGCAATTTTTCGTTTAATCAACTGAAATTGAAAATGTTATTCATTTAATTTTCGTTTAGTGTATTCTTCAACTTATAAAACAAATGCTAATGGCCTACAACAACAATGACTTCCACATCGCTGAGGATGAGCTGGGCTGGTGCTTTCTATGTGGTCAGAGACCCATCGAGATCCTTTATTTTCCTATCCACCACCATCGTATTTTGGTCCCTCCGCCTTTATTTCCCCCGCAACTCATTTTCCTCGGGCCACTGTCAGTTGTTTCAATATATTATTTATATTTCATTAAATATTAATGCGTTTGTTTCTGAGTCGAGTTGAGTTGAGTTCGGTGTTTACCCTCTATATTAATGCGTCAAGAGGGTATATTTATTATATAACGAAACTTGACTAGCAACAATTCGCAAAATTGCACACTTTCGGACAATTGTTTAAATTTATAGCATTTATTAAATTGTTACACTTATTAGATTATTACTGGGTATCTGCTTATGTATAAACAACTCTTGGCTAAAAATCTCTTTTGTCTCTGTTGCTTTTGTACTTTTTGTTTGGCTTTCAAGCCATAATTCCCCTCAACCAACACCACCAAAAGCCGTGTGACTGTAAACTTTTCAGCTCTCGTCCAAAGATGCGATGTTATGAGGCTGCCAAATGGGTTGGGATAGATTGTTGATATGCCAGCTCTACTCTTGGCTCTGTTTTGTTCGGCTTTGGTTTGGTTTTGCTTGGTTTTGCTTGGTCTGGCGGGGTATGATGTGGTCTGGCCTGGTCTGGTCTGGTCTGGTCTGGTCTGGTTAAACAAAAGACGAAGGACTTACAAAAAGAGAAGGCAGTGAAATGAGCAACCACTGGCAACAACAAAAACAACACAGACACTCAGCGAAAGACACAACGGCAATTATAAAATAACAAAAATGTGGCCTAGCCCCCGGAAAGTTACCAAAAAAAAAAAGAAGAAATTTCTGTCGTTTTTGGCTTTTCTGTCAGTTAGCTTGAAGCGCTGCCAAGTTAATTTAAGAATAAGCTATATATATTTATAAAAAGAACTGACCCCCTTCCATACTTTGTCCGCAATTAGGAAAATTGTTCTGATTACGATATAAAAACGCATTGCAATTCAAATTGATTTCACAAAGTGGTCAATCAAAGATTTTAATAAATAAAATATTTGACGTGTAAGTTGTATGAATGCAATTGCAATTACTACAAATACACTAACAACAACTGACACACACACACACACACACACACATTTATGGACTCGACAAAAAAAAGCCAATAGCACGGCCTACTAAGTTGTTCACCCGGAAGTTCTTGGCGCCATCGCAAAAGTTCAGTGACACGCAACCAAAGAAAGGAAGGAAAGGCGACCGGAAAGAAGGGGGAGAGGCCCCAACTACAAGTATTACCAATTGCCTATTTCAACGAGTTTTGCTGTTCTTTTTTTTTCCTTTCCTTTGCTTTACCTCCCTCCCATTTTCCACATAGCTGCGGTTAGCAGACCACTTTTTCTACTCGATTGCGTGTCAGTTATAAAGCCATAGCCCAATAGTCAAGCACATTTATCCTCCCCTTGTCTCAAATGCCCCACCATTACCAATTCCAATGACTATAAGTTGAGTGCCATTGACACTTGTGCTGATAAGTTGAGCAAGTGTACAAGTTATTTATGAGGGGGCTGGCACGGTGCGAGACCTTGAGATGTTGAAGTTCAGGTCCATAGTAATTTGAACATTGTTTTTAAATCATTGTTTTCCGTCACTCATTAATAGAATATTAAAAACTTCATTAAAAGCATTATGAAACCTTGACAATATGAAAGCTTGACAATAAAAGAACCTCAACCCAATTTATAATGCAGAGTCTACTTTATTTTCGTGTCAATTTGAATTTATGCAAAATTTACCATGAATAAAACGTCGGATTTTTTGATTTTTTCAACTTCTTTTAATTTCATTGAAGTAATTTTATCTCAATTTGATTCAACTAAAATTATTGTAATTTGAATGCTACTTAGTTATCCGAGTATTCTACTAAAGGATTTTTTTCCGAATCGTTCCATATTTAAATTTTTTCCCTTGGGATTTAATTTACATAAACATCAATTTAAATATTTGTAGCTCTTACGTTAATCCAAATCTCCATCAAATATTAAACGTTTTACTATCTCATACTACAATTTTCTTCGGCATTCATTAGCTTGCTTATTTTTCATTAGATTGCGCATACGCCACGAAGTCCTGCAAGGTAAACAAATGGAAAGTGAGAGAGCGAGAATGAAAATAAAAATGTCATTTGGTCAATTCGTAACGCTGCGCAATATTGTCATTAATTATTAGCACACGTCAGCGTATTAATTATTACAAGGCGTTGAAATTAATTACACAGCCCAACGCCAAACTCGCCGCCCCAATGAATGGCAAACCGATGGAACCACCTTGTGGTCTCAACTGAATGGCATTTGGGTAACCACAGTTGTGGAACGATCGCTTGTTATTTGATGTTTACATTTCCGACATCGTTTCCTTACCAAGGAATTATTTGGCTTAGCTTAAGCTAACTATTTGCATTTCGTAGCCGTTGCAGGCTTTTTTTGATTAATTTATTGGCCCATTGTTGTCAATCGACAAATCATCAAATAATTTCTTATTCATTTAAGACGTTTGTATGCCAACAAACGCGACATTGAGCCTGTTTTTCGTGGTGCTGGACTTGGTCTTGGCATTGATTGTTGGGTGTTAAATGTTGCCATTGGCATTGCCTAATTAGTCAAGGGGTGATCAAGTTCCAGCCCACATTGGAGCATTCTAAATATAGCAATTAACTAGTTAGATGTGAATCGAAACAAGAATGTCATTAGCTTCAGCCCAGGGCCTTTGAGGTACATGTCAATAGAATTCTGATTAATTAATTATTTAAACAGTGGAATTACGCGATGCAATGGCACACCCACGCACACGCACACACACACAAAGCCAAATGCAATTCCAAATAAGTAAGTGTAATTCAACATAAATATTATCGTCTCTCTCTCTCTCTCTCTCTCAATTATTAAATTTCAACAATTACAATTAAACAGAGAACGTCGTAACTGTTATATTTTTAACTTACAAAATATGATGATTTGACAGCTACTTATTTTTACTAAAAATATTTCACAGCATCGAATTTATCCATTATGAACAACATCAAAATATTAAAGTGTGTTCGTAGTTAATTTGATGGAAAATAAAAATCTAAATTGTAATTGTTTCACAATAGCTTTCTACATATTTACTATCCAGTTGTAGGATAGACTCTTTTAAAAACCAATCTTAGTATAATCAGCCCTGAAAAATTACATTGAATAAATGAATGAATCATAAATTTCCCAATAGGTCGATAAATAGTTTCTTGGACTTAAACATATTTCTAAGTCGAAGCACACGTCTTTAATTTAGTCAGTCTAATGATCTGATAGACTCGATCTGAGGTATGTGATAGGCCTTCGAATAAATTGCAATATTTCAGGCAAAAGTAAAAGGTTTAGCCAGTTAAACAAACCCCAATAAATTGTTGTTGACATATTCAGAAATTGGGTATAATAACTGCACGTGTTGCCCATTTGTATGCAATGACAGTTGGATAAAGTTGAGAATACATCTCTTTTTCATCCAAACACACAAGCTCTTTCACTCTCTCTCTCTCTCTCTCTCTCTCTCTCTCTCTCTCTCTCTCTCTCTCTCTTTCGATTTTCCTGTTAGTCTATTGATGCCTCTGTCTTTTGATGAAAGTGGGTGCACGTCAAGTGCAAGTGCTGGGCAATTAAAACAAAGCGTTTGCCTTTGCCATATTAAAAAGCAACGCTGCACGGTAAATTAAATTGCTGGCCACGAACGAAGAGTGTAACCACTACAAAGCGAATGAATTTTCCATTTATGATGCGGGATACGGGAATACCAGTAGCCAGGAGAAGTTCCAATATGAGTATCACGCCCAGCACTTGACGCGCCCTTTGGTTGCTATTTTGTTTTTTTTTTCTTTTTTTGCAAGAAGGGTATTATAATATTGTCATGAAATGTGTAACATATTCAAAACAGTTAAGTAAATATAAATTGTTGTTCTTCTGTCCGTCTGACCCTCGGCAATCTAGTACCCTAGTATTGAATTCGCCGGAGCAATGTGTCGAAAATTCAATTCAAGGCTCTGCAAGGGTACACAATCTTCGGCGTGACGGAGACAACCTATCTTTCTTGGTTTACTGGCGAGTTTGTATACATTTTCAGTATGGTGAAATGTTACTTAAATACCCTGTAATAATTAATATTGGATCAAAGCGATGATCTGTCTCTATTTTATGTTTCAAAAAACTTTTTGATTTTGATTTCTGTATATCGCAGTTACTATTAGGGCAAAGCAGCTTTACAGGGTGCTGTCTAGTTAAGCTTTTTTTTGGAAAGCAGCTATTAAGTGGAATTTTTGTTATGTCAACATTTAATTCATTTAAATGCGTACAAAGTGAAGCTCCTTGTGTTGTAACTTGATGCGGTTTCATGCGTTATAAAATCAAATCATTAAAATAAACGAAAAGGACCGAAAGAGAGACACGTACACATAGAGAGAGATAGAGAGAGACGGGGAGATATTGAGAGTCTAAACTTAAACTACGAACTCAATATAAAAAATATTATAATTGAAAGTGAATATTAGTTTTAAGGCCCTATTCTCTTTCAGCAAAAATTTGTTTTCGACTTTTTTTTTTTGCATTTATTTATAGCTTGGGTAGTTGTGAATATGCCCCTAAAAGAATTTTTAGAAATTCGAAATACTTAAGGAGATATGGCCATTTTTATCCAGCAATGTTAATGATAATGCATGTGAAGTCAAAACTTTAAACGCGTTTATCTCGAAACCACGTTTTTCGAGCTGGCGGCCACGATTCCGCCAGTTCTACTGAACCGATTTGGATGAAACAAAGTTTAATCGACGTAGAATTGTCACCATTCTGGCCCGTAGTAAAATAAAAATGTTGCGATTTTTTTTACTATTTTTTTTTTACACTAAACTACAAAAAAATGGGTCCAAATTCGATTTTCAATTTCAAGTGGCCGCCATTTTGTCAAAAAAAATCGCAAAATTTTTATTTTACTACGGGCCAGAATTACATCTATGCTGATCATAACCCCGTTTTTTTTTTCATTTCCGACGCTCCGGAGACCCGGAATCGTGGCCGCCGTGACGACACCTTTTTTTTGCACCACCAACTTTGAAGTCTCATTACTTTTTGAACAGCCCTCGTATCGAGGAAAAAAAATTTTTTTATTTTCTTTCATTCATTACTAATTTAATAAAAAAAACAAAATTCAAATATCTTTTTGCGTTTTCAAATGAGAATTTTTTCAAAAAAGGTCCAAAAACAGCATGCTGAAGGAGAATAGGGCCTTAAAGGCAGTCAAATTTAGAAAACTGTTAACTATGCAATGGACGCCGATTAGAGATTCTAAATTTTGTTAAAAAGAAAATGTATGTTAGACCAATAAAAATGTTTATTTTTGTATTTTTCTCTCTCATGGTAAAAAAAAAATATTTTTTTACGATTATCCTTAACTTTTAAAGCCGGTCGAAGCTGGTTTATAAATGTATAAAAAAAAGGAATACTGTTTAAATCAGCTTATAAAGTATGGCTAAACATTTTATTGCAAGAAAAAAATAGCTCACTTATGTAACTGCAAGTTAAAAACATGGTAAAAGCGAACAAAGTTAAATGCTATAACTCATATATTTTCAGTTTTATTGACGATTTAAAGTCCGTTGATAAGCAGTAAATATACGAAAAAGACGAAGAGAAGAGTATCAAACATATTTATGACACCCCTAAGGACACACACACACACACACTCATACACATACACACACAGGCGCAGGCTCAGGCAGACAAAATCATAATTTGATTTGAGTTTCATGGCACTCATGGATGCCATCAAAAATGTTCGATTTATGTATGTCTCATCATCACATACACAGAGTGAGAGTGAAAGAGTGATAAAGGTGCGAGGTTAGTGGGAAAGAGAGAGCGAAAGAGTGCTAGAATATAATCAACTCTTGTGTTTGTTTGCCGCACGGCGTTTACAGAGAACACAATTTTCCGAAGCGAAACAGTTTTTGCATAATTTATCAATTATCTGGACGCGCACAAAATTTCATAGCATACTTTTCAGCTTAAGCGCTTTTAATATGCCCAACACGAACGCGTTACGGGCTCATGGCTGTTGTTGTTGACGTTGATGTTGTGTGTTGTTGTGTGTTGTTGTTCTTGTTATTCTTGCAACACGAAACGACAACATGACCAACAGTAAATTTCTTCATTACCGAAACATCAGCGAAGCGACGACAAAAATTTGGCACTGGCAAAATCAAGTTAAAAGTTAAACCGACCGCAACAGGTGTGCGCAACCACGCCCATAGCAACGCCCACTTTTGTGCCAAACACGTTGTCAAATATAAAACACAAATACAACAACGACAACAACGACGACGACAACGACATCGAGAGCGACAACCGTTGCCATAATGACCAAATTAGTGGTCTTTTTGGGCCGCCAGCGAAATGTTAAAGTCTTGCTTTCACTCTTCCCATCTCGCTCTCTCTCTTTCTCTCTCTCTCTCTCTCTCTGTCGCCCGCTCCGTCATTCTCCGTTTGCGTTGTGTAGGCGCGACAACGGCAAACAAAAAAATTGCCTCAGTGGCAGACAAGCCAACTAACCGAAAGATAAAATAAAAGAGGGGCTGTTAACATGGCCAGGTGAACCCCAGGCCAAAAGCAAACATTGGCTAAAATCAACGGTTCTTCTTGTTGTTGACGTGGTTATTGTTGTTCTGCTAACAGGCATTTTCTTTCTTTTTTTTTGACTTTGCTGCACGTGTGACAAAATCCACTCAAACCGTCAACTTGCTGATACTCTCTCTTTATTTTTTTCCAAATCCACTGAAGGGCTTTCATCAAAGTTATTTAGAGTTCCAGCCAGGCTTTAGGAAGGATGCCATCTTAATGCTAATGTAGTTAACTATATATGTAGATACTCTTATTAAGCTCTAGATTTTGGTCTTCATTTCTCAAGTGTATTTAAAAATTCGAACAGCTTTTCATGACTTCATTTTTTGTCTTCTTGCTGGTCGCAGTTATTTACTGTTCACTTTATGTTGTTGCCACATTTTACATATCTGTAATTTAAAAAACTTTGCCTCTTGTTGTTGTTATTTTAAAGTGAACTTGCTCCGTTTTTTGGCATGAACTTAAAGTTTTGTAAACCAAACATATTTTTAGTATTTGTGCTCCATTTGCAATGCAATTTCCCTCGATTTCTCCTCCAAAAAAAACTCAAAGCGCGTCGAGCTATACGACAGTCAAAAGTTATTAAAAAGTCTGACAGAAGTCCAAAGGTGCTTCCAAATGCCATTTGAGCAACCTTCCCCCACACAAAGCACACAAGCCCGTGAAATTTCATCGAGCGGAGGTGGATGAAACTTGATGGCAGTGAAAAAGCCTAGAGATATTGACAGTAAACCGGAAATGCGTATGCGTATGAAGTTTTCAGTTTTTTTTTTGGGCGTCAAATTAAAACAGTAGTTTGACTTTGAATAAAAAAAGCGCTGCCAACATGTTTAAACAGTCAAAAAACAGATCCTTAGGGCAGGCAATTTAATAAACACTTGTGTAACATAAACCAGTGGTATTTCAAATCAAATACCACAATAAAATAAAATTTAATTAATGATTTGCAGCCTATTGAATTTATTAAGCGCTTTCAGTTGACCAAAAACATATGTTCAAAAGCGCTTTGAATGAATAGAATGCCAGATAGACAAAGGAGCTGCCAGCTGAACAAAATCAGCAAAGTTAGTAGAAAATGCTATAATTGAATGTGCAGTTTCTAAAGCAGCTATAATTTCTAAGTGTAACTCATCTACGAACCTTTGTAAGAAATTTTACAAGCAGCAGAAATAAAGTTGCAAATGCTTCAAAGCAACCAAAAGAGTTTCCGGGTCCTGGTATAGACAACAGGTGCTGCCAACTTGATGGCAATTAGCCTATTAATTATAACATTCGTTTTAACCAAACAAAAGTTTAACGAACGCAGTCCGGTCAGTCTCTTATAGACCAAAATAAAATGGGTTTACCAACGTAATCAAAAGTATCTTTAAAAAGTCAGCATCAAAAAATCAAAATTGATAGAATTTTAAATTTTATTGTGAGCCATTTGATATAAAACGTTATTTTCTGCTTTTGCCAATTCTGGCCATTGTCGTCCTTATGGTTGTTTGTCGTCTATTTTTATGCCCAATTGTTTGAGATTTATTTTTGTTTTTTTTTTAATAGAGTTTTGATATGCAGCCAGACAAAGAAGCGTCAGCCAAATTGATTGTGCGAGGCGCTGGGGCAACAGTGGGTGGGCGATGCCATTTCCATGAACGCTGCTTGGGGCATTTGCTTTGAAATGGAAATGTGAAAGCGAGTCCACAACACGCCCACTCACACACACTCACACACGCACGCACACACGCACAAAAGAGCTTGAATACAGCTTTTCTGCTGCCAGAGTTATCTGTGATTTTTGTTTGGCTAAAAACCTGCTGCAGTTTCGACTCAAAGCAGGCAAACAAACCTGCTGTCTACATTTCTTGGTAGCATATTCAATAGAACAATTGATGCGTATGCGTTAAGCTTGAGCTCAGGCGTTACGGCATTTCATGCAAAAAACCTGCTGCAGTTTCAACGCAAAGCAGGAAAACAACAAACCTGCTGTGTACATTTTTTTTTTAGAACAATTGATGCGTATGCAATAAGCTTGAGCTCATGCAAATTCAAAACACATTTAAGTAAACTTTTGGCCAGCATTTAAGTGTTTAACTTTAGTGGAAGTGGTTTGATTACACCTTTGAGATGCAGCCAGTTAAAGTAAAATGCATATGTTAAGCCCGGTTAGTTCAACCGACCAAAAATACTTGGAATTATTCATATTTAAAATTTTAAGCAATTTACACTTGAATTAATTTACCATAATGTAGCTTAAATTTAAGATCATAAGTACTTAATGGCCTAATGATAAGTAGCTCACTTAAGCTTATTTTAATTGAATCAATTAGCAGCCTTTTAGATTTTTTCCAGTGAAACTTTTCTCCGATCCAAGTCGAAGTAAGTTGAGTTAAAATAGTTAAGATACGATTACGATTAGAGCCATTAACTACTTAAAAAACTGTTAACTGACTACCTCGATTTACCAGAAACAAAACCCTTGGCAGCCTTTAAAAAGCCGTAATTGAAGGTCAACTGAAAACAGTTAAAAGAACAGATTTAATGACAAATTGAGTGTTTATTGAGCCAACTGAAAGCAACCAAATTCACGGTTTAGTTTTTGACGCAAGTGAACGAAGAGTTTTTGTGCCATTGGGCTGAAGTATTTACATTAAAATGCGTTGTGGTGCCCAATTTACAGGCAGTTAACGGCCTTTATTTATGGCGCAACACTTGACGCTGTCATGACGGCAATAAGACATTAACCCAGCAGCCAAAAGTTGAGTTGCGAGCCAAAGTGAAGTGAAGAAAACAACAAGGACGATGAGGCGTTTGGCATTAGCAAAGAAATTAAAGTACAAATCCCTTTGGGTGACACTAACCGCAACTGTGACTAAGCCAGACAATGCAGAGACAGAAGACAGAGAGAGAGAGAGAGAGAAAGAGATAGAGTGAAAGATGAAACGAATGAAAAGGAAAAAGACGAGCAGAGAGAAAGAGAAAGTAACAAGCACATCGACTCTGCTTGGCGTAAATAACAAAAATTAAAATACAATAAAATAGACAACGAACTGTACGCACACACATAGAGACACACATATACACACACAGTGGCAGCTTCTGTGTGTGTGTGAGTGTTCCTTCTTCTGGCATTGATTGCAATTGTTGTTGTTTGTCTAGTTGAGTTGAGAGTTCGTTGCTCATTTGGCGCAGAGGCCAAAGTGAATGACTCCTAAATTGCAAAACAAGACAAAGTGGCAGCATTTTTATACCACACACATACACACACACATACACACACACACACTCAGACAGTGTTAGTTTATGCGCCAGTTGGTGCTGATGCCGCTTTCTGTTTGCATGCCATTAGCAAAAGGGTTTAACCCCAGGGCTTACATTCAACTTGCAGCATAAGCAATTCAACAACAACAACAAAATGTCCGATTTAATGGCAAATGGCAGACAATGCATACAGCTACAGCAACTAATACACATACATACGTAGCTATAAATTCATAGATACACCTGCAAACAGTAACAAAATTTATGCGATTTTTTTTTGCTTTCGAACATTTTATTTGTATGTATGGTATATGTATGTATGTACGTGATTTTGCCTCCGAAAAATGGAAACTATTAAATATTGTAAGCCCTTTTTCGTGCCACTGTCATTTGTCTGTGTCTCTTGTCTCGTGTCTTCATGCAAATGGATGCAGACAGCGCAATAAACACACACAAACACACACACACATGCAATGCCTAAAGTACTAAAATAGCAGCAAAGCTAAAAAGACAATGATCAGACAACTGGGCGGAAAAGCTCAGAAACAACAACAACTGCTCAGGTTGAAAAGCTGCTTTAGCTCTTCAGCAAGTCTATTCAGTTGCTTTCCTTTCCGAACTAACTATTTCGTAGTTTACTAAATCAATAGAAAACTTAGTTTAAAGTTTATTCATTTATCTAATGAATAAAGTGCCATCGAAGTGATTTAAGTAATGTATTTAGAATGTGCTAAAAGCTAGTGGAAAAAGGAAACAAACACATGATAGCTTTAGCGTGTTAACATGAAATATGTTCGAGCTGAGTTTTGACCTCATTTGTGTGACAGCAATTTAAATATATACAATGCACCCCATGTTGGGCGCCAATTTCTCTAAAATACGAAATAGAACATTGAACAAACACGAAACGTTACACAATATTAAAGATTATTTAATAATTGTTATAGAAACGCTAGACAAGTTTCACAAAAGTGTTATTAAGGTCTTGAATACTTGTGGATTGAAATTGAAGTGAATGCATCTTTCAGGACGCACTTAAAAGGAAGCTATTATCATGTCAGATACACAATGCACAAGTCATTTCTTAAGGCTGCAGTCGAAAACTACGTGACTTTCTCAGCTTGTTGTCGAGAGCTGCAAGAAGACGGTATCGTATACCATATTCTTGATTTATGATGTGATTTTCGCATAGTCCTAGGGAAATGACGATAGGAGTAAAATTCTGAACTACTCCCCAGTCGACTCACGTGTCGAATCGCTGTTGAATAAGTGATGCACGCAATGAAAACCCAGAGCTAGAAAACTCAGTAGTAGATTTGACAAAGAAGCTCTAAAGCTACATATATTCGTACTCACAACTCAAAATTTAGGTCAATTTATAAGCTAAGCAAACGTCTCTTCAACTGCAAAAGTATGCAGCACAATTGGCAGGCAAGAAACTTTTCTTAATTGGCAGCAGCAGCAAAAGGCAAAAAAAAAAAAAAACATTTAAAGACGCTGCTAATTGCAGTTGGCCAAAAGCACATCTACTTGCAAATAATTGCGAGAGTATTTGAGGTAAGTCAAGCAGAACTTTCAAGTTGACGGGAGTAGCAGCTGTTACCAAGGCACTATAGGTCAAATGGACTCTTTTTCTAATATAAACTAGCTGTGTAACATTATTCAAATGAACAAACTTTACTTACATTCCGATTAGGAATACATTAAACTGTAATGTTGCATACCAGAAATGTTAGCATTGCATTCTGATGTTAAGTTAACAGCTGTTAAACATGCAGCTCATAAATTGTACAAATATTTTGGTTGAAGTTCAAGTGGCTCTAGTTTTTTTTAGTTGAAATTTTTTAATTCAAATTATGATGAATAGTGATCAGTGTGGTTTGTACATTATGTTGATAGATCTGTGCTGTTGGTATTGTTTGTGTTGTCTGTAGTAAGTGTCCATAAAGTGACGCTTTCGAAAATAATTAGTTGGGAAGAGTTTTAAAAAAATGTCAGCACTTGTCAGCCAAGTGACTATATACATGTTATAACAGTAAGTTTTTTTAGTCCTTCTCCCAATGGTATATCGATGTTATTAATATTACGACACACAGACAACAATAAAACATAGATTTGTTTAGTTACAGGCTAACTACTTTCCGAAAATAAGATCCAAAATATGCTCCTAAAAATATGAAATAAAAAACAAGAAATTTGAAATATAAGTACTTAGAAAGTATAGTAAAAAAACATTACTTTAATATTTATTAACAAAAAAAAAATTAAAAAATATTTTTTGTATATATTTTTTTTAAGGGCGTTCATGGGCAGAGCCACACCCATTTTTTCAAAACTTTTTCCAAATTCGATCTAGAATGGTATTCAAAAAACTTTAAACGGAAAACTTGATAAGCCTTCGACTTATTTGTATCAGAAAAATGGTCCATTTGCCCTATAGTGCAAGGGTTAAATACTAAGTCTGCTTTAAGTTAGCTTTTATTGGGTGAATGCGCTTTCTGACCTACTCGTGTTCCGACCACTTGGCACGTAGTAGTTTTGGCCGTCGTTGTTTTTGTTTTTGGCACGAGTACAGGAGGTCGAAGTGCGCTTCGATGTGAGCGCAATAATCTAAACGAACGCCACATTTCCGGTTGCTAAAATCCATTTCAATCATTGATGATTAAACAACCATCAGCTGCTCTAAGCGTTGCTTCCGTATCCCCAGCCCAACCCCAACCCCAAACTCCATTTTCGCCGCTACGCTTCCTGCTCCTCCTGCTCTGGTTGATACTGATGATGATGATGAGTTTTCGACATTCTTCTGCCAGTAGGCAGTAAATTTATTTTGGTTGCTACATTAAAAATTAAACAGTACGGCAATTTTCAGAGCGAATTCTGTCTTCTTGTTGTATTTGACTTAAAATCAAATCAAAGCTCTCTCTATCTCTCTCTCTCTCTTGCTCATTTTGTGTCTCTTTCTGTTTTGCACACATTTTTGGGTAGGATTTTTAATAATTTTCATTAAGCGCACAGCCGACAGCAGACACACACTTTATATACATACAAGACTGTGTGTTAATATATATGTATATATGTTACATTAGAAAGTCGCTAGCTTCTGGCTGTTTGCCGTCTGTCGCCCTTTTTACATTTTGAAGACTTCGTTAGTAGCTTGTTGCATAGTTTAAGGCGCCATCTGCCCCCAAACAAACACACACAAATGAAAACAGAAAAGAAGTATATGCAAAGGCAAACGAAATGCACAACAAGAAGAGACAACAGAAGATAAAGCTGTCTTTGACTTGCTTCAATAAACCAGCGAATAAACCACCAGCACCAGCAATTTAATCTCATCTTATTGATTGAGAGGAGTTTGAGCTATGAAATTTGTTAGGCAGCTGATGAACGTAATTTTAAATTTTCAATTCGAAATTCAAGTTATTTCAGGTAATATTTACAAAAGAGCACGTGCAATTTAAAAGAGCCAAAATAAAAAATGTACAAGAAATATGAAAATGCTTACTCAAAATTCATTCAAGCGTTAAGTGCCTGGCAGTCAAAAAGAGAGAAGAAGTATGTGTGTGTGTGTGTGTGAGAGAGAGAGAGAGAAAGGGAATGAAAGGTATGAACATATGAAAAATTATATATGCACATTACAACGCAGATTTGCCACTTGACACAGCAGGCAACATTTTGTTGTAACACAGTGAACTGAAGTGAAGTAAAGTGAAGGCAGTTTTGCCAGAAATGCTCTATAAATAATTTACGCTGCTGAGTCAAAAGTGACGGGCGAAAAGTGAGAAACTGAGCAATATTCACTATAGTTTTTGCGCCCATGACAGAGCAGCTCAAAAACAAAAGGTAAAGCTAAAGCCTAGCATGATGTTGATGATGCTGATGCTGATGCTGATGTTGTTGTTGATGTCTTGGCAAAAGGCCCCTAATCCCCATATGAGTTGTTAACAACGTATTAAGAAGATTTCACTTAAGTAGCGCACAAAAGACTAAAGACGCTAAAGACGCAGCTAAGGCCAAATGTTAATGATGCGCTGCTCAACACACAGTGTACATATACATATGTGAGCACAATAGGTTGAGCCCAAAAAAGTAGGCAACATATTTTTTTGTTGTTACTTTTTTTGTTTTTGCGTTTGCTGTTGAGGAGTCGCGTAATAAAATGAGTTTCAAATTGGCCATAAAAGCGTAAGCAGGCAGCAGGCGAACAGCATGTGTACTACAATAATAGCAACAACAATAACAGCAAACAACATATACAACAACTTTAGAAAGCAAAGTCATTACAAAAGCTAACAAAAGCAATGCGAAACTTCAATGCTCTTGCAATAAACCCATCTTGAAATCGTTGTACATAAGCTGAAAGACAATTAAATAATATAAATATTGTATTACAAATACAGTTTTAAAATGCTAAACAATAAATTCAAATGCACAATCAATTTATCAGGAATAATCCAATAACTTCAATTAAAATGCCTACTGGTTTAAAAATATGAATGCCAATAAGCTTATCGCCCACATACAAAATTATAACATGAAATTCACAATAATTGTAATGATATTATTATAATGTAATTTTTCTCCAAGAATGCATAAGAATACTCTATCTTAAATTTAATTTTTCTAGTTAATGATTGCGCTCATAATATTATAACAAATGTATAATTGGTTAGTGTATCGTAACATAAACGTTCTGTAAGTCGAAAAGCCATTGATTATACCCTTTGACTCATTGCTCAGTGCTGTGAAACAAAACAAAAAAATTAAATAAATAAAAAGAGTACAAAAAAAAAATATATACATTGTGCATACCTGACATGACATGAGACAGCATATTCATAAATGAGTTCCCGCCGCTGCTGCTATCTGTATGTGAGTAAGTGTGAGTGTGTGTTATTGAAGGTGGTGTGCGAGTGAGTGTGAATGCGTGTTCATTTGCGCATAAAGTGCGTGCTACTTGGGCGTGGCTTAAAGGCTGTCTCGTGAATCAGAGGCTGTCTGGCATGAGTACTCGTTTTCATATGAATGAGTACTCATGCGCAGCCCGTTCGACAATATTTATGTGCGAATGTGTATATGTATTTTTTATTTTTATTTTTATTTTTTTTTGTAAATTGAACGCCCAAAACGTTGAGTGGGCAATTTTTCGGCATGATTTAACACTTAATTAGCAAAATTTTGACTTGAGTGCCGCTCACATCATTGTCACATGCGGCGATGCGTAATGTACATAAACATTATAATCCCCGCAAAGGCCATATACTTACTACAAGCCGAGTATTAAAATGGCAATATTCGTCGCAGCTGCATGTAAATTATTTAACGCACAACATGTCAGCCAAAAGATTTGCCTTTGCCCAAGACAACAGGATTTCAAGGATTTGCTTTTGGATGGGCTGAATGGCTTTACACACTAAAATACATCTAATTGCCCAGAAAAGTGTTTTAACCAGGGACTGAAAGTAACTGTTATTGATCAAAATTTCAGCTCAAAAAATTACATAAAAGGACTAACTAATGCGATTTTTGTTTAAATTTAATTTGAAATTGTTTATAAAAATCTTTTTAGAATATCTTTGTTAATACTCAAGATAAACGTTTCAAATTTCAACATATGTAAATTTGGTTATCAGGAAGATGATAACCTAATTTACATAAAAAAAAAAAAAAAATCAAATTTAATCATTATTATTGATTTATATAATAAAAATCAATATTAATAATTATTTATAATTTTTATTTTTTTAATCAAAATTAATTATTAAGTATGATTTATGTGATAAAAATCCATATTAATAATTATTTATAATTTTTATTTTTTTAATCAAAAATAATTATTAAGTATGATTTGTAAAGTAAAAGTCTTTAAGTAATTATTAAAAGTAATTTTTTTTTTATATTCCTCATAACAGTTTCAGTCCCTGGTTTAAACTGTGTGTGACTAGCAGATCTTCCTTAATTACTTAACACGTTTGATTAACTTTTCCCACCATCTTCCAGTATATTTACGACTAATTATATATTAAAAAACAGTTGTATAAATAAGGACTAAGCTCTTTTCAATCTCTCTGCTTTCCTCTTATTTGACTTTAGTCCCATTTTATCGATTTAAGACACTATAGGAAATAAAGTTTAAAGATACACAATTTAAAGTTATTTAAGAAATGATTTGCTTTAAAGCAAACATTTTAGAGTCCACCAATCTCAATCTGACTGCCAATCGCAATTTCAATTTTCTGCCCATCACTTCTCTTTTATTTTTCCCTCATATTATTTCCATTGTAATCGAATGCAAATCGCCCTTTTCCATTTTCCCTTAGTCGGTACTCGCTAATTGTTAATGTATTTGGTTATATCAGCTGCATATGCAACAGGAGGGCAGCTTAAAGGCTCTCTTGTTGATCTCTCTCTCTCTTTACCCTGTGAATCTGTATTTATGTGTGTGTTTTTACAATAATGAAATGCAAAAAATCTGTGCAATCCTGATGTGCAACGGAAATGAAAAACATAAAACGGAAATGCCAAGCAGCCATCATAAAATGTAATGCAGCAAATGTGCATTAAAAACCGGTTGAGTACCATGCCATCACACATTCTCCTCTACCCTTAATTCTCTCCTATACTTCCCCACCCCCCCTTTCTTTTTTTTTTTGCCAGTTCAACACTCTCTGTTTCGTTTTGGGCATCTCTTTTGGACCTTCTGACTCGTTAGGTTCTCTTCCCTCTCATTTCATGTGGTTTTCCTAAGTGGAAACTGTGCTTATGAATGGTTTCTGTGATCCTGTAACTACTCAACTAGATTCGACTGCTGAGTAATGCACTTGACCTAAGAACCTCGAGTCGACCGCCCACTCTAATTAGCCAAGCATTTGAAATTTGCATTTAACTTTGCCTGCGTCTTAAGAGAGAGGGAGCCAAATGCAAGGTGGCCTGTCTGCATATCTAAGCGCATGTCAGAATATTGTTTATTTATAATATGCTCTGCACATATTTTGTCATATTTTCTACAACCACACGCATATATACAAGAAACATACAACGCACAGAATAAAATACACACATACAAACGTACTTGCGTACACAAAATAAATAATTTCATTTGACTTGCAAATGTGGGCAAAAGTGAGGCGCGAGCTGAGCTGAGCTGAGTTAAACTGAATAGCTCGCAAGTCGCAGCTGAGGCAGCTACAATAACAACTACAACAACAAAAACAACAACAATAACGTTGTCATAACGCCAACAACCAGCAGCAACCAAGAGCTATAGCAACAACAACTATGAATAAAGCAAACAAAGCCAACAATGAAGCTAACAAAATGACAACAACGACGATAGCAGTGAAACGTCGACGTGAACAAAAAAAAAAAGAAAAAAAAATATGCAACGCAACAAGAAATACAGAAATAATAAATTTACAATGAAATATATGCCGAATATATAATGCCCTGCGATATAAATAGAATTCGTCAATTGAATTTTTCATTTCATTTACTTATTATTACAACTATCATTTAGAATCACAAGATATTTTATTGGCTAAGCTAATACACATGTACTTAAGTTGGACTTAAAATGTTAAACTGATGATCAAAATATTGGCATAAAAACAATCAAAATTTATATAAAAAAAAAAAAAATAATAATACAAAAAAATCATCAATGTTAATATAAGCAAGATATCTCACACCTACTCTACATTTTTAAATATGTTTGTACATACGTTGGGCGCCAAAATATACAAGCTAAACCAATAACTAAGCACATTATTAAAATGTTTTTGTAACCAACAGTTGCATGCTTAAATGGTCTTCGATTGCTTCTTAATAATTCAGGTTTCAACAAAATTATGCATGATTGCTCAATATTCCAAAGAATCGATCTTAAAGACATTTTATTTTATCATCGATTTCTTATTATAAGCTATTAAGCTGACGTTAAGTCTTAGCAATAGCATGTTTCGCATAGTTTTTAGTCTGCTGACAGCTGGTTTGACAGAGCACACCATTGGGATTTTGGCATTCATTCAAGCATAAAAGCAGCCCCCACATACCAGGATATTTCTTTTTTTAAACTTTCTCTTTCACTTTCTCTCTTTCTTTCTCTCTTTCTTTCTCTCTCCCTCTCCCTCTCTCTTTCGTAGTCTCGAAATAACCGACCTCAGTCGGCATTCAAGTGCAAGAAGCTTCTAGCATTCCTTTAAAACTTGCCATTTCTAGTTAACTCGGCCTAAAAATAGCCAACAAGAAAAGCGTAGGCTTGCATTGCCCTCATAAATATCAAATGCGTTTTGCCACCATCTGCACTAACCAAGCATACCTTTTTGTTGTATTTTCGTGCTCGTACAGAATATAAAATCCTGATTAACTATAGTTGCGTGCGACAAAAGCAAGCGACCAAGCAATATCATGGTTACATAAAAAAAAATAAATAAATAAAATAAGGCCTCTGGTCAATGTCCCCCAAAAGCCGCTAGCATTTAATGCATTTTCAATATATATTCATTAAAAATTAATTATCGTTCGAATCGCGCGCTATTTTAATGTCCTTTTAATTTGATATTCACATCCGCGGGGCAATCCCAGCGCCTCTAGTGTGGGTGGGGCAATTGGCAGTTTTACGACACACGTCCTGTTTACGTTTAATATACTTTTAATGTAATTAACGCAACAACAAAAATGGGAGAAAAAAAAACAACAAAATGAACCTCTCAGGGCATCTGACCTTGGCGACAGAGATCTGCGACTTGTGAGAGGTTTTGAAAGCGTTAGGGGAAACAGCGCGAATTTCATTTCATGCTTAGCACTCGCAGAGCTCTTAATTAGTTGCCACGCTTTGCGCTGCATCAGCCGAACAGCAACTTTTAATGATGTGCAACAATGTCAACCTAACCACGCCTCAATTCGCATTCCATTCCCTTTAATTTCCCCAACCGTCTTTATTTCGCTGACCAAGAAGGTGGCCTAACTGGAGAAAGAATAACGCCGGAACGCAATTGCATCCTTAAGCAAATAAGTCGCTCAAGTTGACAGTTGCAAGCAAGCAAGCAAGCAAGCAAGCAACGGACGTGCAACGGATGACGCCAGCTAAAGGCACCAGCAATAGCAGAAGCAGAAGCAGAAGCAGAGGCAGCAATGCGATATGGCGAGTGACAGACCAGCGACAAACAGACAGAGAGACAGACAAGGCAGACAGGAACATGACAAAGAGACAACATAGACAGCAAACATGGAAAACAAAACAGTTGCGAGTGGGCGACGTGCCGTTTCTGGGCAACAATTCAAAAATTTAATACTCTGTAAATTTACATAGTTTTATAAATGAGAATATCCTGCATACTCGACTAAAAATAACTTGATATTTAATTCAATATGCCCACACGTTGCGCGCCAATAATCTCTAGGGTGCTGACAAATTTATGCAAAATAACTTGAATAAGCTGGAAAACTAATTTGAAATAAGACAAGTCATAAACTAAGTTAAAATCGTTGAAACGGTGGCACACGTTGGGTGCCAAATTTGCTGAGTAGCTTACAAATGCAGTGTAGTCACAGTTCTCAATCAATTTAAATGTAAATAGAATATGAATGTTAAGTAGGCCATGTTGAATGTGTTAGTTAAAGTGCAACACTGATGTGGCAGCACTAACAACTGTGGCAGCTGTGCACTATGGGGCATTTGACCAATATATGTGGCATAAATTCATTTTTCAAAAGTTTGCAAAATTATGAATTCGTAATGCTAACACATTATAAGCCAGCGGTGAGCACAAAATCTGAATTCGAAAGCACAACAATTACAACCACAACAGTAGGCAGAAAAATATTTGGAAGCAGTCGCTGCTCCCGGAGCCACTGCGTGCCCACCGCTGTTATAAACACATCAAACTGTTATTTTAACATAACAGTTTAATGTTAAAGTAACATCTGTTGAAGTCAGCTATTGTAAATGAAGACCTCGTGCTTTCATTAAGTACACATAAAAAAAAATGAAATTAATAATTCAAATTTGCAATGGATGTTAACTGTTCGGGCTTGTACTATGTGTTGCTGCTTATTTGTTCTTGTTTTTGTACGTCTCTTTATAATAATTTGTGTATTTAGCAAGTGATTTCCATTGATGATTTTCGAAAGTAAAGTTGAGCTTTGAAACGAGTTTTAAAAAAGTTGGTATCCATGTGGTAGAGTCATTAAATCTTCCTTTGGAACAGTTAGTCTCAAGGTGCACTTTTTCAAACTTTTTGAGAAATTTAACTTTTAAGGAAATCAACGTTACCTTACCATACGCATAACATTATAATAAAGTCGCATCAAAATATCTTGTGTAGTTTAAAGCCACAAAAATTGATCAAATGGCCCATAGTGCTGTGGGAGCATCTGCCTGGCAGGCAGGCAAAGCAGCAGGCAAACGTTCAGGTTGTCATCGCTGCTCAACATTCGTCAGCGTCGTTCTCGTGGTCGTCCTTCCAGTCCAGAGCTGTTCTTCGTCCTGTCTGTTGTTTGTTGCCCATCGTTCGTCTTTCTCTGTCTGTCGTCCCCTGTCTTCGGACCGTCGTTCATCTCTGTGTTAAGCGTCATATTTGTGGCTCAAGTGCAGCACTTTGTTATTTTTAGCATTGTCCTTGTTATTGTCCTGGTTAGCATTTAAGCCACATTCTCGCGATGTGTTTATTGCTGCCGTCCGTCCGCCTAAACTGATGATGCAAATATATTTATAACAAGCGTCGCATTCCTCACAATGGCAATATGTGTGGTCATTTGCCAAGACAGTTGCAAAAAAAAAAAAAAAATAAACACATCAATATGCAGCTCACATTCACCCCACTTTCACCTCGGACAAACCAAGTACTTAATATGTTAGTTATTGCATTTGAATCTGTTTATCTTGTGGTGTCAGTGATTAACAGTAAGCTTGAGGCTTTACTGCAATCGTCTGGCGCTCGAGACATCAACAACAACTTGAGCAACAACACCCAATGGCAATAGCAATTATGTTCTACAGTGTAAAGTTGCTTGCGCGCTTGCTGCGCATTTGCAAAACCAAAAGACAAAAACAATCAAACCCAAAAGGGTTAAGGATAACAACCATCATGTTTAAAGGAAATGCCATTAATTGAATTTCATTTTATACTTGTGTCTAGATAGATGGATGAAGAAATTTCATTGATAATTAAATAACCAAAGGCAGCTCATTTGCAATCAAGTACCTTGAGAGTAAATTTAATAAACGTGTTCAAACAACAAGTACTTGATTAATTGTAGATTTATTTAATTACACTCTAACAGCTTTAAATACCTTTAAAATTATTCTGTCAACGAAAATTAATTTTCTCTAATCAGAAGTATCAAAATGATAGCATGCAAGTTTTAGAATACAAAGTAATATTTACTTAAAATCTAAATATTTTACTTAAAATCAAACTCATTAATGTGGCTAGAAAAACCAATCAATGATTAACCGTTTAAAAATGATTAAAATTGCGCCGTGTTCTCGATTTGTAATCACATTACAGAAACTTGTGGCACAATTTATGGGTATTTCATTTAGATTTTTTTTTTTTTTTTTTGTTCATTTGTGGTCTTTTGTAAATGGCGAAAGCAAAATAAATTTCCCCAAACAGAACGAGTATTGCTGTTTAATTATAGCTCAAATGGGCAATTAATGCCGCCCCATAAGACGTCACGTGCGCACATTTGTAGCGCCTTCAATCAATGCTCAGCCAAATCCCATTTGCCTCCCACTTTGCCCCCTTTCACTCTCAATCATTCTCTCTCTCTCTCTCTCTCTCTCTGTCATGCCAATCGCAATTCCTATACCACTTCTTAAACACCCCATTCCATTTTCCATTCACATAGCCGAAACCTATTCTCATTTTCATTCCCATTCCCATTCCCATCAACATCATCATCATCGTCATTCACATTAGAGTCGTTGCCACAGACAGCACGTAAAGCCCCTCGAATACTTGCCCCGTGCCATACTCGTACAGCATCCAATACAAATTCATCATCCATCATCCTAGCCACAATTCATGCGATCTGTCTGCATTGTTTCGACTAAAAATAAAGCGCCCCATGCGATCTTAAAGAGCAGAGGAAACAATCGAAGCGCATCCGACCCAGACGATGGCATGTTTCGCATTTTCCATCTTATGTTTATCTAGCTGCCATTTACCAATTCTCTCTCTTGACCCTGACACCGTCGTCATTCCCATCACTTGGCCAAACGAGCCCAACTGATGCCTCATCTGTTTCGCGTAACATCCAATCACGTCACAATTAAAACACCTGGTGGAATTTTGGCGACCGTGTTCACATCTCTCTTGCAAATGATTCAAGCTCAATACCAAACAAACTTCCATGTGTGTTATTTCAATGGATGCTGTGATGTTATATTGTTGTTGTTTATGTTTCTATTGTCAGTTGTCTTGTTTTTAACTTATTATTATTTGTTCTCTTTGCCCTTTTTTCGTCATCCGCCTTTTTTGTGGTTATTTTTAGTGTTTTGAAATAAAATTGAAATATTTTTTGCTTGAACGCAACGCAACGCAAAATATTCCAAGCACAACCAAATATATAAATTAATTGAATATCGGAAATATTAAGCAAACAATTTCTTTTGTTCACACATTTTAATGATATTTGTCACTGAAGCGTTCGTCAGACTTCTTTCGAGAGAACTAGAGATAGAAATGGAAATATAGAGGAGAGAAAACATTTCACGAGCCGATTTAATGGGAATGCGAAGATTAAAGACATGTTATTGAAAAGATCAGAAACAATTTCAGAAATACTATACAGTCGAACTTCCCTTACTCGAATCAATATTATCCATAGAAAAAGTTCGAGTAATGGAGATATTCGACTTATAAGGTTCCTTTTCTTAAGCCTATTAATTTTACTGCCACTTATTTACCTCGAGTTAGAGAGAATTACGAGTTATAGAAGTTCGAGTTAGGGAAGTTTGATAGTACTTTCATTAAAGTCGACAGTTAAAATGAAGTTGAGCTTGATTGTCGGCAAGTTTTACATTAAGAACTTAAATATATATATACTAGATCAACAAAAAATATTTGCTTTTAAAATCTATTTTAGTTCATTCAATTAATTATGATGGCAAAGCTGTAAGCAAATAAATTCTCCTGGGTGCAAAAGGTTGCAGTAAATCTGACAAAGAATAAACGAGAAATATGTGTAACGAAGGATTTCGCCAGAAATCCTTTGTGATTTTAATGCAAACTAATATTTTGATTTATTTGAGCAAAAATACTTACTAAACGCACTAGCTGAGATTCAAACATGTAAATACAATAAATAATATCAGAACTTTTAGTTTCGATGTCATTTACGCAAATCGACAAACGAAAGCTCAAATTACTTTTGGCCAATCGCATGGGTGGATGGGGGCGTTGCTTTCAGTTCATAAAATGTAATAAGCATTGATAAATGAAAAATTCTTGGAAAAACACAAACAAATTCCTCAAAACGGTATTGAGTCCCAAATAAATTCAAGTTTATCTAAGAGCTCTTGCTTCATGCGAATGATGGAAGTTCATATGTGTGTGTATGTGTGTCTGTGTGTGAATTCTCATCAAATATTGCAAATCAGAAAACGAATTTTCGATTCATATTTATTCATTTGCATAACATTTTGTTAGCTGCAACATGTCGTATAAGTAATTTATTAACCTACGAACTTTTCTCATTGTATTTTTTTTTTCTTTTTTTACTGCAATCCCTTTGGTTGTGCGTTCATTGAACGCTAAAGATGATAATAATGTTTACGATGATGACAAAGACATTGATAATTATGATGACGATGATAATAATGATAATGGCGCCGCCAAATGATACACGCATTTAAATAAAAAACACATTTATCATTATGCGTAGCAATTGCTGTCGCCTGTCGGGTTGATTTTTCTGTTGCTGCTGCTGTTGCTGTTGCTGTTGATGCTGACATTGACAATCAATGGCCTGGACATATTTGTGACGCCAGCTAAAGGTTGACACTCCTGGCCCACCCGCTGATCCTCCCAGCTATTTACCCAAGCTACTATTTACCAAAAGCGACAACACCACCAACAACAACATCTATTTATTAACAAAACTTGGCATCACATTGTTTTTTTTACAGTTGAAACCGTTTCGGTCGACGGCCGGCAATGCGAAATCAGAGCATGCCATTGTCAACTATTACCTCTACAAATGCGGTTAATGGGTATATCCGACTGCCGTAGCTGTTTGTCACTAAAGTAACAATATATTTTCTACGTTTCTATAAGAATTCAACATTAAAAACAAAGACATAACTATTCATTTTACTGCAATAGGAGTCCATATTTTTTATAGTTTTTTACCAAATTATTAAGTATAATTATCATAGAAAACTTTCTTTTACCAACTAAAATTACTATGAAAAAATATGGGTATTTCCAGGATCTAGAACGCGACATTTGTACGTCTTTAAATGAAATAACAAATGGCAAAAGTTGACATTTTCAAAAATGTTACGTGTTACGTGTTTAATGCATTTTAACAACACTATTTGTATTATAAAAGAAAAGGCTTTGAAGTTTTGTTGTTTTCGAATTATTTATAGAAAACAATGCATGGCGAACGCGAAAAAAAATTAAAGTCATGTTTGACTTCATCTTGAAAAATGCGAGAGTCAGTAAAAGGTGGCTAGTAATTTCAAAGAAAACATCATATCAAAATAATGCAGTTTTTCATTTAAAGGAATAATATTGATATATTACTATTATTTTATTTATTTTACAAGCTTTATTAGTAATTTGTAAAGCGACATCGCGAACGTAACAAGACTTCCACCTAGTTTGTGCCAAGAATTTGTTCATCATATTTTATTCGATATATCGAAAACAGCTTGTAAAACTTGTTTTAAATTAAACTTTCAATATATTTCTATGAATTAAAATGGTTCATGTTACAATCTTACTTTCTCACTTAGTGTAATCTTTAAAGTATAAACGGTCCATTGTGGAAATCAATTTTTAAGAAAATGGCCAAAAATATAAAAAAAAAAGTGAATTTAGTCCAATATATAATCTATATGTTCATCGTATTGAATTTCTTCTAGCGCATATTGCTTAAATAAATAACTTGAATACATTTTTGGAAGAAAATTTCACAAGATGTGAGTTTTTTATCAATTTTATGTTTTTTTGCGAGGTGGAACTTTTTCTGGAAATGCCCATATGCAAAAGAATTAAAATTGCCATGAAGAAAACATGGAAATCTGGTAAATGTTTATAAATATTATGATAAAAAATTTTAGTAAATAGAGAAAGCAACAAATTTGCGTCAATTTAATACAAAAAAAAAAGTCCTTCTCGATATTTGTATCGTCTATTACGAGATATCATCTTGTACATCAGCTTATTAAGCTCCACCAGTTTATGCCCTTGCTTTTCTATTTTTTTTGTTTTCTTATTTATTCACCTTGTATCAACTTTGATAAATTGCATTCGAGTTTAGTTTTTTCTCAGACCATGGCAAAGAGTGCGCCATCTCTCATTATTGCGCCATCCTGCTCGCACAGTTCAATGTCTCGTAAATCTTTTCGAGTTTACGACTATATAAGATGCTAGCAAGCCATCAAATAGTGTCAGATAAAGCAAATACATCAACGTACACAGAGGCACACACAGACAGCTAACCATAGCCGCCAGGATCTAAATGTGTGCCATCAAGTATGCATAGAATAAGACAACTGAGAGCGTAAATGGTGATAATAAACAAAAAATGGCTACTATTTGGGACATACCGCCTAGCAAATACCCTACGCCAGACCTTTAAATAACTCAACTCAACTCAAATCAAATATTTTAGTGGACCATTGAATAATATGTTACTATTTGAAGTATTCATATGATTTTGATTAAATTTTATCAACAAAGTGACTGCATACTTTATTTGCATATTTCTATGTTAGATGTGTTCAAAATTCCTAATCTATTTATCTCATTACATATTTCACAGCAAAAGTAAAATATTCTCTGATTGATTTTGAGTTATGTTTGATATCATCATTAAGTTAAACTTGTTTAACCTTAAAAAATCACGTCGGAAACGGCTTAATTATTTAAACTTACTTTTATATGACCAAGTTAACAAAAAACTTGAGCTTATTTAAAACAATTTAGAAAAAAAATGAGCTAATGCGACTGAACAATATGTATGCTTAAAGCCTGACTAGAATCGAGTTGAGCCCAAAATTCTGACAAAACCATAACCGGCAATTTATCTAGAAAAAAACAAGTGATGCGACTGAAAAAATTGTGTGCTTAAATCTTGACTAGAATTGAGATGTGCCCAAAATTCGGACTAAACCTTTTACTGGCAGCCACTTAAGCACTGCACCACTTAACCAAACTATATTTAGCTAATGGACAGTCCATTTTGGTTGACCATAAGTGCAACAAAAGCACCAACGATACAAGGAAAAACGATAACAAAATTGAATTCTGCAGCCCTTTATCGGGCACTCAGATGAACTGCAGTAAAACATCAATTGCTAAAAATGCCAGAGATTCACAAAAACCAAACAATAAAACAGTTGAATAGATGTTCAAGTACATCAAAAGAGACATAGTTCCAAGGAAACGTTTTGACCCTCAGTTTTGTCCCTATTACCATTGAAGTTGTCCATAGTTTGAATAGCTAGAAATTTGTGTGCTGCACACAACTCAATGAATGCGACAAAAAAATAATCAAGACAACTTTATAAAAATATCAAAAATATGCAAGCAATGAATGAATCTCAAACGAATAGTTTATTAAAAAATTCATTAGAAAATAAACTATAATTTAGAAATTTTTTAAGTAATAAAAGTTGTAAATGACTGTCAATTTATTATTGCTACTTTTCTATTTGCTAACTATAAAAATGCATTTGCCTTAAAAAATTGACTTGTCTAGTGAAGACAAGTCTTGAATGTTTTTAGGCTATTAATAAACTAATTGATGATGATAACACTGCAACTTTAAGCCTATTGCTTCAGAACGAACTACTCAACTATGCGAATGGATGTGTGTCTAAGTATATGTTAGAATTAGACTACAAGTAATCAAGTTTTCTGTTTGTCTGAGTTCAATGAAATGGCAAAAATGAATGATGGATTGTTTATCTGCATGCATGAGTGTGTGTGAATGTGTGTGTGCGTGTGTGGGTGTGCATATGTGTCTCTGAGTGTGTTGATTTGTACAAAAATTCTAGCTAGCGCCTGGTAGCAGCTGGTTAACAACTTGCGTTGACCATGTCGAATTTTGCATATCTTCATCAAAGCAATTTATATGCGTCTCTCTCTCTTGCTCTCTCTCTATATATATATCTATCTTTATCTTCATCTCTCTACCTCTTTCTATCGCTGTCTCTGTCTCCATGCACTGTTCCTTAATTGCATAGCCTGACACACATACACACTTACATGCATACGCACACACACTTGACCTTTCGCTACCGCCTGCCACGCCCCATTCCCGCCCAGCTGCATGAATAATTGAAGTAAAAGTGTTAAGCACGTAATGCCTACGAAGAGTCCTAGGCCACTTCTCAGGCTATCAGAGTCTCCCGTCATTTCGGACTCTCAGTGTATATCTCTCTCTGAGGATGTCGAAAACACATCCGTAAAAACTCTCGTAAAAACTTGGCTTTAACATGAGACAAGTCATTGCAATGTTGGCAGCTCATCAAATTTGCATATAGACTGCTTAAAAACAGCAAAAACAAAAGAAGAACAACTTAAAAAGGTAATCAGACTCAGAAATACTCTTAAGCCACATTAGCTGAGTATAAGTATATTATTAATAAATAAATTAATTATTGTATTATTTATATGGAATATTTTTTATTCAACTCAAATAGATTTTAAAATAATCATGCCTGTTCTACGGATTTATTTCACTTTGAGGTGATGAGTTTAAGTCCGATAAAGTGAAAACGAGAATTTTTAAATACTAGCATTTCACTAAATGCTATAAAATAAAAAGTGAAAACCGGAACAGGCCTGAATAATAATAACGCTTCCTTTCCCTTCTTTTAAAAATTCTCTTTTCCTCTTCCTTTCTAGAAATCCCAAACCTTACTAATTATAATACTTGTAATATCACTAATTATTACTACTAATACTTTTTGATCTGATTGGGTTTTTCTGGGTTTTTCCCAATCCTTGTAATGAATGTTTGATAATTTAATTATTTTTTTTAAATACCCCCAGACTTTAAATTCTTAATTTTTTGAATTAACTTTTTATCTTTTCAGCTTAAACTTAAATAGAACTATAAATATTTTTTATATTAATTACTTTTACTTTAATTTTTACGTCAATTGGTCAACTGCTCTTAGTTGACATTAAACAAAAAAAGTAATAAATAAATATCGACATTTTATCGTGTGCTGATAAATAAAAAGAAAACTAAAAAAGCTGAAGCGACTTTTTATTATATTTACGCAGTTTTGTATACCCGTGCATAAAATATAAGTATAGGGTATTAGAGTAAATACAAATGTGTAAGAAGAACAAGAGTGCCAGATCCTATGTAAATGCATATATGTATGTATGTAGACTCGTATAACATTCAGAGGACAACCAGTTGGGCATGACCTTGACTGACAGCAATGTCCAAAATAACATAGAAAACTAAATTCTGTAAAGTGTTGCTTTAGCTTCGCTTTCAACTAGTTAAATTGAAAATTTGTAGACATGAATTCTTGTTGATAACGAGAAGAACATCTTGCAAATTCCGTTACAATCGATAAATGCAGACAGTTGCAATATAGATGAACGATATTTAGAAATCACACAGCTCTCTAATAACAATAGCATAATGGCGTTACAAAATTATAGCTTGGAACTTTTTAACTGACTCAAAAGCAGCCAATTTCAATTAAAAAGTAAATGAAAAATGGATTTCAACACAATTTCAACTTCGTTTTGCAAAAGCGAACTGTCTTCAGGAATATATAAATACATTTATAATATATGTGCATATATTTGCACTATTATTTATGAAACACAGTCGAAGTTCATTTCTTTCTTGACAGTTTGCAGTTGTTCTGCAAAGTTTTTGGACGTTGAAATTTACATTTACAAACTTTGGCTCTACTTTAAGACAGACAGAGAATTTCTAGAAGAGAAAAGAAAGAAACGAAAGGAAAAAGAAGAAGTCATCTTTTGGTTGCTTGTCTTAGGTCAAGTTCAGACAGACGACGACTAAGTAACAAAAGCCACGCATGTCAATGTACTTTATAAATAAAACGAAGCAATAATAATAACAGCAGCAGGTCGAGAGGAGAGACAGCTGCACTATGTCAAAAAAAAAAAAAAATAATAATAATAATAAAGAAAAGGAAAAATTCGATATGCGTCTGTCGTCTGTCGTTGATCACAGCTAAATAACAATGAAAAGGCCACGCGACAAATTCCCAAATGTCTTCTTTTTTTTTCGTTTTTTGTTTTGTTTGTTATTTTATTGTTGTCAAACATACTAACAAAGAAAAACTAGAACATTTGTCTGCACATTTGTTATCGTTCACTTGACGCCACTTTTTTGTGTTCGTTATTCGTTATTCGTCATCGGCTTTTGCTTTATGTTTATTAAATAAATGCGTTTTGTGTATTTGACAAAGCCAAAAAACAAAATGTGACCAAAGTGTGAGCCAGAAGTCATTCGATTAACGATTAGCGACTACAATTTCGTATCCATTGTTCACTTAGTCGCTCAATCGGTCTTTCAGACTGTCTTTCAGTCAGTCTGTCTGTCTGTCTGTCAATCAATCAGGCAACTTATTGGCCAAGTTGACCAATGTCATGACCACAATAGCTCACCACAGTTCACAACTCTCTACGAGACTCAAAATTGAGAATTTGATTTTGCCATGCATGGCGTATGCGTAATACGAGTATTTCGTTATGCTGTCTGCCTATTTGCCTTTATCATTGGACCGGCAGCAAGTAACAGCAACTGTTACACACACTTCTGCATGCAAATGGATCTAGACGTCAATCCTACCACCAACCCCTTTTCACACGCCTCAGCCCATGTCTGTTTACCCCTAAACCATGGCGACAGTTGCAGCTAAGCACATGTGGCACATCCTGTCTGTCTGATTTGCTCCTTGTGATATCTCTTGACGTTTTCTCTACTTGCACAGTGACACAATTTTAATACGCATAGTGTTGTCTCAATAATAACAGAGTTGTCAACAGGTTTAAACAGGCCAGAATTTTTTGATTATCTTTAAATCAAATCTCAATACATTTTACTTTGTGGACTAAAAAAATTGAAAATTTTTGACAATTATTAAATCGAAACAAGTTGAAGTTTTTTGAAAATATTTAAAATTTCTCCGCTCTATTCAACTCCAAGAAATTATTCGTTAATCTTTAATTGGATAGGAATAAAATCATTCTATATTTTAGGTCTAAAATTCTTGATTTAGGCGTGCATTTTTTAAAATAGAATTTAGAATAATATTATTAAATGAACACAATATGCGAAAAAAAATAAATATAATTCAGTATTCAAATAGTCAAAATATTGTAAAACATTTCGTATTTCTTACTTGGCTAAAAAAAAGCCGTCAGTACCGAACTTCTTAAACCGTATCAGATTGATTTTTATCACGGAAACCTGGACTATTTTTTCTCTTTACTCAAGTCTAAAACATCGCTTTTACTAGCGCAGTTTTTGGTCATAAAGAGCACAGCTTTTGCTCCACTGTGTGGCTGTGATTTCAAAATTTTCATCGATGCGTATTTAAGGAATGGCCCACTGTCAGTTTCTGTGGCAAACAGAGTCGAGTGAGTTAATGTGGCGCAGTCGTTGTACTCTATATGTATGTGTGTGTATGTGTGTGTGTGTGTGTGTGTGTATCTGTGTTCTTTTGTGTGTATCTGTGTGGAGGTGGGTGGGTAGCTTTGGTGGCAGTGAAGCAGCAGTCACATAAAGCGCACAAGTGCCAAATTGCTTAGGCAAACTACGTTAGTTATTACGGGCAGCGGTTGCTAGCGGTTGCAGAGCGAACTTTGTTACCTCGCTTGGTTGCTATGGCCTGTTAAAGACTCATAACTAGGTATATTCTGTTGCTATTGTTGTTGTGGGTTTAATGTTGAGCATATAAAGCATACGCCATGTGTGACACCAACGGCAGGTGCATAAATAGCCCATGAAAATGGGTAAAAATGGTTTTGTGCTTGTCGCGCTGCTAACGGAGTTGTGCCACAAATTGTCAGTGCCAATGGGACAATAACAACAACAACAAAACATAAACAAAACCAACTATTGGCCATTGATTCTAGCCAGAGCACTAAGGCAAGAGCAACAGCAAGGCAATGCACACAACCAAACAACGCCAACTAACTGACAACTAGCCCCCAAAACAGCAATCACTTAACTTTGTCCTGCCAACTTCGTTCGAAACCTTACATAAACAGACACAAAAAATGCTAAAAACTTTGACAAGTTCTTAAAAAGACGATTTTAAATCTTTAGCAATAAGAGATGGTAGAGAAACAAATCAAAGAAACAGAAGAAGAATACTCAAGACAGACTTAACTTATTGATTTCAATGAAAAATAGCGTTATATTTGTATACAAAATTACAACTTTTAACATGGATATGGAAACAAACTAAAACTAAATACAAATATTTATTTCATTTACTTTTCAACTTATTTCAAAGATTCTATTCCACGATTTGAACTATTAAACCGAGTTCTTTCCAATATCTTTGAATACTCAGCTTAAACATAAGCAAATTTTTAAACATTATTTCCAATTATTGCTGATGTAATACATCAATATATCTAATTAAGTTTGTCTTGTTCTAAGACTGCTGGAAATCAAGAAGTTCATCTAAGTTTTTATACATTTTTTTATAGTTGCAGTGGGAAATTTAAAATTTCAACAGAAAGAATCGCTATTATGAATCTTAATAGTCATTCAAATGCCTTCATCAATCTGTTGCGCAATTCCATTGCCTGTAAATATAACCTATTGCCCTCCAACTAAAATGTTATTTTTATCAAATTATAACAATTGTATAGCATAATTAAACAAACATCATCTGTTGATTTTAATTTGTTTTCGTATTTTTTTTGTTGTTGTTTTGGCATTTGCTAAAGTGAAATTCTATTGGCAATAATAAAAACATTAATTTTATTCAACTGATAAACTAGGAAAACAATACTCAATTAGGAAAAAAAAAACTTTCACTGAAAATGGCGCCACAAATGATGCCTGATACGAAACTAATACGTGCCAGAGGAAAACATACAAAATAATTTGAATACTCGTATGAATATGAATTTGAATTGTGTGAATATTTGGAACACATAGTTAGAATCAATTTTCAAATAAAATTGCTGGCTTATTTTGATTGATTTGCATTCGTGATAAACAACGATAGATGGAAAATGGAAAACAATATCAATGGGCTATTGCGTTATCACAAATAACATTATTTTCCACTTAAGCTATCAGCAAACGCTGACCGATCTGACATGCTATATATGAATATATATATTCACTTGGGTATTTTTAGAGATAGAGAGATATGCATACATATATTGTATTTATCTAGATGAGAGCTTAAAACCGTTTATCGTTGCTTCACATTTTGATTGATGCACACAGGCAATAAAAACAATTGTACAATAAAAATGAGAAAGCACGACTAGAATTTACCCTATAAAACGATCTAAAGTCACACACTGAAGTGCTAAAATTTTTGTACTATAAATTAGCTGTTTTAAAATAAATATTTGGCAAATTAAATTTCACCTAAAGGGGGAATTTCTCAATTTTCAAACTTATGTGTAATGATTAAATTTTTGCAGAGTTTTCGAAAATAATCTAAAAGCTTATGAAATAAAGAACTAAACACAATTTTCGAGTTAAGCGATTTGAATAATTTGCATAGGATATTAAAATGAATAGAAACAACAACCAAATTCTGGGTATTATCTATGGAAATTGCGTGCTGAACTTTCAGGTTAATTTTAAATGTGTATTAATTAGTTTTGTTTTTTCTTCTCCCTCTCTGTCTATCACTCTACCTCGCTCTCTCTCTCTCTCTCTCTCTCTCTGTCTTTCTCACTGTCTGTTGTCTAAAAGAAAAAAAATTTAGTTGTTCTGCAACGTAAACTTTTTGGCACCGGTGCATGTTGCAAAAGCAACACACACACATTCGCGTATTTTATTTTCTACGAAACACAATCTGCAATCAAATGCGCTGCATGTGTTTTTACGCCTCGCCACGCACCTCAACATATTCCCAACATCACACTTACCCCCATCTCCTTCCCCTTTCCCCTTTCTCCTACCGCTACCATCATTCTTCCATCCATCCTGCCCCAGTTCCCCCCATTGTGATCGTCGTAGCATCAACCCCGTGCGGGCGCCCACAGGACGCAACAAGCGAAAATTTGTGCTTTGTTTTGAATATTCTTTCATTTGCTATGTCTGTGCATGTGTGTGTGTGTGTGTGTGTTTATTTTTATTGGAGTATTTCGTTTTTTGTTTTTTAGAGCGAACGTAAAAAATGGAAATTGAATATTTTATGCGCATTTTTCGCAAACTCAACTCAAAACAAATAAAAAAGGGAAGCCCAAAAAAAAAACAAGCATATATTTAATACATGTATTTAGACATATGTATATATATAAATCTTGATTTATACGTATGTACAATATGTATACTCGTAATGCTGTATATTATATGTATGTACACAGATGTCGTAAAAATTCTCAACTTGAACTGCAGCTCAGGAGCTTCAAATATAATTTGTAATGTTGCTTTTGAGAATGCTGCAAATTATCTTTAGTTTTTTCAACTATTTGTTTTAATTATTAAAATGATTATAAATTTGTAATTAATGAATAAATATTAGAATTATTATTTTATTTATTTGTTATTTTATTTATTTGTTAATTGTTGAACTTAGCTTCTGGAGTCAAAGTTATTGAACTGAAAAGTTCAATTAAAAAACTACAAAGACAATAAAAATATTGCAAGCTGACAGTTTACAAATTCTGATTTTGGTATATTTAATATTTTTTAACTATGAATTTAATATGAATAAAGAATAGACTTGGGTAATAAGTGGATGAAATAAATGTGACTCAGATTAACATAAGATTATTTGATCAAAGATCAAAATATTTTATGAGAGCACTAGGATTAAGGATTCAAAGTGTACTGCACGAATGCAAATTAATTATCTCAGCGTGTAAATAATTCTAATAGTTGGTAAGTGCTCCATTGTATTGAGAGGTCAGAAATGCAATGGTAATTGGCGGATTATGGGTGCATGACTTGAGCAGACGTTGATTGAATGACTCTTAATAGCAGGTGGAACCAGGATACGACACACAGACTCACACACACTAAAGGGTCAAGCTGTGCAAACGATGAACATTCCCTGGGTTGAAGTTGTTTACCAGTTAAGGACACACACACAGGCAGCACATTCAATGCTCACTAGATGAATTGATGGAGTGAATATATATAAATAGGAGAAGTGTAGGAGAAGGGGATTGCATCCACAGATGTTGCCATGCCAAACTGTGATTCATCTCAAAAGGTCCGAATAGAATTCGGACCAGCTGTTAGTTGGCCTTTCGGGCCACGCGTTACCGACATTAAACACACATGTTCATAATATTGATAATTTGTTAGAATGTGCGGCATAGCTGAGAGGCCATTTGTAAGGTTCTTGACAGCTGCCTCGCTTCACATGAATGCCAGTTAATATTTTAACAACGAGATAAGCTCAAGCAATGACTTAAGAATTTAAATTAAAAATAAGTTGGCATAACTAAGCGCTACGTTGTTAGGTTCATTTGTTAGGCAACTCCCCATCGTGTTTAACTCTTGTCAATATTTTAAGACCTGAATACGTTAGATCCTATATTGAAAAAATATATTGCCCTTGTTCTGCGGGCTGTGTGTGTGCTTTGGACATGTTTAGTTTTCGTATTTAAACGGAAAATGCCTGAAAAAATATTTAAAAATAAAAGGAACTTAAAAGGAAATCACACACAACCGCAGGCAATCGCGTGCCAGCAAAAAAAAATTAAATGAAAAGAAAAGAAATGAAATGAAAAGGGCAAAAACTGCATTAAATGTAACAAAAGAAAAAGCGTAGCAAATGAAGGCAGTTAACCAAGCGAAAAGTTTGGTACCAAAGTGTGGCGGATTTGTAACCAATATCACGTATACGCCACATAAATACTTCCGCCCATTTTCGATTGCCAAATCAAAGATCGCATTCTCCCTCTCCTTCTTAGCTCTCTTTCCCACAATTTTGTTCGCTCCCGCGAGTTTTTTTAAATCACGCGCCAAAAGCGACGCTGCACTTTTCCCGTTCAGCACTTTGGACGCAGCGATTAGCAAAAGAACACGTACGCGCACAGTGCACGCACATACAACAAAACACAAACCACACACACACACACACACACACACACACACACACACACACACCTACACCTAGAAACACCTGGGCATGCACACACGCGAACTTTGGTTAACGAGACAAACCAGCGGCAAACCTGAGAAGCTGCTAACAAAGCCTGCACAGAGACGCTCTTAGCTAGGGCTGCTCAACGAGTTTTGCTAAAATTGCCAAAGACAGTTAAGGGTTTCTGAATACATAGAAATTTATATATTTAGAAAATTTTACGAACTACAGTTGACTTTGACAACAGATTTACGTGGTTTTCGGGCTGGTTTGAAATATATGTACATGAATCCTTTCCGATTTTTTTGCTTCTATAAAATGTGATCAAAATATTAAAACTGTTCAAAAAAGTGCTTCTTTGTTTATCTCGTAATTTAACCTGTAATGGAATTTTAACGATTTTCAGTAAATTTCATAAGATTAGACATTTTATAGAAATGCTAACGCTTAAAAAACTAAATATAATTCTTAGAGTTCCATTGAAAAGTAGAACAAAAACTTCCTATTTTGAAGCTACTTGTAAATGCAACGACATTTTCTTGTTGTAACTTCTGGGCTTGATATCAGATTTAGTTAACACCTTTTGATAGTTTTTCAAGAATGACGTACACAATTATTCCAAACTGCATTTTCTCAAAATCTCTATTTAACAATAAATAGGTATCAAAAAGAAAAATGAAACATCAAGTTTTTTCATGACTTTAACTTTTTGAGCTGCCCTCGCCTGTCTCGTGTGCCGCAATGTGCGTTAATGTTGCTATTGCTATTGTTGTTTTTGCTCTTACTGTTGCCATTTTCTTGCAATTTTCAGTCAGTTTGCCAATTTGCAGCACCGCCTGTACGATTCCGTTTAATAGACGTACGCGACGTATACGTGATATCAGGTTGGGGAAATGACAGAATCAAATTCCAAGAAGCTTTCTTGACGGGTCCCCGGCGTGTCTTTCAACAAATGAAACATACATATATTAATTAATGCTTTCCCAAAATCTTAATAATAAAACAATGAATGTGCGCATTTGACGTAACATATATTATATGGCTAGGTGAAATTTAAGCACACATTCACAAAGCTTTTGTTCTATTCAACATTTTCTGAGAATTTTGTAAGCAAATAGAAGAATTTTAAATGATTTCAATAATGAATTCGGGTTTAGAATTTAGAAAAGAATCAACCCCTAAGCATTTGTCAAAATTAAAAGACAAAATGAATAATTACTGGAAATGTTTACAAACTCAAACAACAATTCTCAGTTATTTATACAGATATTTTAATTGATATTCTAGGAGTTAACGACATAATTCGACCATTTGCAATATTCTTGGAAATCTCTTTAAAATTCACACACACCAGCGGCAAGCCTGAGAAACCTGCACAACAATTAATCAAATTAGAATTTTTACTACTATACAACTTTCTGTCCAGCATTCACAGTCCCAAATGATTTAAAGAATATGACGTATCGAAAAAGTATTGAAAAATTACAGAGCAAAAAGCATTTCAATTTCCAAAATAACCCTTTACCGTACGTTTCAGAAAAGGAAAAGAAATATTACGCAAAACAACTATTCAACAATCCAACAATTTCACAAACTCGAACTTACAAATTTTCACAATTTAGTCACAATGGTTTGGAAAACTTGCACTCCCAAATGATTTAGGAAATATGATTTATGTCAAATATTGCCGTATATTGTTTAAAAGTGTCATTTATAACACTCACACACACACACACACACACATTCAATCAACAATTTAACCATTTATTTAACCAACTCAAAACTTTTTCAAATATTTCAAAACAGTTTTGTGCCAAAGTTTTTTTCCCATCGGACAAACTTGTACTTATTTGCAATCAAATGATATATTATAGAAATATATATTGAGGGAACTTACCGTTACAACAAAATGTCCTGAGAACGACGCACTTTTCAGTCGTTCGAGTCCAATGAAAATTTTGTGCACATTTTGTGCGGTAAACAATCAAAAAATTCGTACACCGAAAAAAATAAGACTGACAGACACAAATCACACTTTGTGTAAAGTTAAGGAAAGGTGAAAAACTTTGAGTTATTTGTTGTTTAGTTCTCTAGTTTGACGGTAAAATGTTTTCTTTTACAATTTCTCTTCAATTTGTTTTTTTCACTTTTGATGGGAAAATTTAAATTTTGAATAAATATTGTATGTTGATGTTGTTGAAATTGATTGTTAGATCTTCAGCACTGCACTTGCACTTTAGTGTTGAACAAACAAACAATAAAAAAAGTATTGATAGTTTTTGTTGTTGTTGTTATTATTACGATTTGTAATGATGTTGTTGACTTTGGTGAGCAACATGAGCATTGAGGATATGAAGATGTTGAGTTGATAGATGTTCGCAGTTCTCAATGTGTTCTGTTGCTGTTTACTGCTGCTACTGTTTCTGATTCTATCTCAGCTCCTCTGCTGCTGCTACTGCTGCTGCACAACTCGCCCTGTCGAGCGTTCAAATGAAACTGATGCGATAGCGTCTCTGCCGCAGGAATATAAAGCGTGAGAGCGCTATAAAATCAACACAGGCCAAAGAGCGACAGAGGAGAGCGAGCAATCGTGCAAAACGAACGAGCGAACGAACAAACGAACGCATACGCGAGAGTGTGTGAGAGGAAGCGAGCGAGTGAGGGATTGTGTGACGAGTTGCACAAGACATGCACAAACTCCCACACACACAAACACACACACACATGCACACAAACGAAGCAAGACAAACACCTGTAAGCATAACAATCGTTGGCGTCGCATTCAGCATTCGGCATTCGGCATTTCGGACGATGCCGATGCCGGCACAGTCAAATGTTGTTGTTCTGCGTGCGAGAGAGAAAGCGTTTGAGGGGGAGGCATGGGCTGATTGCGAGTAAATGAGCTAGTGTGAGAGCGACAGAGCACTGTCGCTCGCGGAAGCGGAAGGAAACTCAACAGTTGGCACATTACGGCCAGCTACTTGTTGTTGCTGCTTGCTTGATTGCTCACCTTCTTTTGCTATAAACTTTATAGCAAGCTCATTTATTGCATCTATCCATAAACGTACCCACACAGAAGGACTTAATTTAGATCCCAATTATCATTATTATTATTAAAATTAGAATTATAATAATAAATGAAAGTTTCAACAGTTCTTTATCCTGCGACAATGCTTCTTGGTCTTGGGTGCAAGTCCTTGCTCCATCAGTGCCTGATTCACCTCTTCAGAATTGTTGGATGTTGTCGCAGTATTGATACTACTAACACTACAATTATAAAAAAAGGATCTAAAATTAAGATTTTGGTCTCAGAACTAAGAAATTGGGTCTAAAAAATGCGTCGAGAACGTGAAAGTCTTAAAGTAAGAAAACCCATCTTGATTCTAAAAACTCTTTAATTAAGACCAAGTTGTTATTTTTAAGATCATAAATTCTTTTATTTTCAAGACTACAAATCTTAGTATAAGAATAAAACTTTTTTTAAGAGTATATGTTCTTATTTATGATCAAAATGTTTTGAATCTAAACAAAAAATCTCAAATAAAGATTAAGCTTTGTAACATTTTAAGAAGATTAAGATAAGTTTTAGTTAACTTGGAGTCTAGTAATGTCGATATGACACTAAACAACAAACAACAACACTCAAAACACTTGCAGAATACAAGGAGCATGGCTCGGTATACAGCTGTTTCAAGAGACGTCAATTTTAATCATCAGCACCGTTGTGCTGACTTGACCAGCGATCGAAGCCTAATGTCATCTTTGAGACGCCAGAACCAGTTGTGAATTCTAAGTCCCAAAAGTGTATTGTTGTTAAGAGAAAAAGATCTAAGATTTTTATTCTTATTTTAAGAACTTTTTCTTGATAATATTCTTAGTTTTAGTAATTTGGTCCAAAAATGGACTTAAATTAAGAACAAAATATTTAAATTTGAGAATTTTATTCTTATATTAAGAACTTACGATTTTCAAGATTAATATTCTTAGTTTAAGTACAACGGTTAAATAAAACTGGCAGTGCATCGCTTGAACGGTATACTTTTTACTGACTGTTACTAGTGACAAACACTGCTTTTTATACGCCAAGTCGAACTTCAGTCTTGAAAAGTCTGGCGCTATTTTAATAAACTATTTCTCCATTTTGTACATAACTCATGGTGTGTTTTATGTGACAGCGTTATAAGCCCTTCCAGAGTCACTCGCATGGCGCTCAACAGACCCGGCAATAGCGCCACATACTTATCCACACAGTCCAATGAGCAGCGTTCGGATCGACCACCAGAGTCTTCATTGGCCGGCATTTCGCACTGGCGCATGCAGCTCTCCAGCTGGAACTCGAATTCGGCCAACTCTTGTTGCACGTAGCAACGTGCACGCGTCAGCGGCAACTGGCAACGATCCACGCAACGTTGCACGGCATCCGCGCTGGCGTCCACGTCGGCGCAGCAGCGTTTGGCACAACCGTGCATCGTCAGCTGCAACTTGCGCAGATGCTCCCGATCCAAGTCATTGACGGCATTAATTAACGCATTATCAATGCGCTCACGCTGCTCTTCCAGATTGCAATTGTCGTTCATCTTGTGTATTACAATTTTCGAATAGATTATATTATTCTAATACCAAATAAAACAGACTACTTTGTAGAGGTATCAAAGTCAATAGAGAAACTGAATTGAATGTAGTAAATGTCGAAAAATTCAATAACAGTTTACACAGATGCTAACATCATAAGCACTGTGTTTGTTTTACGTCATTCTGTTTCAAACTTCATTTATAGCACCTGAAAAATAAGTTTATATTCAGGTACAAAATAAAACTTAAATTTATAGACCAGCTACCAAAGGTCTTATGAGACTGTGATATTTGTCCGTCGTATAAACAACTTGATCTTGAGGGAAAAATCAAGTTTAGGGTCAATACTCCTTGTATTGTGCACGCAGATCAAGATTGTTTTCGCAATTAATCGACTTATGGATATCATGTCAAAATCATACGCTTTCTATGTACAGAATAATGTGTATCAACTATAGGAACACATCGATAACAGGACATATCGGCATACATATTCATGTATGAACATTGTTGTTATTGTTTGTGCTTGCTTGAACCTTCTATAAACTTTATAGCAAGTTTATTTATTTCATCCACTTTATACGCCCCAACACTGATAAAGTTAAATAGTTTCAGATTTTTCCACCTTCCGCACCGTTGATCGGTTTATTCAAACGCTTCAATAGTGCGTTGTCCCCTGACAGTTCTTTGGCAAAGATTTTGTCCAACAATCCGCTCATAAGTCTATTTGTTGCAAGCAGCTTATTCAAATAGGGTTTATCCGCTTCTTGGGCCATCAGGATGCAGCAGCAGCAGCTCAAGAAGATTAGAAATAATTCGCAACGCATAGTCTTGACGGTTTACTTTTTACTGACTGTTACTACATAGTGACAGACGCTGCTGTTTATACGCCAAGCCAAACTCCATTTATGACAAATCTGGCACTGATAAGTTTCAATTTATGTGCTCAATTTTAATTAACTTTGCTGTTTTTTTTAAAAATTCAGAGTATTTCGTACTGACAACGCCACATTTTAAACTTAATTTCTGACTATGATTAAAACTAATAAAACTGAGAATTTTACGATTTCTTAGCTTTCTTTGTTCTCAGTTAACCAAAATAAAATTTAAAATTAAAAAAACACAATTAAGAAAATTGATTTGAATTTTGTATTTGTATTTTCAAACTTAATAGTGTGTTCAAAACGTACTTGACGAAACGAATATCGGTTTAAGTTATGGTTTCGGTTATTTAGGTTCACATTTTGGTTTTTGGTAAACGGTTTTGAAAAATTGTATTTGTATTTGTACACAGAAAAAAAAATCCGGGATATTTAGCCCGAATACAATCCGAAACGATGTCAGAAGTGGGGTAATCTCGGATTTTCTTAAACCAAGTATGAAATACTTGATTTTTTCAATCCCGAATTCAATCCAAAAAATTCTTAAAACAAAACAAAAAAAAAGTATTTATTTTTAATATTAACATTTTTTTTTTTTATTTCAAAATTTTTTTTTTAATTTTTTTAATTCCATTTCAAACTACTTTTAGATCATCAGCTAAAAGTTCAATTTTGTCAGCTGTAAAAAGTTATTAGTTAAGTTATGTTTCGGCCAGCTTATCATCGCTGGAGATCGGTGCAGCTCGATAGTCTATTAAAATATTATCGAAAGAAACCAAAGTTATCGATATCAATCAATATCAATTTATCAGTTGTCCAAACTGTTAACCATCCATGTGCGATTTTAATTCATTGCAATATATCGAGTATCGAGTATTGAGTTGTGATTTGATTTGTGATAAGCGACTCTTATCGATTTCTGTGTGACAAGTTAATTGCCCAAGTGGCCGCAAACAAGCACAATCAAGCGCAAACACGTACAATAATTAGAGGCCATTCGACAACTCTTTTGAACTTTGTCCACACAACGTGCCATGACTTACGTTTCTTGGATATAAGTAAAAATAATTAGATTTCTATACTGACTATATGTATATACGTAGAAATGTTTATCGATCACATATTTAGCTAATCGATTATGCACCACAAACATGCTTTTCAATAAAGTAATTACTTGTTTTGGGTTAACAGCTGCGCGACAGCTTCAAACCAGCTTAGACCCGCCCCCTTTCTACGCCCACTGGCACAAATTATTCATATATGTATGTATGCTCCCAATTGATAAACGACAATAACCGAATACAAACATATGTATGTATGCATATAAATATACTGAAAATGTGGCATACTTCTAGGGGCAGCGAAGAGAAAGTCGAAATAAAAGAGACACACTGTCTACCGACAAAGAAAATACACTAAACCCCAAGAAAATCAACTAGCTAATGTAAATTACGAGGTACATATATTATTTACAATTATTCTGACCGTTTCAAAAATATCAATTTCTTCTTAATCCCATACAAGTTTGTATAGCATATATTTAGGAGCATTTAAAGAAAGAATTGTAAACGTTTTTATTTTAAACTGACTCCAATAATAAGGAACAGCCGCTGAAAAAAATGAAATTCTTAAAATCCTTTTTTTAAGCCTTTCTCCAATTTGTTATAAACTTAATACTTATAGTTCTTAATACATTTGGAATGCATTATTTACAATATATTAAAATTAAGATCTTTAATATAATCAAAATCCTATTAAAAAAAATCGAATTATATTTAACTTAATTCAAGTATAATCCTTTCGTTAGGTTGGCCAACTTTCGGTCATAGGCCCCGAAAAAATGCTGCTGCCTTGTAACTTATTGGGCTAATGGCACAATGACCAAGTCATGGTATCCGTCTGTCTATGTGCCACTCTGTCCTCCTGTCTGTCTGCCTGTCTGTCCGCCTGTCTGCTTGTCTGTCTATCTGTTTGCCTGACGGTCTGCTATCAATGAGCAATCAATGCAGAGTGTGAGTCTAAAAAAGCAACAGATAGAGCGACTAAGAGAGACACACATATATAAAACGACCTTACAAAATGGGAGTGACAGAGATAAACAGAGTGTGAGGAAGAGGAAGAGAGCATGTCAGTTAAGCAGTTTTAAAAAATGTGGTAAGAGGTGGCAGCTATATTGCCTAACAAAATGTTTTCACATTATTCAAATGAAATGCTTTTTATTGTCTGCCCACAACACTCATACAACAACTACAGCACCAATAATAATAATAATAATAATAGCAACAAGTAAGAGTGCTCGACTAGATTAATACTCTGCAAACCTAGCTAGGGCATATAAAAGTTAAGACTAGATCATTAACATAAAAACTTGCAGAGTAATTATATAAAATATATAAATATTTATAATTATAAAGTTATAATAATTTTCGATAAAGATTAACATAAAAAAAAATAAGTCACAAATCAATTATACTTATATGCTTTTTATAAATTTTTAATAGGCACAGGGTATGCACAAAAAAAAGGAAACAAATCAAATTGAAACAAAAAGCAGCTGAACAAGAAGAAGAGTAAGTTTCTAGAGTGGAAACGAGTGAGAAACAATGGAATAGAGGATGAGAGACAGAGAGAGTGGCAGAGAAAGAGAAAGAGTGAGCAAAAGATAGAACAGTAAAAATATTACCTGCATTCATAGAACACAATGAATCATTTTGCTGTATGTTTTAAATGGTGTGTGGGCAGCGAACGCAAGGCAAGAGACTTACATACTATACAACGGTTGTGAAAAGCGTGGGAAGAGAGAGAGAAGAGATGAAGCGGGGAAGGAGCTCAAAGAAATGACAACAAAATGGCGCGACATTTGATTGTGGATTGGGAGGCGGAATACATATATAGAAGTTGTACTTTTGTTTGAATGTTTGGGCTATCAACGATAAATGCAATTTCAATTTTCATTTATCTGCTTGGTTAAAAGGTATGCACACTAATAACCACACACAAAACAAAAAACAACACACACACATATTTATATATAGATTCACATGCAATCCCACACTGACAGCTGTGCAATGTGTCATGCGGAACAAGTCGATGGAGAGAGATAGAGAGAGAGAGAGAGAGCAGGAAAGAAGAGGATTGGGTTGGCCAAGAGTTGAGAACAAAAGAACGCTAAGGAATTGTAGACATTGTGTGTGAGTTTCAACTTCTGTGCTTATCGCCGACTGTCAAAATGTAATGTGTGCAATATACACACACACACACACACACACACACACACAAACAGTGTAGAAAAGAGAGGGAGAGCGTAAGAGTGAGACGGAGCATCAGCAATGCGTTGCCATTTTTAAGATATGCAGACACTTGGCAAGATCTGATAGAAAACCCCACATCGTTTGTGAATTATTTGTTCGTCTTGCTGTCATTGAACTTGCGGTTTGGTTTTATGAACCGCTTGTCTTATGGCTTTAAGTAAATCTAAGGGTAAAACACGTAAAAACGCTACAATCGAGTGAGCTCGACAGTGAAATGCTTGCTACCCGTTATGTCGAAACAAACTTAATAAATGCAATAAAAAAAATGTAGTTAACTATTAATATAATTCAAAAATAATCCAAGAAAATAAAAAAATACAGACATTATCATTAAACTAGTTATGTAAAAGAAAAGAAAGTTTAAAAATTGTTACTGAATTTTAAATATTTATATGCACAAATACATATATTTTGTTTATATGACATCAACAACAAATTTTTTCTTCAAATCGAAAATTTTTTTTTCATATTTCCCAAGTTTAGACATTCAAGAATATGTCATTAAAAGGATTTTTTATAATTTCTATTATTTCATGAGTTATAGCCGTTTTAGTGACGTGGCATCGGTTCTGGTCTTCCTTGTCTCAAAACTTTGAACGCGAATTTCTCGAAACTACTTTTTCAAGCTGGCGGTAAGAATATCTCGAGTTCTAATGAACCGATTTACTTCAAATTTGGAGAGGATGTTTTTTATACATCTTTTCATCACATGAACGTTGCCCAAAACTATAACTTCTCATTAGTATTTTTTAAAAATTCGAAATTGTTAAAAAATATGAAAAAAAAAATATTTTTTTTCAAACTTATCCAAGATTCATACGATAGCGGCATCTATAATAACTAAGCTTAAGCTGAAATATTATTAGCTAAACCCATATGCTATTATAGTCATGTATCCTTTGAATACCATACACGTAATACAGTTATCGATGACAACTTAAGATTTGTCTAAAGTTCTACATAAGTAAAAGTCGGTTTGGTAAGTGCTTCTGTGGCAAGTGGTGTGTCGTGTTTGTCTAGCTTTAAAAGCAGTTTATAGAAAGCAAAAGAGTTTTACGTTTTGTGATTCCTTCAGATTCATAACACATTCCTTGGCATAAAATATCAGCAAGCAGCAAGAATGTGATATGAGCCATGACGTCGCTGAACACTTGGATTGAGAGAGAGGGAGAGAGAGAGAGAAAAGGATATCTACATAGGTGTAATGTTGGCCCAGTTAATGGGCCAGAAGTGTAAAGAGAAGTTGCCTAGGCCTATGCATATACATATCTACTAGTACATACAAATATATATGTAATGTATAGTATATGTAGTTTCCTTGGTTGCCGTCTCAAAGTGACAAGTCAAGCAGAGCCAAGAGTTGAACGGGCCTGGCAAGGACATGCCACTAGGATTGGCCCCAAGAGATTGCGTCGACGAGTGCGGCTTGTGTGATATGTTAATTTGGCCTAAACTACACAACGCTCTGTGCGCTGCACGGAGGCCAACGGAAGCGACCTTCGCCTGTAAATCCCCAAAGTAACAACAGCAGCCCATAATAACAACAGCAACAGCAACAACATCGAGAGTAGTAGAATACCGTGTCACACATTCACCAGTTAGCGCAAAAATTTCAATGTGCGACGCTTCTCTTTTTTTTTTTATAATGAAATTTGTGACCCAGTCCCATTGACACGTGCGAGCTGCCGTGTCAGGCCCCCTTTGGCGTCTGTTATTTTTTTCTTCATCCTCTCTGCTTATTTTTTGTGTTGAATTTAATGCGGTTTGCTATTTATTAGATTTGCACAAATGGCATTTTGGGGCTAGCTGAGACCCAAAGACTTGACTTTGCCTGTCGCCTGTTTTTTTTTTCTTTTTTTGCCCATCTCCTGTCTCTTGCCGCTCCCAAAATGCCTGTCGCCTATCTGTCAGCCCGACGCTAAGTGCTTGGGCCAACTCTATCGCCTGCTGTGCCGCACCAGCAACAACAGTAATGAAAACCAGAAGAAAAAAAAAAATATATATATATGAAAAACGACGAAGAAAATTATTGAAAATTCATTTAAATGTCAGCAACGGCACCGCACCAAACTGACGCAACATGTCGTATGCGTAATATTAAATATTTAAGGCGCTTACATTTTTAATGCCACCGTTGGCTGGAGTTGGCTCAAGATGAAACACCAGCCACCCCTCTCCACCCACCTGGTGCCCAACAGAGACAGAGACGTTGCCAGATGAATATGTGATAACAATTTGTAAAGCACGACAGGCACGTGAGACACGCGAACTGCGCTCACGAAATCGATATGGGAATCCTAATTATTATTGTTGCAAGTGGAGTGTGTAAGCTCTCGGCGTATATATCTTTATTTTCAGAATTTTGTATATTTAACTTGCTTGATATTCGTTCTTAAAATCGAAACTGCAATAACAAAAAAAAGTTCAGTTAACTTACTTGGCGCTCAACGTGAGTTTCCAATACTTCAAATGAACGGTTTGCACAAAAATCGTAAACTTTAACTCAGATAAAGTGATATGCTATTTTAAGTCAACGTTTCTATAATTTTACTTGGCATTTATAAGCTATTACTTTTCATTCATAAGTACTAGTTACCATAAGTTTGATTTCTAGGCGCTCAACGTGGGCAGAAAAATCGTAAGTTTTCATTATAAAAGTACTAGTTGCTACAAATGGCGGACTATAGAAAAATTCCAGTTAGCTTTCTTAGGGCTGAAATAAACGGCTACCAGAAAAATCGAAAGCCTAAACTGTGTAATGCAGTCAACTTTGCATTACTCTTAGCTTTCACTAATAAATCAATTTCGGATTATCGTAAAAAAAACTTAGACAGTTACTTATATATAGTTTATTATATATTATTTAATTCATTGACTTATCCTAGCGCTGCAAATGTAAACAATTCATAAAGTATGACTTAAATGTGAAAAAAACAATAGTTGTGTTCTATACCGCTGATCTATACATAAACAAATTTTACATTGGCGCCCAACGTGGGGCACAATTATAACTTTCAGATGGACATAGTTAACAAACTGGAAAATCAATATGATAAAACCTGGATTGGTACATAGACTTAGTCAACGGATTAAAGACGATGGTTGATTTTACAAACTGGTTATATAATTTAATATAATGCACAACGTAGTTTAAAATAAGATCAACCAGCAAATAAACTGTAATAGTATCAAAGAAAATTTAACAGACCTCGTTTCACACATAAGAACTGTTAGCTATCAAACAAGCTCGTAATGCCACAGGGAAATACTAGCAAAAACAAAAATCGAAAAGAACAAATGAAGGAAAAACTAACAAGTAATCAAATGTTGTGAAAACAGCGAAATATTGTCAACATAGCGCAACAATAATAATCAGTGTCCGACAGCAAATACATAATGTATATATTTTGATTGCCTTTCGCTATTTTACTGGTTATTGTTGGTTGTGCAATTTAAATCCAATAGAGCAACAAAAACAGCAATAACAAACAATTCACTGACAATGTCAACAGAAAATATGAGCTACGAAAAATAACCAAGTTGCGAGACGCAACTTTTCAAATTTCAACACATACATACATACATACATGCATCGCTCTTTTCCCTTTCCCCCATATTCAGAGAAGTTCGTGCAACTCCCTCAACACCTCATTTTTAGCATAAAATCTGCATAGTACTCGCATATACAAATTGCTCTCGTCTCACACTATTGGGATTTCAGTTTCGGTTTACATTTAATTTGAGTCTTCTCAATTTGAGTTCTGTTCCGTATCATGTTTGTTGCTCATCATTTAAACGCTCATGGTTAAATGTTCGCTACTTTTATTTTTTGTTCTGTTTATCTTTTATATTTATATTCTACCACAGCAGCAATTTGTGGGTCACACAAAATGGCACCAACGATTATGAAATAATATCAATTTCATAACGTCACGTCCTCACGTCCTCGGTCTCCACAAGTTATTGACATTGCCAGCCTATGACCCAAAACAAAGCAACTGTAACACATTTTACTCGCTTTAAGTCGAATTTCAGCAACCGAGTAAAAACAAAAAGAAAATTCTCTAGACAAGACATACGGGAAAGACAATGTGGCGTATGCGTAACCTATTTACTACATTGAAGCAAATTGAACTGAAATACTAACAGACTTTGAATTTACTTCATTGAATAAATTACTTTATTACGTTGCTTCTAATATGGCAATAACTATAAATTTAGATTTTATTTCTTTAAGCCAAAAACACCTACTGTTTATTTTGTAACTCAGATTGAACTAAAATACCAGCAGACTTTGATTTTACTTCATTGAATAAATGACTTTACTAATCGGATCTTAAATGCTTCAAATATATAAAGCAGTAGCTAAAAATAGTTGAGATTTTATATTCTTAAGTCAAAAGCACTTACTGTTTATTTTTTTTTACCTCGAACAAAATCTGTTTTCAACACATTAAAGCTCTTTAAGAATTTAAAGCTCGACATCCTGGCAACATCAATCAACACCTATCAGCTGTCGCTTTTACCGAGTTCTTTAAGTAAATAAATATGACGCCCAAACTAAAATACCATATTAACAACATCACGTACTAAGTGTGCCCATTAGAGTGTAAAGAAAGTTAAGAAAAAAGAGGAAAAAATCAAAATTTAAGCGGATTTCCGTTTAACTTCTATAGTGTTTTTTAAGTCGCTCCGACGCGTAAACTGTACTGTCCCCACTCCTCTGTCCTGCCTACCGCATTTGGACCCCATAATCCAATATCTTTTCGCTCGCAATCCCAGTCTGTATTATACGATGTTATTGCTGTTTGGTAAAAAGGAAAATATGATTACAATGGTTGACACAACGCCGTGCCAGGTGGAAAGGTTGTCACAAATGCTGTCCTTGTCTACCCGATTTGTGACGTGTGTGTGTGTGTGTCTGCGTGTGATTCAATACACAGACATGCATGGCTGCATATATTCTTATATATAGAAATATACATGGTATATGTACATATACTCGTACATATATAAACAATAATAACTGCTTAATGTTACACAATTTGCAGTTAAACAAAAAAAAATGCACTTACAAATTGAAATACTCTAACAAAGGGTACTCCAAAACTTAAATCTAATAACACAGCATGTTTTAAAATTTTGTATTCTTTAATAAATTCCGTTTGTCTTCTAGAAAACTTAACAAACTTTGAGAATTAGTTTTTTACAAATTAATATTAACTATAGCTTAGGTCACTTACAGTAAATAAAATAAACACTTATATTATAGACATAATTTAATTTTTTTCAATCTTAAGATTAAGTGTATATTTAACGAAATATCCAATATAGTTCAATAAAAAATAAAACGGCAAGGGTATTCATTTGAATACTCTTTGTATATGTATTTGTATACTATATATGTTATGTTCATTTTAAATTCGCTTTTTTTTTTTGTTTTTATTTGTAATTATTTTGGATTAATTAATGCTTAATTAATTACAATTGCACTTATTAACCTTGTTTAATTTTTCCTGACATTTTGGTAAATGCTACAGGACTTGCGAATTAATGCAATAAATTCCTGATATATCCATATAAATAAGATAAAACAAATACAAAAACAAAAAATAATGGGGAAAAAAATCAATTGCAAATAGCCATTGGGTATTAAAATTTATTTAAATTGTCATGGTAAATACCTGGTATTACGTTATTCTATTTGACTTTCAATTTTATTGCTTAACGTTATGTTGATTAAGAAATTTGTTGGTCTACTCACGTATCGCTGAAATGAAACAATGGGAGAATAATTTATTAATAACATTGTGGAAAGCACTTCTGTAAAAGGTCAAAAATGGCAGAGAACTTGGCGATAATAAAAGCGTTTATTGTTATGTAGGTAAAGGACATACACAGCTTGTAACTAAAACCAAATACTCTTTACATACAACTAATAGAAATAAGGAATTTCCATTGAAAACTCTCAGATAAAATTGTACAATATAACTAGTTGGGAATTAAATCCAATCTGTTAGCTATTTATTATTCCCAATAAACGAATAAATTACGGAGACTCACAAGATTTTACTTCAACTAAAAGTAGGTTTTATTTTGAATTTGTTCTGCGGAAAAAGATAGCGCTTACTTTTAGAAGCAGTTCAAAATAATTGAGAAAATAATAGGAGAATTAAGAATTATTTTGTGTGGACTGCACTGAAAAGTATGCAATACAAATTACTATGAAATTAAGTTAAAGATGGAATTTGAAAACCTGCAGGGTATAAGGAAAAGAGAAATCTGAAAACTTTAGCAAGCTGATGACACAAGCAAATGCGTTTGGTCGCCATGCTGTCAAATATTTTTGCAAGCCAGTAAAATGAATGAGGTACGAGTATGTGTAAAGTCCAGACTAGTAAACACACAAACTGCACACACAAACACACATCAACACACACACATACACACACATGCACGTAGAGAATGAAGCAAAGTCAAAGGAAAGACGATGTGAAAGTATTCTGCGCTCATGGCTTTGTTTAGCAACAATTTCTAAGCGCATATTTACATGAAATTTTTCGGCTATAGTATAGTTGTTGTTGCCATGGCATTTGGCTATGTAATGTTGCAAAAGCTTTCTTGTTTTAGTAGCTGACATTTTGTTCTTGGTATTTTACTCCATTCACATTGCGCTCTCTTTACTTTTCTCAGGAAATTTTTGTTGTTTATTTTTGTTTTTGTTTTTTTGGATGGGCAACAGATGCATTTTTGCATATTAAGGGGCATTGCTGCTACTTTATGTCGCAATTCAACCCATTCACTTGGGGTTGGAGCTTCTTAGGTTTGTGGCAGCTAAGAGTTTTTAAGAACGAAATGCTGCATTCACCATTTGGCAGACACATTCAGTTCCCATGTCACGGAAAGGGGGGAGTAAAAGCATTTGCCATCAAAGTGACAGTGCAACAAGCAAAGAGGATGAAGGCAGTGAGCTTTGTGCCCAAATAACATGAGCTGAAAGCGGCACTCAAGTCCAAGATTAAGAAGAAGATTAAAATCGAGAGAAAGTGAAGTAATATGAAAAAATTTGTAATTATTTTAGATTAAATCAGAGGTGGGCACGAAATTTGAATTCGGGAGCACTATAACAACATCAACAACAAACAACCCTATTAGAGTTTACCTAAGTTGTGAGCAGCCGCTGCTCCCGGAGCCACTGCGTGCCCACCGCTGGATTAAATGGTCGAACTTTCATTAAACTTTGCACTTGTTAACTGTGTTTAAATTTTCCCGTTTTAGGACTTGCAAATCAATGCAATAAATTCTTGATATATCCATAAAAATAATATAAAACAAATAGAAAAACACCAAATAATGAAAAACAAAATCAATTGCACATAGCCTTGGGGTATTAAAATTTATTTAAATGGTCATGGTAAATACGCTATTCTATTTGACTTCCATTTTTATTGCTTAACGTTAAAAGTTTTGAAAAAAATTGAACATAGCTGCAAATCTAGCGGAGAGAGAATGGAATTTGTATGAAGCTGACAGCGTTTTAAGCTTTACTTTGTTTACTTATTATTTAACATATAATATGTGATTTTTATTTAATCTGTGGCCCAGGAACAATCTGATTGAACTGGGTGTATTTTAAGAGTTAATGTGCTTCCGAAGCATTTTAAGTTGAATTTGTACTTATAAATTTCGACAGAAAGAAAGGACTGTAGACTTACACACACAAGTGTGTGCATATAAATTGGTTTTCTGCGGATCGATTTCAGTCAAGAGGAGTGGCATTGAAAATCGTGAGCATATAAGTTTGCCTCAGTTTCAGCTGGCTGCCAGGGAAAACTGACAAAATGAAGGTCAAGTTGCAGTGCAGGGCGAAAAATAAAAAAAAGGTGGGAATAACAAAACAACTTGGAAATTATGATTAATTGCTCAACGGGCAATTGAGCGTTGAATCTGAAAGTGAATAAATGCAAATGGAATATGTGCAGGCAGTGAAACAACCAATTAATCAGTCGGTCATTCAGTCATATATAAATACGATTACCATTCTGATTCATTAAATCACTAAATCATTGAAATAATTACAAATGATAAAGAAATATGATTACTTCAAATATATTTATTTCGAATTAAATTAAATACTTTTTAGTGGAATAAAATCATTTTTTGTATAGCTATGATTTTGATAGCTGTTATTTTTGTAACTCTTCATTATGATTGGCTTAATTTGGACTGACAAAAAGCTGTCTGTCTGTTGTGCAAATTGCAGTCACAACACACACACACACACACTCACACACACACACACATACACACATGGAGAGAGAACGACCTACGCGACGGCTGCCGCTCAATTAACAGACTTGAAATAAAGTCAGACGCAAATATTTACAGTGCCATTGGAAGGCAACGGCGCCACCATCTGGAGAATGCTGGAGACGGTTGGTTGGGACAGCGCTTGAAATCCAGCGACGAGTAGATTGTGGTCGGTGGATGGGAGGGGAAGGGGAGGTGTTGTCCTGGTAGGTAGCTTTATGCTCTTGGCCTGCCAAAAGGATAAAAAGCCGACGTACTTCATTAATTTTAATTAAGCGCCCACAGCATGACAAAAAGCGTACCTCCAAAATGGTAGCGAGGTAGCGAGAAGTTAGTCCATAATATCCACCTTATGTACAAGTACCGACTGGTAACATCGCAAAATGCCTTGCATCCATCTCTAGGCTAAAGATGAGTCCGTGAACAATTTAGAATTAACGACTTAAAGCCACAACTCGATTGAAAGGTTATCTTCGCCATGCCAAAAATTTGATGCATAGCTTTAAGAAATTAATTTGCAACTTATCGTTCCTATGATTCATATTTGATTTAATTGTCATATTTTAGAAAATATTTTATAAAATTTTTTTTCGCTTAAATATAATAATTATTTTTAGAACTTTATTTTTTCGCTTAAAATTATCAATATCATTCAAGAAAATTCTATAAAAAATTTAAATAAAATATATTTAAAAATATTTACGGTCCCTGATTATAAATGCTTTAAACGCAGAGTTTTCAAACATCAGTCAACAAATGTTGAACAGATTTTCGGTGCTTTTGTGTTGTCTGTTTCATTGACCTGATTCATAACTCATTCGATTTCTGAATTTAAATGGTTCATATTATAAAATATTTTTCTCTCAGCTCGGGGATTCATTTGTATTTTTTCACTGTGAGGCAACCACGAGCTCATCTCTAAGTTCGCCTTAAAGTAGACAAACATTTTTGCCACGAAAAGTGACAAATTAGTCGCCCTCTTTTTGCTTTTTGCTTTTTAACATTCACCATTTTCCAGCTGCCATTTTTTGGGCTAACCTTGAGATTTTACCAAGGAATAATAAATTAAGTTTTTTGCCTTTACTCATGCTATTTCTCTCCTTTTGTATCTGTCTCTTTCGTTTTCGCTGGCTTCTAAATTGAAGAAAACTGGGATATTTTTAGTTTCCGTTGTTGCCTTATAAATATACTTGTTAGGGCAAAACATGAACAGAAACATAAATATGAAAATAATAATATATTTGTATGTATGTTTGTATATACATCTATGTGGATCTCATGTCATCCCATTAACTTTTTGACGCAACGCAACCGCATAACTTGAAACATTTCAATTTGGCAACGAAACGATTAAAGTTATGGAAGGGCTCGTTGGCACTTTGGATACCCAGTAACCATAAAATAACTTAAAGGTTGTATCATTTCTATACTTATCTAAAAATAAATTGTTAATATTATTAAAATTTATCATTCATTTTTAAGATATTTTTCAAGATAAAGCTTTAAAATTATCGTAGTAATTATATAAAAAAAATTTAAGTAGTCAATTAAAAATATTATAACCTTTAGATAGTTCCCAAAATTTTATTTGGATATTATTATTGCAGATATGAAGATGTTCTCAGCACATCTATACTTGCTAACAGGGTATTTTATAGTCGATTGGAGCATATTTATTTCTGTTTGTGGGGGTTAACTTCAAGTTGCCTGGGGTTGAGTAAAGAGATCAAAATGGAAAATGACTGCGTTAAGTTGAGGGCGTATAATGTGGCTTCAGAGTGTGTTACATGTCATCGCGGCAGTGCTAAAGTGACTGTCTGATGAGTAAAGTGACCACGGAGGACATGTGGGTTTTAAGAACGGGAATAAGGGCACTCAAAAAAATAGGTAAATAAAATTATATCAATACATGAAAGTTTATTAAAGGTATTGTTGAGCAAAAATGAATTAAAGTCAATATCAAGTTTCTTAAACATATTTTTCTTAGCCCGTAAACTTAAATCAAACTAAAATCAAGATCGAAAGCTAATCCTACGACATACGCAAAAGATAAACTAATTAATCTTTGTAAGCGTTGAAACTTAATACCTCAAACAGAATAACAGTAAAGAAAAGCAACAATAAAAAGCATAAAAAAAAAACAACCTTCGCGCTTCTGGAATTAAGAAAATCCATTTAAGAGAATTTTTTTTTTAATTGAAAAGCGCGCGCGATGCAGACGAACAGAAACAACAATAACAATAACAACAACAACAACAAAAAGAAGAAAAGCCATGAAAATGCCGCACAGAAGGCCAAATGGAAATGGTGGCAGCCGGGGTGAAAACTAGCGGGCAAATAAAATGGAGCTGCAGCTAAGGAAGACTCAAGAAGCAGGACAAGAAGCAATGGCAACAACAACAACAACAACAAAAACAAATAATCATAAAAATGTGCGCCAGAAATTCTAAATGATTGGAATTGTGGCTCACACACATACTAATTAAATTAGAAATGTTTTAAAAAGAAAACATGCGTCAGGGCTGGCACTCACTAATCCAACATTTCAATGTCATCCTCATCGCCGCTGTCATTGTCATCGTCATCGTCATTATCGCGTCGCTCGTCGTCATCATAGAATTTGGTCTCCTGGGCGCCACTACCGCTGCCAAAACGTTCCCTTTCGCGGCTGCGCTCTCGATGAGTCGTTGGCCCATTGCTGGTGCTGCTAAAAACGATGCCGCGTTGCCCATGACGCCTGGCATTATCCGCCGGCGAGATGGCGCCACTGCCGCGGCCACCGACGCCGCGACGGACGGGCAAACCGACGCCCTGTTCCAGCTCATCGTCCTCCTCATCGCTTTCGATCTCAATTTCATCGACATCACGTTGACTTATGCTGCGCTCCGGCATTGTTGTAACTCCTTCTCTGTCTCTTTTTATTTGTCGATATATATATATCTATCTCTTTCTATATGTATTTCTTGCTCGCTTTAGCTTTGTTTGTTGTTCTTATCGCTCCCACTTAGAGTCGATTTGCTTTTAATTTCTCTGTCACACACTCGCTTCACTTGATCAATCACAAGAAACAAGAAAAAAATAGAATTGCAAATTACTCACAACGCGAATCCAAGACAATTACAATCACAATCTGAATCTGAATCAAAACCGAACACGACACTCGCCACTTGAGACTTGCACCGAACGCATCCAAAACTGCAATTGGCGCTACGAAAGCGTCGCCAGTTGGCAGCAAGCGCCCAAAGCCCAAAGCAGCCAATTGACTTGGTGGGGCTTCGAAAAGGCCGCCAGGTGATTTTCTATGCTAATTCAATTAGCATGCCACATCACAGACCACACACATAGATTTATATTTGCAAATTTAAATGGGGTCAGCGATTTTTGGGGGCGACATTGTGTGGGGGCCATTCTCGTATGTATGGTATAAACATGAAGCTGGCTAGGAAGCCCCTCTGGTTTAGCATGGCCAAATGTGGCTCAAAACCACAAATTCACAAATTTCCTAACTCAAAAACGATACAATCTTGTACATGTTCAACTATAATAATGCTTCCTGAAACTCCAAATTTGCTTTTTGATATTTTACTAAGTTTATTCCAATTATTAATTTAAAATTATATTTATAGTTTAAATGTTATTTTTTATTGTGTTTTTGTCGACTGCTTTTAGCTGACGTTAAAAAAATAAATAACTAATAAAAATCTAAACAAAATGTTTTTTATATTCTACATTTTGGTTTATCAGACCCCTTTGAGCATATGTAACCCAGGGAAATTAGTATATTTGGATGAAGTTATTTAAAATAAATATACTTTTCACAAAAAAGATTTGATGCAGATTTCTTAAAATAATCTTATCATTTAAATTCCGTTTGAATAAAACAAAAATTTCTTTAACCCATTAGGTACCCATGGAAAATTTAGAATTTGTGTAAAAGTGTTATATTTTCTACTATTTTCCTCGATTTTTAGAAAAAAACGTTTTGATGCAGAAAAATTCTGTAAACAATTGTAAGAGTGACTGCCAAAAAATTTTCGCTAGCATTTTTTATGATTTTTTGAAAATTGCTAAAATTACACTTTTTGTATGAAAAAGGGGAAAAAGGGGATAAAAAAGTCATTTTTAGCAATTTTCAAAAAATCATAAAAAAAAAAAAATTAACTGGATAAATACAAAAAGAAAATATAATACAAACTTGTTTTTTTTTAATTTTAAAAATCTAGGTTCTAGGCCTTTTTTTTTTAAGAAGAATAGTCTTAATACTTATACTTGAGTTTTCGTCGAAAAAAGGCGTCGAGATAGAATTATTTTTGTCTCTTTATTCCTCTAAAATTAAACAAAAAGGTAATATAAACTGAACTCTACTTTTAAATTTTTTTTTTTTTGTAATTTTTTGTGAGATTAGACTATTTTGAGTATGTGCCAAAAAAAATTCTTGATTTTTTTAAAAGCTACTCGCGTATACATCACATTCAATATTTAACCTTTCAAATTATTTTTCTTAAATCCAGTTTAGTTAAATTAAATATTTTATTTTAAAAATAAATCAATGTGAAGAGAAAAATTTATAAAGTATGCTTTTTCGAATTTTGTTAAATCTCTCTCTTTGAAAAATTATTATGAGCATTTAATTACACAAAATATCAATTATTACTGTAGGACTATATGAAGACAAATACAAAACTTTAAAGTTCTCTGAAAATAACTAATTTTCTCAGAATCATTTTCTTTTTCATTTTAGATTCCTCAGAGTTTTTAATTTTAATATTAATTTATTTTGTAATTTTTAATTAAATGTTGTGTTGCTTTTAGCCTGACAATAAATAATTAAATAAATAAATAAATAAATAATTTATAATTACTTTAAATTATATTTAAAAATATTTCAAATACATATCTAACCCGAATACACGATATCTTTGTGTTCAGCACACCCGACATTCAATTGTTTTGATTGTTGTTATTGATTTTTGAAGCTGGCTCTGGCGTTGGCTTATTAGCCATTCATTTGCAAGCATCGTAGTGGCGATAACAACAACAAAAACAACAGCAACAACAACAACAAATTATTAACAATCATTGTCCAGTCGGCTGTTTGACTAGCTGGCCCGCTGGCTGCTTTGGCTGCTTTGGCCGCTTTGGCAACGCTTCCGGTTGTTGCCGGCAAGCCAAAAGAACCATAAAATTGAAAATGAGCTGAGCCGAGACACAAAGGCAAAAGCGCGCACATTTAACGAGCCATTTCAATGCCAAGGCAGGCAGAGAGTGTGCACTCAGTACGAGTATTAGTTGTATTTTTTTTTGCTCATTCAACAAACATTATAGTAGACCATAATTAGATGGAAATTGCAAGTACTTAATAAAATATATTTATTATTAATTATTTTTTTATATTTATTATGTATTATAAATTATTATCATACATGCATCAATATAATCAAATTTTTAAATAACTAAGAGTATACACGATTTTTACGAATTTATTCATTGCAGTTAGTATTTAAATTAAATGAAATATGCAAAAACTACTTTTATATTATTAATTCGGTTTAAGAGGCAATCTTAGTCATTTGCCACCAAACAATCAAAGCTACAACTGTTTGTAAATTATAAACCAAGCTTTTATACACACATATACTCAAATTTATATTTACATTTTATTTCTACTCTAGTTTTAAATACGAGTAAGCGTGCTATCAATCAGTTGCAGTTAGAACTGCTTGTGAATTATAAGCAAAGTTTCCTTTAAACGCAATCTCATTACTCTTCTGGTATTAAACGCACACGTGCTTCACTTACTCACTATGCACGCCTCTTAATTTGATTTATTTTTATACATTTGCATGGGGTATTATTCGGCTGTTGTCACAATATTTTTGTAGAGATACCAAGACAAAGAACTAAATTGTTATAGCCTTGCTCGTCAGCCGTCTGTCTGTCAAAATTGTGTATAGAATTTGTATTTCAGGCTCAAACAAGTCTGTCAGCTAGCAGCTATCATCATGATAAATTATCTCTTTTATTGATGATTTATCAAACAAATCGGAACTAAAATGTTTAAGTAATTATTAAAGATACAGATTTACCATAACATACAAAAACAAAATGTGTTCTCTTAAAGATTTTAATGCATTTTTATTGTTTTACCTATTCTAGCTCGAATTAAATTAAATATTGACAGCTAAACTGAAACTAAATTTATAATTATAGGGCACAAATGTAATTGTTTAGTGAACAGCTCCAATGTTTTAACAGCAGTATACTTAGTATGTTATCCAAAGTTTAAGTATCTTGTTGCATATCCCATGAAGTCCCAAACGAAATTCGAGTCAATCGAAAATAACTTTACGTCCTTGCAACTGTCAGCAATTAAATCAATTTGTGGAACACATAGAACGTGTGCTAGTAATTAACTAATCGGCGGTAAGGGCAGTTACATGGAAAAATAATTTCGAAATTCTAATTTCAAAATCTCTAGAACGTAGGCAAGTTAATTAGGCAAATGGTCTTGACATTCGCAATGCTGCAACATGATTGAAAACAAAGATTGTCTTACTGTTAGTGCATCTTGATGGGTAGGGAAATGGGGTCTGTCGAGGTCAACCAAGTCAATGTGGCAAGTTGGTGTTGCAATTAAATGACTGACAATTATTGTTGCAACCAATGTCTCGGGTGACAGCGCGACTTATTTAAACGCGCATTAATTAGCCTTGTTGCACTTGCAACAGCTGCGATTTGAATTTGAATAATGCAAGAGATAATGATTGCCAATTGACTATGTTAATGTCAGTCATTGCCAAGGCTACTAACTTTTATCAGTCACTGTGCCAGCAAGACGTTGACCGCACACACTAAAATAAAATCGTAAACGAAGCAGAAGACAAAGACGGATCTTGAGAAAAAACCCATAGAAAAAAATACTAATAAAAAAAGGTGTCAACTAAAACAACCTTCGAGCAGCGACAAATGCGGAAGACCTAAAACCCATTTGGCAAATCATAAAAATCTCCAAAAGTAATGCTACAAACATTACCCGGTATTCCCGGGTCAATTACTTACAATACCCTTGATCAAGGCATTATCATTTAAGAGCCCATTAAGAGCAAATACACATACTTATGTATATCTTGAATATCAATAGAATGCAGATCGAATTACTAAAATATTTAGATAAAGCAAAATATATTACAAAATTTTTTAAATGGGTCCTAAAAATATATACAGTCAAAATTCTATATCTCGAATCACCATTAACCATCGACCATGGATCGAGTTAGAGAGAAATTTGAGTTATAGAAGTATATAATAATTTACATATTCTCACAATTTTAGAAGAGCGAGCGTAGAAAGATTATGAGTACGTATCATGTTGAATTTTAGATACCCTCGATATAACAAAAATCTTTAATTGCAATATTTTAAATCTGAACAAAGTATATGCAATTTTTTTATTGTTTATAATAGAATTTTAAACTAAACAAACAAACAAAATTAAGTGATAGGCTATAAGATACTAAAAGTAAGAGAATTCGTTTTAATACAGGGCATCTACAAGTCTTATAAGATTCACTTTTCTATTTGTTGAGATCGAACGTGTTTCAAGTATTAAGATTGAAGCTTCCTGAAGTGCTTGAGTGTTGTGCAACACCACATCCTTATAAAGCTCATAATTACAGGGTATACAAAACAAATAAACAAACACTAGAAAATGCAAAAAGGTAAAGAACACGAAATAATAAAAATAAATAAACACGCATAACAATTTGATAAGCAACCCACGTTGCAAAATCTGAGTAATAGTACTACCGACCAATACACACACAAGCACACGCACACCATAAATGAGCCTACAGATATGTATGTACTTATATAAATTTACATATGTACATATATAAAGTACTTAACTTGCCCCCAGCTGTGTGTCGTATCCACAGAAATAATAAGAATGATGGGAACAAAAATACACACATATTAATTATAAACAATTTAATTATGATGACGTCGAATCATTCAAAATAATCATGATGATGATGATGAGAATGTTAATGTAGATGTGGAAGATGATGATGATGATGATGATAATAATGATAACAATGGCATCGCTTCCTCTAACAAAGAGCGCCACCTTATCAGCCTGACAAAGTTCTTATCGCGAACAGCAGACAACGCTTAAACGGTCGTAAAACATAACCAATTAGTGCCAGGTGACAAGGTAACAGTTTCAGCGATCTATTGTGAATTTTTCCCCGATTTTTAAAAGAGAAACGAGTGACTGCAAAATACGAAAAATATTGTTGCTAATATTTTTTATAATTTTTTGAAAATCCTAAAAATTACTATTTTAACCCCTTTTTCCTCCTTTTCATGCAAAAAGTGCCATTTAAGCAATTTTCAAAAAATTATAAAAAATACTAGCAAAAATATTTTTGAAAATTGTTTTTTGCAGTCACTCTTAGAATTGTTTGAAGAATTTTTACATCAAAATATTTTTTGTAAAAAATCGAGGAAAAAAGTACACTTTTACAAAAATTCTAAATTTTCCATGGGTACTTAATGGGTTAAAGAAATTTTTGTGTCATTCAAACGGAAATTCAATAATAAGATTATTATAAGAAATCTGCATGAAATCTTTTGTATATAGTATATTTTTATTGAATAACTTCATCCACATATACTTATTTTTCTGGGGTATAATCAATTTGATGTCAACTTTAAGATTTACCATGGAATAAATATGCAGATATTTTTAATACAGTCGAACTTCCCTAACTCGAATCACCAATATCCACGAAAAAAGTTCGAGTTAGGGAGACTTCGAGTTAGGGAAGTAGAATTGTATGAAATTTGCCTAGTATTGCCACTCGATTTTGTTCGAGTTGGAGAGACTTCGAGTTAGGGAAGTTCGAGTTAGGGAAGTTCGACTGTAATTCTTTTTTATACCTATAATTTGTTTTAATAACGGATCGCATTTAGGAGGATTAACTTTAAATAAAATCAAACGTTTTTAACAAATAAAAGTAAAAACCTAAAGTTTTTTAATTAAAAATTAACAACATTTTTTTTTATTTTATAATTTTAAAGTACTTTTTTTTAAATATCTCTAGTTTCGATCAGTCTAGTTTCCCACCAAATTTGTTATTGCGAAATTTTAGTGCAAATAAACAAAAAGTTTATTTTAATGAAACTCAACTATTCGGCAAAAATTTCTTTACAGCGAAGTTTGACTGTAGTTATGCTTCAGATCCCTTGATAGCTTTTAGTCTACACTTATAAAAATCCTTCTCAGGTATTTTTTAGTGATGTTCTACTGTTGTCATATTTTATTACTCGTTTACATACTTTGTCATAATTAATAATCTCGTCAGTAAACAAAAAATTACTAATAAAGTAGGATAAGACTTTTGGAATCCACTGTTGAGGCAATAAACGTGTTGAGTTATTTTTATCAACATAACTGTGTTTAAAGCACAGTGGGCCACAATTAAAACTGGCCGGTGTGAGCTTTCGTAATTCTAACTGTTTATTTTATTTTGCTCAATTAATAAATGAGAGCAACTGACAATCCAATGGGAATGACAAAAAACGAAAACAAAAAAATGAGTGCGTGGGAACAAACGAGAGAGGGAGAGTGACAGATGTAAACGAGAGCGCGACGGAGACGATATGAACGTGTTTAAATGTGTAATGCGTGCATGTATCGAAACAAGTTCAAGGGCAAGTGCACTCACCTGCTGTCGGCAGCCTCAGCTGGCTGCAGCCGCGAGTTTACAATCACTGGCGGCGACGTCGGCGTCGGCATCTCTGTCAACGTCGTCTCTGGCAGGACGGGTCGATAGATGAGCGGCTTAACATTGCGTTCGATATCGTCCAGGAAGACGACATCGTGCACTGGTATTAACCGATGATCGGACACATTAAAGTGTAGATCCCGAAAGGGTCCATTCAACAAGCAGCGCAGTGTTGACGAGGCGGCCGCATCCGTGTCGTGTGGCGGCAACTGCAACAACACCGATATTATTCTAATTGGAATGTATATTCACATTGGATTATAGTAGGATGCTACACCTTGATTTTCCCATTGGCAGCGGAAAACATTGATTAAAGCAATGCACACAATAACAGCAATAAAAATAATAGTAATAATAATAATAAGCAATATCAACACTTTACTATGACAACATATGACACACACACACGCACACACACACGTACAGCAAAACAAGAAAAAAAAAAAAAAACTTTCAACACGCGTGCGTACGTCGCGTTGGGCAGCGAATCTCGGCGGCAGAGACTTCGGCGACGCGAGCAGAGAAAAGAAAAAAAATAAATGTGAATTAAAAACAAAACATACGCGCCACACAAACAATTAACAGTGTTAGCGATTTAGCGATTTTCTCAATTAAAATGTTTGTGCCACATACACACACACACACAAGCTCATTTAGGCTGCGGCTGCGCCTTCACTTTGCAGCAGCCAAAACAAACAACAACAAAAGCACAACAGACAAATCACACTCGAGAGCAAATTAATTTTCTCATATGTAGATATAATAACGCTCGCTGCGCAGCCCCCGCGTACGCTAAGGCAACTGCTGCCGCTCTCCTCCAATTGGTCCATTGTCGATCACTTGAAATCAGCTGTTTAAACTGGCTGTTGAAATGCTTGGTGGCAACGCCAACACTCGCCTGTCAGCGCTGCCAGATATCAGACATCAGACATTTGGCAACACTTGTCATTGGGCATTTAACAACACTAAGCGCATAGAAGCGCAGCGCTACCAAGCTGTGAAAAATGTGTTTACGATAATTTAAGTAAAAATAATACCGAAAATATTATATTACAAAGCTAAGCCGGTAAGTTGTGACATTATTGCTGCATCTAATGTTTTTTATTTTGCGAATGGAAACAAGCGTAATGCGCGCAGCGTAAACGTTTGCATGTGCATAAACGCTGACCGCTTGTGTATGTGTTGGTAGGAGTCTGTGTGTATGTGTGTGCAGGCTGGCGGCAAAAACAATGGCAGCAAATGGAGGAAGAAAAAAGATGCAGCGAAAAATGTGCAGCACTAACTAAACAGAAAAAAAAAAAACAGAATACAAAATAAATAAACTTATGTATATTTGCATTTTGCAGCGTTTGTCAAGCCGAAACACCGAGCTCGGAACATTTCGCACAGTCTCGGAGTCAACAAAAACAAAATCAACATAGTTTGGGTGAGTGCGACAACAACAACGAAATTAACAACAATGACGTTAACTTTATGCAAATGCTTCACTTTTAGATAGCGCTAGAGTGAGCGAGAGAACGAGAGAGAAGAAAGATGTCACATACAATATTATTAGTGCAGCCGGGGGCACGTCCAGAGACGCGCACATATTGCGACTATGAAAGCGTTAATGAGTGCATGGAGGGCGTCTGTAAGATCTATGAGGAGCATCTGAAGAGGCGTAATCCCAACACACCCACCATAACCTATGACATCAGTCAGCTGTTCGATTTCATCGATACACTTATCGATATTAGCTGTCTGGTGTACCAGAAGAGCACCAACACCTATGCGCCCTACAACAAGGATTGGATCAAGGAGAAGATCTATGTGCTGCTACGTCAGGCGGCATTCAGTCCGAATGCCTAAACGACAAACGACAATTAACCAAATAGACAAGAACTACAACTTCAACAACTACATGCAAATCATGGCAATAGAACAAAAAAAAAACCGATAACGAAACCATTCTAATCGGCTTTTTTTCAAGTCCAACTCATCCGAGAACTATGGGACAAAAACACATATTAATTAAGCAAAATATCTTGAACTTGATTTGCTTCCTTTTTTCATTTTATTTCCATTTAAAATTTAAATCAATCAAAGGCACACAAGGATCTGTGCCCCCAAACTGGCCGAAATAACTCGAAAAACTAATTTAATTTCTGTTTATTTCTTCTCTATTCTTATTTCGTATATTAGCGTAAAGTGCGACTGTGTCCATTTGTAGAATTGTGCACTACAAACTGGTGAATAAGAACCTTAATTTTTTTGTATTTAAATATAATATAATGTATGTATATATATACAAATAACAACAATGTGTTTATCGATTTAATTCCTTTAATTCTTATGAAAGACTAAGAAAATATTGTTTTTGTATTAGATGATTCGAATTTGGCCACAATTTTTCGCTTTTTATTAACTATTTCTATTTTGTACTTCATACATAATTTTCCTTATTTTTCTTACCCATTGTTAACTTTATAAGCTTTTCTTCTCTCCAGAGTGTCAAGTAAATCCCCTACTTAATGAGCAAGTTTTACTGCGAACTATGGATAAAAATTAGAATTAGACCTCTTTAACTTTTGACTTTAGTTATGGCTTTACAATTTCAATGGATTATAATGGATTCAAGTACAAATTTCTACAAAATTCAGAATGTGAATCCCGGAACACAACAGATCAGCTAGATCAGGTAGAATTTCAACTTTAATCAGTGTCATATTTTTAAATTCTCTCCAGTTATAAAGATATTAAAAAGAATTTCGTTTGCCTTCCATAACTTTTTAAGCTCTTATTTTCTTGTGATTGTCTGAATTTTGAAATCCAAATTCTCGAAGAATTTGGAGTTATTCTGATAAAATTATAAATCGCAATTGATCTAGCAAAAAATAATTTTTTTTAATTTTCTGTACTTATTCCAAATTTATTTTGATAGTCAAAAAATCAATAACTAGAATACAAATAAAAAAACAGATTGATAACTATTAATTTTGAGCAAAAAAATTAAACTAACAAATTATTATTATTTATCATCATTTATGATTTTTATTTGTTTTCGCTCAAAATAAAACTGACTTTTAATTCATGGCTTTTGTGTTGGATTTTCCACCAATATTTTTGCAAATCCTTAAAAATATATAAAAATTGATTTAATTGTGATATATTTTATGGTTTTTTTCTCCTGTTTTTTAAATATTTCCGTCAATCACCTGATTTATGAACAATTTTGTAACAACTAGATCAATTTAAATTTAAACTTGAAACTTTTTTGTATTTAAATTTAAAATATTTTTTTATGAGCAGTATTTTTATTTCAAGTTATGGGGAATACATTGAAAGCTGTTCCAATTTTGATTTAAGTTTGTATTTATTACCTTAGGAACAGATTTAATAGATCAAACTCAATTTTAACTGTAGCTCCTGTCAATAATTAAATTATTGATAATAGCTACCATTGGAATATATATAGGTATTTCCAGGATCGAGAAAGTAAAATGGCAAAAGTTGACATTTTAAAAACTGTTTTCTCACGTGTTTAATGCATTTTATCAACCATATTTTTATTTTAAAAGACAAGCTTTGAAGACCTGTCGTTTTCGAATTATTTATAGAAAACAATGCATCGCGAACGCGACGAAAAATGGAAGTCATGTTTGTCTTCATCTTGACAAATGCGAAAGTCTGCGAAATGTGGCGAGTAATTTGGAGGAAAATACTCTTAAACCATAATAAAATAATGTAGTTTTCCATTTTAGAAATAAATTTGATGTGTTACGAACATTTTATTTATTTTACAAGTTGTATTAGTAATTTGTAACGGGACATCGCGAACGTGTCAAGATTTCCACCTAGTTTGTTCAAAGAATTTGTTTATCAAATTTTATTCGATATATCGTATGTATTAAAATGGTTCATGTTACAATCTTACCATCATAATTAGTTTAATCGTTAAAATTCAAATGGTCCATTTTGGAAGTAAATTTTTAAGAAAATCGGCAAAAATATGGAAAAATTTAATTTATTCCAATGTAGAATCTACATATATGTTCATCCGATTGAGTTTCTTCTAGCGTATATTGCTTAAATATATAACTTTAATACATTTTTGGAAGAAAATTTCACAAGATGTGAGTTTTTGATCAATTTTACGTTTTTCGTCGTGGCAGACCTTTTTCTGGAAATGCCCATATAAGAATTTCTTTGCCCTTATTAGTTTAATAAAAGTAGCAAACAAATTTCCTGAAATTCTGTTGAATAGCCTGTCGAGTAACCGGAGCAGATCCAATGGATCAGCTAGATCAAGTTCAATTTCAACTTTAAACTCTTTCACATTTATAAATTAAGCACCCTTTAATTTCAGCGTGAAGTAGTAAATGTATATATGCACAATAATATTTCCACGTTCAGGTGGTACGATAATGGAGGGGTATTAGATTGCAGTTTGAACCTCAGAGTTGACCCAACGAAACCCTCCAAGCGGAGGGTCCATAAAAATCTGTTAATTGGCAATTGTCGTCGCCAAACTCTGTTTGTTCGAGTGTGTGTGTAATTACAGTATGTCTAGTAAAAAAACTAATAAAAAATTTAAAATAAACCCAATAGAACTGTGTTTAAATTTGTTGAAAGACTATCAAAAGAAATGAGTAAAAAAATAAAAGAAATCAATTTTGTCTTTGCAAAATAACATATGCAAACTTTTGAATTTGTTAAAAACCGTTAACCGTTGAATAACCGATTCATGTAAAGCGGTTAGTTTTGGTTCAATCAAGCCATAAATTAAATTTTCTTTATCAGGTCTACTCATCAATAGTCGAATAAATTGTGATTTATTTTTTTTTAATATTATTATCATTTAAAAGAATCTTATTTTTCCAAAATCAAGGAATTTTGGTTTTAATATTCAAATATTTATTTTTTATAATTTCACAAAAACATTTCTTAACCGCAAAAATGCCGTTATTTTGAAACCGAATAATGCAAAAAGAACCGGTAACCGGATTTTGAGTAAGGATAAAACAAAATGAGAAAATAAATCATAACGGAAACCGATATTCGTTTCGTCAAAACATTTACTTGACCAACTGTCTATGTGTGTGTATGTGTAGGTGTGTGTTTTAAGATAAACAGAACCTTTGGTCAAATGGGCGATAGAGTAACGGCAGTAGCCCGTAACGAGAACAAAAACAATTTTAAAGCTGGCTCAGCAGCGGCCTTGCCAGACAAACGCCAGCGTCTACGTCGGTAGCGGCAGCGGCATCGCTGTCAACGTCAGCGTTGCTGCATTGAACTTGGCGTGCGTTATTTATATGTGCATACATTTTTTTTTTAATTAGCTGCCAACTTTATGTAATAAAATCACAACTAGCAATTTGATTTAGTTGCAAATTGTTAGAACTGGTTTGCCAGCTGTTTAAATTACTACTTCGCCAGCAACAACAACAACAATAACAACACGATTCAATGTCAAGTTCATATTTGGCTGCATACACACATACACACACACACACACACACACACACTGATACACGCGCGCATAAGAACAGCACACAAGAGCTATTGCTATCTCTGTCTATTCAAAGCATGGCTGCCATTTCAGCATTAAGAGTTGTATTTTCTTTTAATTATATTAAATTTAATTTTTCCTTGTTTTTGTTGCAGTTAAACTTAAGATTTTTTTTTAAAGTTCAATTTTTATTTTCTTTTTTCTTTCTTTGTATTACTTTTTTTTAAAACGTTCAAATTCTGGCAACTATAATTGAAAGTAAATTTTTGCGCAACTGTTATGGTTTTCGTACTTATTACTTTGCAGTAATATTTGTATATTTAATTAGTTCTATACAGTAATATGTAAAATATATATGTAATTATTAGCGTTCTCTCTTTCTACCTCGCTAATAACGCATTTTCCGTGCTGGAGCAGCCTCATTTTCATATTCCATTTCATATTCCAATTGGACTTTTGGTTTTGTGCGTCTACGTGAAGCTCCTGTTGCTGTTGTTGTTGTTGTTGTTGTCTTCTTCTTCTTGCTGTCGGCACTGGGTTTCTTCGTTGCTTTCGCTGGCACCTTTGTATCCTGAAATTATTAGCAATGTTATGCAACACACGTTTTATTTTCGTTTATCGTATGTTTTGGTTTTTTGTTTATTTTATTTTTGTTTTGTCAATTTGTCACTCAAGACGCGGCTGTGTTTGAAGTTAAGATGCGCGCGCGCGCGTTCGCTGACTGTCGCTCAATAAAGCCTCAGAACCAAAAGCAAACACAGTCGCCTTGACGTCGTCGGCGCAGCAGAAGCTGCTGCTGCTGCTGCAGTAGCAGCGTCAGCCAACGTTAACGTCGCGTCGCTGCTACTGATGCTTTTCTGCCGGCCGGCGTATGAGATTTATGTCAAGTTTATAAGGCAGTTAAGCAGAATTTAATCAAAATAATTTTGATTTGCAACACGTTTTGTACTATTCCAGAGGGCATTATATAGAGCATATAGATTCTTGATCAGCTAAGTCGATCCTTCAAAACTGTTGTAACTCAAAAATACGAATTTGCAAAAAACGCCTTTAAAGTATTAAATTCATGAAGACACGACAAGATATAAATATGTAATTTTTACGGATTTAATGAATATTTCTGCATCAACTAAGTCATATTTTTTTATGAATTAGTCTTGAAGTAAATGTTCCCATGAAATATTCTTAAACTTCCTAAACAAATTTGGACTTTTATATCTTATAGCTTTTATAGCAATGGTATCAAATCTTAGGCGTGAGCAGATCAACTTTCCATTTAGATATTTACTAATACTTTCCAGTTGTAACTGGTAATCCGTTTAACTCGATTTAAAATGACCTAAACTGTCGTATAAACTTGATATTAGAGCTTCAGTTGAGCCGGCAGCTGCTTGAACTTGCGTCTTGTCTTGTTTTCATTGCAAATTATGGTAATTGCTTAAAAATAAGCCTTATGCAATGACGTTGCGTAAAATAAACTAGTGATAAAGGCTATAGTTGAGACAAGCCGACTGTGAGGGACCCTGTACTAATTCCCTGATCGAAATTTACGAAGTTTTCCTTAACAGTTTCTAATTCTCTTTATAAACATTCTGAATTTTGCGTTAAATATTGAAGCCTGTTCCGAATTCCGAACTTTTTGAAAAAGTAAAATCGACACAAAAACGAACGTTTTACTATTTGCTGTTCCCAATTTCGACCGAAATGGGCATGTTTTTACATTTTGAACTCGGTTTCAAAAACGTTTCGAAAATTCATTTCAAGTATTTCAGGTTGTATATAGCAGATACAAGCTAAATTAGACTAAAACTTTGTTGTTTGAATTTTCTTATTCACTTGAAATCGATAACGAAAAACATTTTATAGACAATTTTAAAAAAATTCTTTTAAAAAATGATTCTGCTGTTTAAACTTGAAGTAGCGATGTTAATCGATTCTAAAAATGTTCAACATTATCATAATTTTCTGTTTTTAATTTTAGGTATTCATTTTAAAGCATTAAATGGCATTTACTTTTAAATCCGGTGTCTCTACAGCACGCGTTTTGAAAACGACAATTATTGTCGATTTTCGGAATTTGGAACAGCAATCAACTCGTTTTGTGGCAAATCGACTCGTTTTCGGAATTCGGAACAGACCCGATTAACTATTTTCATTAAAGTTAAAATTTTCTTTTTAAACTTGAATCAAAACTAATTGACTACAATTTTAAAAAATATCTGTATTAACAAATTTGAAAATTTAGGTCTTCTTGCCAGACAGACGAATATGGCTAAAACGACTCGACAGTTGCTGCTGATCAAGAATATTTTATAGAATTGAAGATGCCTCTTTCTGTCTTTGCATTTAACAAACTTAACAGACCCTTTGCACTTTTGAGATACAGGGTCGAAATCTGACGAAAAGTCGAGGCAAGTCAAGTTGTCTGCTGACAAATTGCAAATTGTATGAGCTTTTACCTCAATGTCGTCAGCATTCTCATCATCATCATCGGACTGCGCAAAGTCGCTGTCCACTTCAACCTCTTCACGTTGACCCGAATCGCTCTCAGCGCCATCATCATCATCCTGATCTTCATCATCGCTCTGCTCGTCTTCATCATCCTCATCCTCATCATCATCAGTGTCTGCCTCGACAAACTCCTCGGTGTCGTTCAAGGCACGACGCAGCTCGGCCGCTTCGCGTTCACTTTCGGGCGCATCTGCTTCCATTTCCATTTCACGCTCCATTTCATCCTCATCCTCCTCCTCGTCCTCTTCGTCGACATGCTCCGCCTCGAGCGCCTTGTTGAACGCCGTCTGCGAAAAGTTATAAATATCCTTGTACGTGCCCATCTTGAGACGCGCCATCAGCTCCTTCTCAATATGATTATCAATTTTGGCCGCTATCAAAGCCTTCTGCTCACGACGCGTCTCACGTCGCTCGATCTTCGTGGACAGCGGCACAATCAGCTTCTGTCGTCGCAACTTCAATTTGCGCATTCGCATCAGATATTGTGTGATTTTGAGGAATCGTTGCTTATTCTTGGCTATCATGTATTTGGGCCAAAAGACCAGATTCTCATTGATCTGTTCGATGGCCTTCTCAAAGTTGCGCGACAATTTGATGCGCTCCCACAATTTGCTGGGCATATGCGAACGCTCCGCCGTCTTGATGAACAGATAGATGATGCCCTTCTCCTCCCGCACCGTCGCATACTGTGAATTGGCCAGGGGGCAGGTGCGACGCGTGCAGAGACCCGTCAAGTTGTACTCATGGCGGCAAAAGGTGCGCGTATCGGTTCTGCAAGCATTCAATTATTTCTATGCACATTTCTATTGTTCAATTCACTTACTTGACTTTGTGCGAGCAAAAGGATTTGTTGATAATGCTCCAAACAACCTGTGTGATTATAATATTCAATAAAAACCATATTCCATATTCATATTAATTTGCACATTTTTTACTCACATCGTCGTGCTGCATTGTGTGACCGCCTTAAGTATTACTATTTACGAATTAGTCAACTCTTGGTTTTATTTAAAAAGAAAAACTTCAAAATCTTAATAAACACGTGCAACGTGCAAGCGGCTTCAAAATACAACAACAAAAACATACACGATTCAATTTTCTGACATTCGCAAGCATACGTCAAACCAGTGTTGCCACGTCGGTTAAACCCCAAATAAGAAAGACAGAAAACGGACAGATTTTTTTTAAAAGGACAATAAATCTGGACAAACAATGTTTTCTTATTAATACATATACTAATAATTCATATAATGATAACACAGCTTTAAAAAAAAACTCCTATATTGAAAGTATTAGCTGCATATTGGACAGTAAAATATTTTTCACAGACGATCCGAAAATGAATATATTAGAAATCGCAGTTTCAAAACGGACAGATCTGTCCGCAAAATGGAACAGCTGGCAACACTGCGTCAAACGCAATGTGACCAGAAATCGATATATCGATGACAGTAGTTTCATTGTCTGCCATGCACAATAGTGGGATTCCGGTAAACGTTTTTGATTTGCTTTTGATTTGATTTTTATTTTTCAGTCAGCTGTTCACAGCTGCTCCATACAAAATTTTCAGTGTGCCCAGAGCAAATCAGGGAAATGTGGTCTTACTAATTGATTTAAAAAAACCAGCTCTGAGATTGATTATTTTTGCATTTTGATTTTCTTTCAACTCAAAACTGTGTCAGCTGTGTGGCATATGGTGTTTGTTTACATTCTGCTGTCATATCAATATGGAGAACGTTAGTCTAATGCATTTAAAGTATTTATAATTAAATAAATATAAAATGTTTGTTTAAATCTGCGAGTATTCAATAAAAACATAATCGAAAAGCAAACTTTCGTTTAAAACGTGTATAAATTTCATTTTCTGGCTTTCTTTCGGCATTTTGTATACTTTTTAGTTGTCAATTAGCTGTTCGCCCAGGCTGTCAGCTGTTCACGAAATCAAAAAATAATCAGTGTGCAAAAAGGGTCGTTCCGTCAAATAGTTTTGATTTGGTTAAAAATAATCAAAAGCAAATCAAAAACGTTTACCGGAATCCCACTAATATTTAAACCAATGTTGTGGCTCGAAAGATTATGGCGCGTTACTTCAAATAAAAATGCTGACAGCTATAAGCACTTGAAAAAAGTGCTCCGGCAGTACATACATTTTTTATTCAAATAAGTACTTAAAAAGAATTTTTGGTCCATTTTTGACCGCGTACACAAGGCGCTGCAAAACCGCCTATCGTTATCGATAAATTACAAATCCCTGTCAACCAAAAAAAAAATTAAAACAGAACGAAGTTAGCCGCTGACACTGCCCGGTTTTTTTTTTTGTATAGATATATATTGTATATATTTATGAATAACGCGTGCTTAAAACGTTTGCATAGTTTGTAGTATTAATTTTTAAATTTAGACAAAGGCGAAAAAACCATGCAGCAGCTGTTATTGACGTGGGCCGGAATCGCGCTGCCAATTTTGGCGCTAATTTTTGTTACCGCATTGTTCACCTACAAGATATTTATAAATGTGCGGTGAGTGGGAGGGAGTGTGTAGTAAACTAATCAATTTTCAATTGAATTGCATTTTAATGTTGTTAAATCTTGCATACAGCGCTCGCTATGACATCAGTGTGAACTGTTGGTTCTGCCAGGGAAACACGCGCGTCTCGTACGCTGAACGCAACAGCTGGATGTGTCCAAACTGCGAGCAGTACAATGGCTTCAAGAAGGACGGCGATTACAACCGTGATCTGAACTCATCGCGCGCATCAGGCAGCCACAACAACAGCAACAACAGCAGCAGCACAATTTGCGCCAATGCATATTACACAAATGAATTGAACGCTCAGCCGCCAGCGACAAGCAACGGACTCTGCGATCAGTGCAACGAGGCGCAACGCCTGAAGGTCGAGAAGTTGGCGCAGTTTGAGCCAAAGCACGAGTCACGCTTCGATCAGGAGCTAAAGATCTATCAGTTAGTACAACCAACAGAAAAACACAAGAGAACACAGTGAATACCCTGTATTCAATATTCAACAGAGTCATCTTCAGAAATAACAACAATTTTCACACTAAAGTTAGATTTCTGACCGAACATTACCATCACAGTTATATGATGTAGCGGTCCGATTTGATCCAAATTTAGTCCAAATGTTTAAGACCATACCAAATGCATATTCTGTGATATAGGTTGATTTCCGACCTATCGCTCCTATGGCAGCTATATGATATAGTAGTCAGATTTCAACCAAATTTAATTTGTTGAGTTATCTTAAGATGGCATATAATTTTTCATGCTAAAAGTTGATTTTCCGATAATTCCTATGAAAACTATATGATATAGTGATCCGATTTAAAAAAAAATTTGTCAGAATGTTAAAGACAACTACATACAGTTTGTCAAGAAACACTTTACACACCCTTAAAAATGTAATATTTTGACTTTAAATTAGAATATAATAGCTTATTATATATATTTGGAAAGGTCATTTAATTTTCGTTCGAATGATGCAAAAATTTCCTTAACCCATTGATTACCCATGGAATATTTTGAATTTTTGCAAAAGTCTACTTTTTCAACCGTCCTCGATTTTTCACAACAAATATTTTGATGCAAAAAAGTTCTTGGAACAATTCTAAGAGTAACTGCAAAAAAAAAAATTTCAAAAATATTTTTGCTACTATTTTTTAAAATTTTTTAAAAATCCTAAAAATTACCATTTTTACCCATTTTTCCTCATTTTCATGCAAAAAGTGCCCTTTTTTGCAGTTTTCAAAAAATTCTAAAAAATACTACCAAAAATATTTTTGAAAATTTTTTTTTGCAGTTACTCTTAGAATTGTTCCAAGAACTTTTTTGCATTAAAATATTTTTTGTGAAAAATCAAGGAAAAAAGTTTTGAAAAGTGACTTTTACATAAGTTCGAAATTTTTGATGGGTACTTAATGGGTTAAGGAAAGTTTTGTGTCATTCAATCGGAATTTAAACGACCTTTCCAAATATATATAATAGGCTATTATTTTCTTATTTAAAGTCAAAATATTACATTTTTAAGGGTGTGTAAAGTGTTTCTTGACAAACTGTATACATAATCTGCCAGTTTTGTTAGGTTATCTAAAGACACTAAAACTTAATCTTAGATCAATCGTTTCTATGGCACATATATATGATATATTGACTCAACTTATCGTCCCGGTCAAGACTATATATACTTTATGAGCCACGCCTCCTTTTAAGGCATTACATACACTTTTTAAAGGGTATCACTAAAACAATCACACTTAAACTCGCTTTATCATATGTATATATTAACTTGGCTAATTGCAGAGATCATTTAAAGCAACAGTTTTCCCTCTGTGATATCTGTGAGCGCCATGTTCAAGAAAAGAAGAATATGGTGCGGGGCTACAAAAGAGACTAGTGATAAAGAAGAAAAAAGAAACTTAGGTATTGACAAGAAACAGCATAACTTTCGATAATATTATCCGATTGTGGGGAAATTGATTAATTTTCATTATTAATCTCGCAATTAACATTGTTTTCCTCCGATTAACAGGGCAAAATGGTACAAAAAAATTAATAAATAGATTCCTTACAACTTTGTGATGAGCAAGAAATTTTATTAATTTTGACAAGTCAATTTCATGTTGTAAAATGTACATTTTATTCTACATAAGATATACAGGGGTGCCACAGAAATCGCTTTCGCTTGAATTCCACTTAATTTTCATACAAATTTTAGTGAAATTAAAGCGAAAGCGATTTCTGTGGCACCCCTGATAAATCAAATTTATTTCTTATTTTTAATTTTTATTTGAAAAGTCAAAAATCATCATTAAAATTAAATTTTTAATAAAAAGTTGTGAATTAACACTTATTTCTGAACCATAACTTTAACTTTTATTTTTGATTCTTAAAAAAAAGTTACGGAATAACTCTTATTTGTAACTTTTAAAAAGAAAATCAAAAATAACTTTTTTTTTTATTTTTATTGAAAAAAATCAGAAAAAGTTATTTTACAACTTTTTATTAAAAATAGAATTTTGACGAATTTTTTTGACTTTTTAAATACAAATTAAAAATAATTGTTAGCTTGAAACTTTAAAATATAAATTTGAAAACAATTGTTAATTTGCAATTTTTAGTTTAAAACTTATAACAGTTACGGTCCCTGATTTAAAGGATATCAAACCAAAATCACACCTAAACTCGCTTAATCATATACACATGCAAACTTGGCTAATTGCAGAAAACAATTGGAGCAACAGTTTCGCCTCTGCGGCAGCTGTGAGCGCCATGTCAACAAGGTGCTCCACGAGAAGAAGAAAATGGTGCTGGGCTCCAAGTTTCTCAACTTCATAATCAAAGGCGCCGCGCTGCTGAAACAGCCGCATTTCAATCGCTTGGCGCGCGTCCAGCAACAACGACGCCTGCAGCGTTATCAGCTGATGATGACGCTGCTGACGAGCCTCAATGTGCTGGGACTGCTGTGCAGTTTGCCCGCGGCGACGCGTCCACAGTTCGGTAATCTGCTGGGCAAGACATGCGGCGACGCCTTGTTCTTTGTCTATTCGCATGCGTTGACATTGCTGCGTGTCTTGGCCGATTATGCGGGCAATTTGTTGACGGAGCAGCCGCTGGCAGCCAGACTGATGCTCTTTGGCGGCACCTTCGCGAAGCTGCTGCTCTACTCGCTGGGCTTGACACAGGTGCAGGCACAGCAGGCCACCCTGAGCAGCTGCTACACGAGTCTGTATCCCTATGCCATGTTGGGATTGTGTTTTTTGCACAACATCAGCGATGGCTTCAAGTTTACCAGATTCACGCTGCTCCTGGTGCTGTGGAGCATCTATGCCAAGGGCTCCTTGCTGCTCGTCGAGGCCATCGATGGCGTCACCTTTTTGGTGAGTAATAGATAACGATTTTCTGAGTAATATTGCATACCTGTTGAATTTCGATTAGAATTACTAATCAATTTAATTATGTTTGAAAATAATCGTAGTGACCATATAATTCACTGCTGAACAATTTGTGATTATTTAATGATTACGATTACAAAAAATCAGAGATAATAATAAATTATTCAAATATAATCACAAATAATCAAAAATAATCTTTTTAAGTAGTCGGATTATTTTTGATTATTTCTGATTATTTTATTTTTTTTTAGATTATTTTTAACTATTTAGTAAAAATCAAATTATTTTGAACATTACAGCTTATTACAAAAAAGTTTCTTTTTTATTTTTTTACTATACATAAGTTTCCTATACATATTCAAAAAATATTTTTTGAATTTGCTTTCATTATACCCGTTACTTATAAAAATAAGTAAAAGGGGATATTGTATTCGTTGCAATGTATGTAACAGGGAGAAGGAAGCATCACCGACCCTATAAAGTATATATGTATATTTCTGATCAGCATCAACAGCCGAGTCGATATAGAGCTAGAGCAACCAAATTTGGCACACAGATTTCTATAAGCCCCACGCAGATCAAGTTTGTTTCAAAATTTTGCCACGCCCCTTTCCGCCCCCGTAAATCGCGAAAAGCCACCACACGCATAGTTTTCAAGATATTAGGATTTTTTTAACTCATTACCCTTAGCTACTATTATTACCTATCATCTTATTAAATCATAACAAGATAGAACAAATAGAAAGGTGGTAATGGTTGATTAAAGCTTTTAAGCAATATAAGTGCCTAAAAGCATGCAATAAAAAATTTTAAATTTATTAAAGTAAGTAACGGGTATCCTATAGTCGGGAGCTCGACTATAGCCTTTCCCACTTGTTTAAATTAAATTTTTAAACAAAAAGTCAGACATAAATTGCCGTCTCTACTTATAATACCGCCGAAGATGTTAATGGCGTATTGAACGCAATGGATGCTTCCTTCAAAATTTCATAATTAAGCCAAATATCTTCTGAGTTGTTATTTTCTTGCAAATAACTGAAGAGCTGATGACAAAATAATTTGTTTTGTACTAAAAAGTCAAAAACAATCTAAAAAACAAAATAAAATAATCATAAATAACCAAAAAATAATCAATAATAATCCGAGAAGGATTAATTTTGATTATTTGTGATGATTTTTGAATAATTGTAATAGTTTTAGATTATTTCTGATTTTTTGTAATCGTAATCATTAAATCAGCGGTGGGCACGAAATCTGAATTCGGGAGCACCACAACAACATCCACAACAACACTATTAGAGTCTACCTAAGTTGGAAGCAGCCGCTAGCTCCCGGAGCCACTGCGTGCCCACCACTGCATTAAATAATTGGGCAAACCGAAAGTAATCGTAATTTAATCATTAGTTCGACTTTTAAACAAAAATAATCTTATTGCTAATGACTATGATTAATAATCATTACTGAACAGGTATGAGTAACAGTTAGTAATCCTATGTATTCTTTTCCAGCTGCTGGGCAGTTTGCTGACGCTCGTTCTACTGATTACAAATCGTGGCAACTCGTTGCTGGTGCTGGCGCACAACGAATCCGTGGCAGACAGTTTCCATCGCCTGTATGCGGACGAATGCATCTCGGATGACGAGACAATCAGCATGCTCAGTCAGCAGCTGAGCAGCCACAGCAACAGCATGTCCAGCCTGAATGGATCACAGCATCAACAACTGCGTCAACGTCACCAGTCACCACATAACATTGCACCCTCGGTGCTCTCACTGGACTCTTTGCGTCTGTCCTCGCAGCGTTCGCCGGTGCCGGTGCCGCCACAATTGGCCTCGCCTGTGCCCAGTTATCGAACGGCGGCGGTGGCGCCCAGCTATGCGGCCAGTTGCCTGGACTCGCAGCATCCGTGGCGCGGCATGAACTTGACGCCATCAACTTATGGCTGGCAACGAGGAGCAACTGGCAATTTCTCCGCCCGCCCGGCGCCATCCACATTGTGCAGTGGAAGAGCACAGACGCGTTCCACCAACAACTTGTTGTTCCCAGCACGCTTGCAACAGCAGCAACATCATCGCAGTGGTGACATTTCCGCCTGGGTAAATGCCACCAACATTTTCGAGGAGCCAAACACGGCCAATTTGCTCGGCTTCTGCTCGATGGCGGACAAGCAACAATTGTCGCGTACCTCATCTCAATCCTCGGGCTTTGAGTCACAGCTGGGCCATCAAAATCCAGGCCGGAACGAGCAACAACTCTTTGTTCCGCTACAACAACAACAACAACAGCCACCATTGCGAGCTGCCAATGGAGCATTTCTTGATTACTATTGTAATCCAGAGGCAGCGTCACCACGTCCATTACGAGTCGCCGCTCCGTTGTCATCGCCGTATTCAACACAAAGTGAGATTCACTTTGATCGTCCCAATCAGCAGCCCAATCCTGGCATACAACCGGGAGATCTTCTGCGCAAGTGGCTGGATCACAATACGGGCGCTAAACAAACAACCAATGGATAAACTATTAGCATTTCTACTTTACGTTCAGAAGTACGATTGAAAAAAAGAAACTCAACCAAACTGCCGACGCAACCTGATTTTTTTCGGGTACGGGGATACGGGGAAAGTATCCACCTTATGGACATCCTACAGTACGGGTAGCATTGACTTAACTTAGCAATAATTTAACTGGTTTATATATGGAATTCAAACTATTATAATATATATAAAATTTAAACAAATATCAACTTTGCATTGGTTTCATTTTTCAAATGGAAATGTGAAATACCGGTATGGTTTCGGTTCGTACGAAAATTAAAATCAAAAATCTAAATTAAAAATGAAAAACAAAATTGTTTTTGGATGTATGAAAAAACGAAATTAACCCATATAAATAAAAACGGTTATTAAACGGTTATTTCGGTTTACAGAGTTTCGTTTTAAAGGTTTCGGTCAAATAAAAACATTTTTTCGGTTACGGTTTTAAATTCAATCAGTTTTTACCGGTTAAAGGTTACGGTTTCGGTAAGGGTTTTAATCGCTGGTACAGATTATAATTTAGGCTTGCTACAATTTAAAGACTATATTTTATCTAAAAAGTATGCAGTTTTAACTTATAAATATACTAAAGATTCGAATAATTCATTTTTCGTAACAAATCTAAATTAAACGTATTAATTATCTTGATTTTTAACTGATTTGCTTAATGCTTTACTTTTAAATTCTAGCAACTTCGACTGTTGACTGATACTTGCCAGAAGAGTAAATTTTTTATTAAAATTTAAATTAATTTTTTTCATAACTTTGATTTTTAAATCTTGCTAAAGTTGGCAAGCAAAACACTAAGCAGTAGCCCACTGTGCTGCACAGCGCTGCCAGCTGAAATGCTTAGCAGGTGGCAACGCCGGGTCAGGCCGGCTAAACCAGCTGATAACAGGTGAAAGAAAAAGAAATGGCACAAGATAAATGCTTTTGGCAGACAGTAAGAGTTGCAAGAAAAAAGCATCGATTATATTCATTTTTGAATGCTCTGAAAATTTATGTATCGCTGAAAATTTAATTTGTTTTCATTAATCATTTCGACTTAAAAATATTTGCCCAATGCTGCCAAGCAAAGCACTAAACATAAGACCACTTTGCTGCACAGCGCTGCCAGCTGAAATGCTTAGCAGGTGGCAGCGCCGGATCAGGCCAGCTGATGACAGATGAAAGGAAAATAAATGGTCCAAAATAAATGCTTTCGCCAGACAGTAAAAGTTGCAAGAAAGAAGCATCGATTATATTCATTTTTGAATACTCTGAAAATTAATGTTTCGCTAAAAATTTAATTTATTTTCATTAATCATTTCGACTTAAAAATATTTGCCCAAAGCTGCCAAGCAAAACACTGAACATAAGACCACTGTGCTGCAAAGCGCTGCCAGCTGCAACGCTTAACAGGTGGCAGCGCCGGATCAGGCCAGCTGATGACAGATGAAAGGAAAATAAATGGTCCAAAATAAATGCTTTCGCCAGACAGTAAAAGTTGCAAGAAAGAAGCATCGATTATATTCATTTTTGAATACTCTGAAAATTAATGTTTCGCTAAAAATTTAATTTATTTTCATTAATCATTTCGACTTAAAAATATTTGCCCAAAGCTGCCAAGCAAAACACTGAACATAAGACCACTGTGCTGCAAAGCGCTGCCAGCTGCAACGCTTAACAGGTGGCAACGCCGGGTCAGGCCGGCTAAAACAGCTGATGGACAGAAAAAGAAATTGCAACAAAATAAATGCTTTTGGCAGACAGTAAACGTTGCAGGTGCAAGAAAAAAGCATTTGCAATTCGAGTAAAATTATAGATCGATCGATCGAGTGAGCGAGCGAGAAGAGTCATCAATAGACAGAGCGAAAGAAATCGACAAGAACAAGAATTCTATTTGTTGGCAACAAAATGAGCAATCGACAGCGTACGGTGATTATATTCAAATCCGAATCGGAAAGCACAGATGTGTATGCGGAGACCTTGCTGGGTCACAACTTTCAGCCCGTGTTCGTGCCGACACTGAGCTTCGGCTTCAAGAGCCTCGACCAGCTGCGTGCCAAGCTGATGACGCCGGACAAATATGCGGGCATCATATTTACGAGTCCCCGTTGCGTTGAGGCCGTCGCCGAGGCGCTGCAGCTGTCGGAGTTGCCAGGCGGTTGGAAGTTATTGCATAATTATGCCGTTGGCGAGGTTACGCACAATCTGGCAATGAGCAGCCTGCAACAGTTATTCACCCACGGCAAACAGACGGGGAATGCCCGCAATTTGGGTGAATTCATTGTGGACACCTTTGATGGATCCCGCAACTTACCGCTGCTATTGCCATGCGGCAATCTGGCTACAGACACTCTGCTCTCCAAGCTACTCGAAAATGGTTTCTGCGTGGATGCCTGCGAGGTGTACGAGACCAAGTGCAATCCTCAGCTGGCTGATTGCATGGAGCGCGCCCTCAAGGCGGACAATATCGAATTCCTGGCATTCTTCTCGCCATCCGGCGTCAACTGTGCCAACGAATATTTCAAGGCCCACAATGTCGCGCCGGATCAATGGAAACTGGTGGCAATTGGACCGAGTACGCGGCGTGCTCTCGAATCTCTGGGCCTCAAAGTCTTCTGCACCGCGGAGCGTCCGACGGTGGAGCATCTGGTCAAGGTGCTGCTCAATCCGCAGGAGAGTCGCGAGCGTTTGGTGCGCGAGCGGGAACGTGAACAGGAACGCATAGCAGCTATGGAATTAACATAATTTAACATATATTGTTTATCAATATATATATATTTTTTTTTTTGTGATTTGACTGTTTCTATCTCTCTCTCTCTCTTTCTATGTGACCTCCATGAGTACAAAATTAGTGAGCCCAGCATAAAATGTTGTGCATTGTAAGTTATTTTTGATGCCGGATACTCACCTCGATTGAAGCTAAATAAAATTTGTTGTTTTTTTTTCGTATCTAAATTTACATTTGGTCCACTTATTTTAAATGCCAGCAAGCGGCGCCAGTTGGCAACGCCAGCAGTTATCGATTAACGATTAAATACCAAAAATGTTTATGCAGAAGCAAAAGACTCATATTGGTGCCAAATTAGCATTAATTTAACAGTATCAAACGTATCACTGATAAGCTTACCACATATTTGTATTATATTTGCTAAGCGAATTCAGCAACAACTTTTGATCCATCGATTGAATGCTCAATATGTGAAGATATCGAGCTTAAACTATTGTAGCGTTTGGTATATCGATATATGATGCAAAACAGAACAACTGAACTAGAGGTGGAGAACTATCGATGGCACTATCGGCACTATCGATGGTCAAGCACTATCGAGCCGCCATCGATGGCAGACTTGCACTATCGATAGTGGGCGATAGTTTTTTATGACGCTCAACTCTTCACAGAAAGGCGCGCATTTGGCATCTGCAGAGCTTCGGACACATTTAAGTTTTGTTTTTAATATTTATATATTTTTATGATATGGACAAGTCCCTTACTATAGTCGAAAAATGTAAAGATGAACGGAACGGAACTGAAACGAGTCCGAGTGCATGTTCAGTAGGCTGGACAAAAAGATTTAGTTCATCGAACTTTGGCTATTACAATAGCTTATAGCGAAACATTATTATTGATAACGAATTTTATTTATTTTTATAATGCCTAAATTAATACCAATTTCAAATTTTAATTGGAATTTTATAAAAAAATTTATAATTTTTGGATTTTATTATACATATGTATGTGCTCAAATTAACACACTATCGAAAACTATCGATAGTTATCGATGGTTTGGAAAATAATATCGCTGACTATCGATGGTGCCGACTATCGATAGTTCTCCACCTCTAGCTGCCACCATAGACAAGATTGCCACCTTGCTCTTTTTTCTGCAAAGGCTGCCACACGATTGCAGTTGTTCACTTGTTCAGTTGCTCAAAAAAAAAAAGGTGGCAGCCTTGGCAACGGTTCAAATTTGACCGAATTTAACTCTTTTCAGACAAAGGATTTAAATACGAACATTTTATTTTTTTCTTAATAACTATTGAAGCTGGAGCTTTGAAACTTTCACAGGAGGACTTCTTATATTTTTTAAAATTTTTATAATATTTTTTTTAAATATTTTACTAATATGTTAATTTCTTCACAACGCAATGGCTGACGTTCCCCAAACCATTTTTAAAATTAGCTTTATGAATTTACAAAACTTATTATGCTCTTGCCTTTTTTTAATTTGTACTTACAAATTTTTTAATAATTTTTTTAAAATTAATTCATTTCTGAGCAAGTGAACAAGTGAGCAAAAAAGAGCAATTTGAAAGGAACATGTTCACTTGCTCACTTCAGGGAGCAACTCTTTGTTGTTCACTCACTCATGAGCAACCCAACACTAGTGCTTTTGTGCCCGCCGCGCCACTGAAGCAGTTTTTTATTATATTATTTTTTTTTCGTTCAACTTTTGTGTGATTTCTGCGCATTTATAGCCCAATAACAAACAGCGACAGTATTTTGGTATTTGTGTGTGTATGTTGCGTTGTACATAATATAAAGGAAAAAAACTCCACGCAAACAGTTTGTGCCGGTGTCAGCCGAAATTGCAGGTGAGTTTTGTTCAGTCAAGTTAATTGGTTTTCATATCTTACACCTATATATGCATATATTTGTAAGTATATTAAATGCAATTGTATGTATATACACTATATACATTCTGTATGATCATGCAGCAATAAAAATGAAGTGGGATGGATAGCAAGAAAGCAAGCAAGAATCGAGCAAACGGAATGAGTGTGTGTAACGCAATGTTGAAATACCGGTGTGCGCGGCGTCAGTGTCGCTTTATATATATATATTTATGTGTGTGTTTACTTGTGTGTATGCATGCCAGTGATTGTGTGTGCGTATGCGTGTATTTGCGCAAGTGTGAGAGAGAGCGCGACTTGAGTTGAGTTGGTTTGAGTGAGTCATTAACCGGCCTGCGCGCCGCTGTGTCAACGTTTTCTGTTTTTGGCATGCAGATTGGCAAATTTGCCACTTACATTTTAGTTATTGTTGTTCCATAATGCTAATTTAACTTGCTAAAACATGCAACTAACACAATTTTACTGTCTGACAATAATAATAACAACAACAACTGCAACAGCCAACAAGAGTGTGTCAATCAGAGAGAGAGAGAGAGTGAGCTGTGAGTTTTTGGCTCTCTTCGCCGCTGTCTTTAAATCAAATTCGCCAAAAAGTCTGTTAAATTTTTGAAAATCCAGTTCAAAGCTGACTTCGCCTTAAAGTTGTTAGCGCGCGCGCGTTGTGCGTTAGAGCGAGACAATGCAATATAATGTGAGAATTAATATTGTATTTCTTTATTATTTTTCTTTTATATGCGCATCTGTAGTTGGGTGTTTGTGTGTGTGTGCTTGTGTGCAATTGCCAGCTGCCATAAATCACGACTGCGTCACTGTCGCTGCCCGCCGGCTACCTTTATTTTTTTTGTTGTTTTTTGTTTTAATGTTGCTTATTGTTGTTGTAGTAGTTGAGTTAGGCAAAGCGTGTGAAAATTGCAGTCAATGCCGAGACGCAACCACCGTTTTTCCAGCGTTGTTGTCGAAAGTTTTTCCACACACACACACACACATATGTACATACAGACGTCTTATATCGTGTTACTGTCTTTTTTTTTTCTTTGTGTCCGCAGGTCGCTCACTTCCGTCTTTATCATGTGTCGCCCCACACACATACAGTCGTGTACCTAAAACTTATGTGTGTGTGTCTGCGTGTATACATATACACACATATTTCACAAGCCAACTTATCTCATTAGCATAAAGGCGCATTTTCCAGTTAGAAGTCGCCATCGTCGCATTGTTAACTTCTCTATTAGTTTTATGCCTCGCTGGCCCGCTTTTACCATATGTATATGCATACATACATATGTACAAACATTACACATACGTGAACACATGCATTCTTATATACATATGTACATACATACCTACACACACACATTGACAGCTTTTAGAACTTTATTGAACCGGGACATTAGACAAGCGCTTCTATTTTGTTATTCTGGTTCTTTGTGATTTGGTCCAGCATCTCGGCTGCTTCACATTCCCAAGCCATTTGTAACGGTTTGTTTTGTGTGCTGGTAACAAGAAAGTCGCCACAAAAGTGTGAAACAAAAAAAAAATCGGATCTGATCAAGAAGAAGAAAAGCCGCAAAAGCCTATGGGGCACCCAAGTTCTAAGCTTCTTCTTCTTCTTCATTGTGCGGTGCGCTTGGCCCATTTTCATCAGCACAGAGAGCGAGAGAGTGAGAGAGAGCCGGATGCTGCGACGTTGTTGTTTACACTCACCTACTCATTCGCAACGCCAGCGCTCTCTCAAACGATGTGTATGTTCATTCATTATTTGATTTATCGGCCGAAAGTAGAACGATTCGTAATAAGCCTTTTGAAACATGCCCAAAACGGGAAGACAGCGGCACAATCTCTATTCATGACTCCTTCTCTCTCTCTCTTGTCAATTAGGTGTTAATTTTCTATGATTTATTGTACCATTTGTGTACATTTACTGCTGCTGCTACTTCTGCTCATCCAACAAACTGAGACAAAAACCAGTTTAAGTGCCAGCGTTGCCATTTTGTGCGAAATTTGCGTAGCTACAAAAACAATGCAGTAGCTACGGCGACAGGGGCAGATCAGCAGCAGCTACAGGTAAGCACCCAGCGTTGTCGTCGCGATGCGTCGCTGCCGCTGTTTTTATGTGAGATGAGAGTTCAGCGCGTGAAAGCACGTGAACGTGAAGAATTGATTAGTCGTCTGCATCGCATATCGTATAAACAATGTTTTAAGAGTAATTTAAACTAAAAACATAAAGCTTGCGAATTAAGTAAAATCAATGTAATCTTATATATTTAATCCCTTATAATTATGTGCACGACTATTAATTTAACGTAAGTCACGCGCCCATCACTAGTCATCGCCTTGGTCTTCTAGGAGTTTATTGCTGTTGCTCTGTTTGCGCCTGTTTTTGTTTCTGTTGTGTGTTTTTGGCATTGAATTCACAGAATTATTATGTTTTTCTTGCACAAAGGCGAAAGGCAACAACACTCAAAGCAGAAGCAGCAAAAAGACACACGCTGACGTCATCGACGTACGGCCGTTCGCCTGTTGAATTTATTTTTGAGGCGAATATTTTTAGGCAAACAAATAATGGAAGAGAATTTACAATTTGCATTTTGGCGCAGACTGCGATGCGACAGTGGCGGCGTCCGACGTCGTCGACGTCACACGAGATTTCGAACTTGGTTTTTTTTTCGAACTTGAAATATTCTTCTCTCGCACTCTCTATCTTTCTATTGACTCTCACGTGTGCTTGGCCATGAAGCGCAACAGCGCGATGCAGCGTCGGCTGCGCAGTCGTCGCTGTTTCGGCACTCTCACTCGTTTGTTTGCTCATGCGTCGACTGCGCTGCGTCGCTGGCTTTTCATTTTTAATTTTAGATAGAACGAAAGTAGGGAGGGGACCGTGCAACAAGTGTGCAGCAGTGGCTTATTATTATTGTAGTACCGTATTTTATGTAAATTAACCAAAACTAGTTGTTGTCGTTATGCTTGACTAGTTAGGCGGGCGCAGAGGCAGCGACGCGTAGAGTAGCCTCAGCATCGACTGCGTTACGTAACAAAATAAACCTAAAACGGAATGAAAAACGTTAAAAGTAGAGAGCTGAGCGCGCTTGCTTTTAAAATTGTTATGCGCCAGCGTTGCCACTTGGCAACTGACACTTGTTACGCTCACCGATCTCCTCACTTATCTGAGAGAAAAACGAGAGAGGGAGAGTGAGAGAGGCTCCAAGCCCGCCGCGTGACTTGCTTTTTGGGCTGCTGGCCGGCCATTATAATTTCGTATGGAGCATCTCGCGAGAACCGAAAGGCCCCTCTCTCATCCCCAGTCCATTGCACATAGATAAAAGCGTTGTGCGCTCGCATTCGCCGCGCTGCGCTGCGACGCGTCGTCGAGTCATTTCGCATTTGACTTTCGGTACGTGCAGTCAGCGGACAGCGCAGAAAACAAACTGTCCAAAAATAAAAAAAAGCAACCGTTGTAGTTGCTGCTTTCATTGTGAGTGCTGCTTTTTTTTTTTGCACGTGTGCAAGTGAGAGTAGAATAGCGTGAGCGCAGAGAGCTCTTAAGAGCTTTTTTGATATAAAAACTTATCGCGCGCTTTTAACATTTGATTGTTGGCTCCAGTGGACAATTGGCGTATTATTTGCATGTAAGTAAATATGTACGTACTTTGCATACATGCGAGCCTTATAAACACATTTGCATGTGTGTGTGTGTGTGTACATACATATGTGTGTAGATAAACATCAGGCTGCAGTTTGGCAACGCCTTAAAACTGCTGCGTTATCACCAACAACAACAGTAGCAGCAGCGGCAGCGGCTGTCCAATCAGAATCGCCCTTCACCCACTTAATGAACGCAGTGTGAGAAATTAATCAACGCCAAAATAAAAGGAAAAAGACATAATAAATAACCGAAAACCCCTCGCTCTGACTCAAGCGGAGAGGCTCAGCGGCGCTTGTTTTGTGGGTCAAATGCCGGACGACCTCCGGCACCGCCCCAAAAACGATCCACAACTTAAATTCTTCCCCCCTCCAAGCTTCACCAGCACTTTCTGCTATCTTATCTGTTATATTGGACAAAAGTCTTTAAGTATTGCATGCAGTCGGCGTCGACGCAAACGTCACGTCGCGTCGCGTCACTCTGTCGACTGTGATCTCTTTCCCTTGCACAAATGACCATAAAAATTGCGTGGGAGAGCTTTTACTTTTGCTTGAAATGCTTTTTGAAAGTGAACGATGAAACCGCAGCGACTGCGACGTCAACTGACAAGTCAAGCAGCTGACCCCTCTCACAATAAGTCTGTGTGTGTGCGTGTGTGTGTGTGTGAATGATGCGTATGGGGGAAGAGAGTTGCCAGATGATGGAGTTGAAGCTATAAAAGATAAAGATGGGGAATGGTAGATATTATGCAAAGTATAATTCAAGACAGACTCGTTGTCAGTTATCGAACTCTATCGGATTCTGAATTGGATTTCATCAAGTTTATATTGCTCTTACATTTTAAAGACAAATACAAATACAAAAAATTTACATGTGGATTTCGATCATTTTTCTGTTGCTATTCAGCTTAAGTAAAGTTTGAGTTTCAAACCAAGTAAGCTTGATATCAATATTATAATTTTCTAATGAAATACGTATTGATCATGTTTCAGTTCGCATATCCCTCGTTATTTGTTTATCGATAAACGATACCAGAGATTGAACCTTGATGTCCTTCATTCCCCTCCTCCCTCCAATCGCCACTGCTTTTAAAATGATAATTTGCCCAAATAAAAAAAATCAACCTGTTGTTGATTGCGTATTTCTGTTGCGGTATTTTTATCAACTCGAAAAAGAAACACCGAAAATGATGGAATCAAAATTGATAAACTATATTTTCAATCGGTTTTTTGGCTACGTAATGTTCTAAATTGGGTTGTGATCACGACGCGACGCTATCAATGTGCCGTGTGTGTGTATTTGTGTGTGTTTGTGTGTGTGTGTGTGTGTGTGTGTCGACTTTGGTTTATTGCTTAAGTCGCAACCTTGCACCTGCAGCTGCAGCTACGGCTTGAAGTGAACTTTCAATTGATTGCAAACTAAATGAATGAGTCAGCTAACCTAACCTCTACACTGTCTACAGTACATCTTCTGCCACTTACCCCCTTCCTTTATTCATTCACTGTTATTGATATGCTTTGGCGCTTATATCACACACACACATTTACACTCGCCTAAATGAGAGTTTTTTTTTTTTTTTGCTGTGATATCTTGAAGTAGCAACAATGTTGCTGTTAACTGTCTTTGCCTGCCTGCCTGCTTGCTCTCTTTCGGCTCTCTCTTGCTCTCTTTTTCAATCACTTTCTGAGCATAACTTGTGCTATTATAAAATTTGCCATTTAGTAAGCAGCAATCTTGCTAACGCGTCTGTACAAAGCACCGCACGCAGCAAGCCGAAGCAGAAGCAACAGCAACCGAAGCCGTAGCCGAAGCTTAACCCCGCCCGCACTCACTCAATCATTTACTTGTGCGCTCTCACTCTCTCTCTCGCGCTCTCCGTGACGAGAGCTTATGAATCGCAGCAGCACATCAGCAGCAGCAGCAGCAGCGGTAACGGCAGCGGCAGTTAGCTTCAGTTAGACAGTCGCGACGGCGCGCTCGTTTCAATCAGACGCTGAAAATACAAGAGAATTAACAGTTTTTATGACGTTCGTTTCGAATTCACTTGATTTTTGAGTGCAAATTGCAGTTTAAATAAATGTCGTGTTTTTTTTTCGTGTGTTGTGTTTGAAAAAAAAGTGAATCTATGTGAACAATAACAATAACGTACGTTCATAGCAAGAGAAACAGCAACAACAACGACTTGTGGGTTGGTATACAAAATTGAACTTAATACATTTGTGAATGAGACTAAGAAAATAAAAAAAAAAGAGCCAATGTGCCACACACTGTGTGTGGCTCTTGTGTTGTCCAGTCAACGGCTTTTCTAAATTGACATACTTTCTAAAAGCGCTGCTAGAGAAGCAGCAACAGCAACAGCAGCAACAACAGCCACAAGCAAATCTGACCAGCAACAACAAGTAATGGCAATGGCTAAGTGCCACAGCAAATGCCGCTGCAGCAGGGGCAGGTTTACAACAAACGGAGACGGAGACACAGAAACAGAGACAGTGCCTCATAAACAAGTTGATAGACAGCCGAACAACAACAACAACAACAAAAGCAAAGGCAGCGACTGCGACTGCGACGCACTTCATATGCCTCTGACCATTGGTCTTTGAAGCTTTTACTCAGGTGTCTGCAGCGACTCGTTTGGCCAGTGACTAAAACTAACTGTAAAAATGCAATCCATGCCTATTTGAGCTTCCATTCCATATCAAAAGTCTTGGCCAAAACTCTCTGCCAAATTCGAGACATCTTTGAATCAACTTGAAAGCAAGCTTGTTTAAAAGTAAACTCATCAAGTTTTTGTCTGATTGACATTAAATAATCCTTAAAAAATGATGCCTTGATGAAACTTATTGGCTATATTTTTGAATTTCTAAGGTAGAAATTTGCAAAAGTTATTAAAAGTTACTTAGCAAATATCTTGTTAGTTGATGAGAAGATTATACCTATTAATCTATTCTTAAAAAATCTTATTTTTATAATTTTCGATCATTTTTAACATTTAAAAGTAATTTGTAAAATTGTAAAATGTAGAAAGACCCTTAGAAAGCTGTTTAAAATTCTTACGAAAATATTAAGATTAGATGTTAGAATACCATTAAAAGAAGGAGAACTAATTAATCGATACTTTTATTTATAAAGGCGATTCCTAAAGTATCTACAAATTGAAAGTAGAAAATTCTTAGGACATGAAATTCCTCTCTCTCCACTCATGTCCATACAGAAAATTGATACAATAGATTTGGACGCATTTCCATACGATAAATCATTTCTTGAAGATTTGCCGCCAATGAACAAATAAATTTCATAGAATGAAATTTGAAGTATTTTTCTCTCTCTCTCTCTCTCTCTTAAAAAAGTATAGTTAATTTGTTTAATGAAATAATCATGATAACAATTGAAGATCTTTTAACTCGAGATCACATAATTTGGCAGTCGCATGATGAACGGTATTTCCCCTAGGCGAGTCTAGTATATTAAAAATAAAGCTGATGCTCTTGGTGCATGCGATGTGCGCGTGTTTGAATGCATTTAAATTCGCTTTTTAATTTATGATATTGTTATTAGTTTAAACGTTAAAAAAAAAAAAAAACGTTAACCAAATAGCAGCGTTTTCAACGTTTGTTTTTTGAATGCTGGCCATGCTTTTTATCAAGTGCAGTTGATGATGATATGATGAAAAAGATGCTTGATCACTCTCTCTTTCTCTCTCTCGCTTTATCGCTGGCTCTCCATGTTTGCAGAGTTGCAGACTTGTCTAGCTGATGAGGCCTTGATGGTTTCAGTGCTGGGGAGGCCATTGGCCAACGTTGGCCGCATTGCTAAAATTCCGCAGCTTTCTTTTGTCTTGCAGCTTTCTTCAGCGTCTCTATGTAAATTTGTGTTGAACCCATCCAAAATAAATGAAATGCTGTTAACGTTTTGTACGAAACACGCCCAAAAAAAATTTAAAAAAAAAAAAAAAAAACAATAGCCATGAAATGATAAAAATCTCAGCTGAAGGTCACGAAGAGTTGAATTCTAAAAGCATTTCGATGAGTTAATCTCTCGGCAATGTTTTATAATTTTCGCGTTGACGCTTCATTGATTTACAGTAAAGGTGAAAAAGCTCATTTACATAGGTGTTTTAACTCCCTTTTCCACCGTCACGCCCTCCCTCAAGCCACCCATTGATTCATTATTGTTGTCATTAGCATGAAATCAAAGCGAAAATGTCAAAAGCAAATACCTCAAAAAAAAAAAAAATTACATTTTTGGGTGGAACAGGTTCTTTTGTTGTTGTTGTTGTTGCTGTTCTTTTTTTTTGCTCAGCCGACAATGATGTACAGAGTCTTGTTGTAACAGGTGTAACTTTTAGCTACATACAAATGCTCATTGATACAGCACACACAGACACAGAGTTACTCAGAAATGAACACGTTTGCACAGATCGTACATGCTCTCTCTCGTTCTCTCTCGTTCTCTCTTTCTGTCTATGACGAGCTTTGCACTGCGCTTTTAGTGTTGCGTCAAAGTTCAAGGTGTAAAAGAAATACGATAAATCTCTAACATGCTTGTTAATATAACAATGTGTGTGTGTGTCTGTCTGTGTGTGTGTTGCTCTCTCACTCGCTCTGCCTTGTTTCTACTGCTCTCTTGCATTGCTCAAAACTGAGCTCATCACCAGTTGCGGTGGATGAGAAGCAGAAAGAAGAGAAGAAGGAGAAGGAGGAGGCGGCAACAGCAGGTAGGCAGAAGCAGAAGCAGCAGCAACAGCAGCAGCGCACACGTTTAAAAATAGTTAATTATTAATTGATGAAATGACTAATTGTGCAATTGTTGTTCCCATTGCTGTTGTGGTTGTCGATTGCCATAAGTGTAAATGTGTGTGATTTTTTTTTTCTATTATTTTTATTAATTTTTTTTCTTCTTACCTATTTGTTTTTGCATGCGTCAAGGTAGAAACAATTTAATTTAACGGCGCTTGGCGATGATGATGAATCAGTTATAGCTCAATGACAGTAATGTTCGTTTGACTCAGATTGACATTGTGATAAAAGCACACACACACACACACACGCTGACATGCACTTGTTGCCAAAAAGGTTTCTTTACAGAACAAATATGGATTCAGCTTGTTAAAAGCTTATGACTTAAAAGGCGACTGAGCTTGCTGAAAGCTTCTTACGATCGGAAAGCCATAAGAAGCAGTGTTGCCAAATCAGCATTTTTAAGGACAGATCGTCCTTTTTTATACCCTGTGCACATTGAAAATGATCAAAAATTTGAAATGAAAAAAAAAATCGGAAATTTGTCCTTTTTTGATTTTTGTGATACTTTAATTATAATTAAAATTTTTCTAATAATTAAAATGTATATCACGAGGATTAATAATCGTTATTTTATATTAAGGCCCTATTCTCCTTCAGCTTGCTGTTTTTGGACCTTTTTTGAAAAAATTCTCATTTGAAAACGCAAAAAGATATTTGAATTTTGTTTTTTTTATTGAATTAGTAATGAATAAAAGAAAATAAAAAAATTTTTTTCGCCGCGATACGAGGGCTGTTCAAAAAGTAATGAGACTTCAAAGTTGCAAAAAAAAGGTGTCGTCACGGCGGCCACGATTCCGGGTCTCCGGAGCGTCGGAAATGAAAAAAAAAACGGGGTTATAATCAGTATAGATGTAATTCTGGCCCGTAGTAAAATAAAAATTTTGCGATTTTTTTTGACAAAATGGCGGCCATTCAAAAAAAAAATTTCAATTTGGACCCATTTTTTTGTAGTTTAGTGTAAAAAAAAAATAGTAAAAAAAATCGCAAAATTTTTATTTTACTACGGGCCAGAATGGTGACAATTCTTCGTCGATTAAACTTTGTTTCATCCAAATCGGTTCAGTAGAACTGGCGGAATCGTGGCCGCCAGCTCGAAAAACGTGGTTTCGAGATAAACGCGTTTAAAGTTTTGACTTCACATGCATTAACATTAACATTGCTGGATAAAAATGGCCATATCTCCTTAAGTATTTCGAATTTCTATCCTTTTAGGGGCATATTCACAACTACCCAAGCTATAAATAAATGCAAAAAAAAAAAAGTCGAAAAAAATTTTTTGCTGAAAGAGAATAGGGCCTTAATATCAAAACGATTTCGTTTTAGTTTATCGATAATTTGCAAAGGTATTTAAAGATACAACTCATTTTCATAAATTGACAATTTCATTAAAGAAAATAAATAAGAAGAATAGGTTGAAATTTGATTAATATGAATATGTTCTTTTGGAAGCACAGTGCAACAAGTGAATGCTATTTTTTTTTTTAGCCTTTTACAACACCGTCTTGTACTCTCTGTCGTGTGTACGAATGTCGTGTATCGTGTATGTATCTGTGTGTTTGTTTTGCCATTTGTTTTCCCTTTTTTTTTTTATTTTTTATCGAATTGTAATCATTTGAAAATGTTTTTGCTTTCTTATTATGTGTGTGAGTGTTTAATTTGTTGCCGTTGTTTGTTTTAGTTTTAATGTTGTTTTAATGACAGCTGTGACGCCAACGATGTCAACGTCGAAGTCAACGTCGACGTCGGCGTCGGTGTTCGCTTTTGGTTTCGTTTTTTCTTTTATAATTTTGATGCACATTTTCATGAAAGCTGCGTTAAGCTGATGTTGTTTTTATTTGTATTTTTATTTTTATCGCATTCGCTTTTTTTTGAGTACTGCATAAATCAATCAAAGAACAACAACAAGGCATAAATTGTCAGCATGATTAGTGGCTAGCTAGGATTACCCAATTTAAGTATATAGTCAATTAACTAGCAGTCGATAAGCACGCAGATTCCATTCAGTTGTGTGCACACATACATACACACACACACACACACATGCGAATGACAATTTCAACGGAAACTTGAGGCAACTGAACAATTGAAGTGTCTGCGGCTTCAACTGCGGTGCATACATATCGTATGCATAACCTCAAAACTCAATGTCACGCATATTATTTACTCATATTTTATTCGAGTGTATATCTGTGTGTGTCTCTATTGTCTATGGGTTTTTTTTGTTGTTGTTGTTGTCTTGACGATTAATATTTGCGCCAGCGTTGGAGGTAAAATGAAATTAGCTAACGAGTTGCGACTGCGGCTGTCATAAAAAATAAGTTGCAAATAATAAAAATAATAGCAAATGGCAGAGATGAGCTTATTGTTACTTTTATATCAACCGCCGAGTATCTTTATAACTATCTCTGTCACTCCTATGCCCATTAGTGTTGCATCATAAAAGTTGCTGCTTGTCGCACAGTTTTGCATGCACAAATTGCCGTTTCATAACCGCAAAAAAAGCTTTGCATACGTTTAATAAATTGCACACACAAAACGATAACTAACACCAGTGATGCCAAATATTTTTCGAAAAAAAAGAGACAAAACGACCAAAGAAAACAGGGAAAAAAAGCTGAAAAACTAAAAAAAAAGTCGGAAAAACAGGCCAAACTTTTTTTTCCTATTTTTTTTAAGCATCTTCAATGATTTTTTGTTCGACATGTTCTTTGTCATTCCATTTCTAGACCAGCGGTGGGCACGCATGGGCTCCGGGAGCTAGCGGCTGCTCCCAACTTTATTTATTTTTTGCTCGAACATTTGGGTGATTGACAAAGAAGGTAGACTCTAATAGGGTTGTTGTTGTTGTTGTTGTAGTGCTCCCGAATTAAGGTTTCGTGCCCACCGCTGTTCTAGACGGTTCCTCAATTTAAGTGACTACTTCTGAAAAAAAGTTATTGCCTGTAGAGTTTCGATATTTGAGAGTTGAATTTTGGTGTACTGGGAAAGTGCTTTCGCCTTTATATCGTTTCCATTTTTAAAAAGTTCCAAAGTTGGCTGTATAGATTCCTTTTTGGATTTAATTTAATTGAATCTAAAAAAAGACAGATTTTCGGATAGAAGATGTTTCAGATTTTTCCCGCCTAAAGCAGTTAAAAACCAGATGAATCTATCCGAAAAAAGGCCAAACTGGCATCACTGACTAACACACGGGCAACAACAGCAAATCGCGCATCGAATTGCTCATATCGCTCTTCTGCCTGGACCCCCTCTCTTGAATGCTTAACACTGCTTGCGCTTAAATTAAGGGCGCACGGCAGCGCTGCTCTTAATAAGTAAGCAGCGCAGCTTTCAATTCTTCGTCTTTGTCTCTGCTTGCGCGCAGTGCGTGCCCATGTGAAAGAGTGAGATCAAAGACGAACAGCTTAAGTGCGTGAGCTCGTGAGTGCGTGAGTGTGTTAACTGCTTTGTTTACCGATAGCGCATCGAGTGGGGGAAAAACATGCGACCCAATTGACAGTCACCGTGGTGCTGTAGCTATTTGTCTATTTGCCAATTTGTAATTGTTTTTTTTTTTTGTTTGTGTGTTTTTTGGAGCTCTTCATTTACGCTTTTCGGGCGGGCCACATAAAAATACTGATATGAATTATATTTATAACACAAACATGGTTGAGTGTGTGTGTGGTTGTGTTTGTATGTTAGATAAGATATGCACATGATTTCATTGTGCAAATACAGAAGAATAGTTGCTAACGGAAGTGACGTTGACAACAATCGAAAACTACAAAAAAAAAAGACGGGCAAAAAACACGCCCGCACGGTAATAGTAATTTTATTTTAAAACATTTTGTTGTAGTTCGTTTTTTATTTAGTGTGTCAAACAAAACACACAAAAAAAACATTCACTACAACATTAATTTGATTGAACGCAAACAAAAAAGAAAACAATAGAGAACACACTGTTCTAGTAAACTCGACTAGGGGACACCCTATAAAAGCGACAGTTACTTAAATAACTTAAATATTTATGTTTCTTATCGCAAAATAGCTGGTCAAGAATTTATAAACAATAAAAGTTGTTGTTATTGTTTACATTCACTTGTACATTTTCCGTATGCCCATTTTTTGTCTCGGTTTCACTTTAGAGTATTTATACTGTGTGATATGTTAACAATTTCAATTGGAATTGCACGTCGGGCGACTTTACGTGGCCAACACTGATAAGCGACACGTCTCTGTTATGTAATTTGACCCAATTGAGATTATCACGATACTCAACAGCACGATATACACACACACACTCTACAACCACAACAATCACGTATTAACTATTGGCTCAAATTAGCTGAACTCGCTTTGGTAGTAAAGAAAAATAAAAAAAAATAAACTTTCCATTGATTGAGCTGTGAAACAACCGAAAAAATTGTCAAAAACTGTCAGTTGCCCTTCAGCAGCAACAAACAAAAACAACAACAATAACGTCAACAATGTTTTCGCTTTGTGTGTGTGTGTTTGCTTTTTGCATGCAAAACATTTGTCAAATTGACCAAAACAATTAACAAAAAACTAAGCAGCACGCGAAATAAAAGAAGCAGTAAAAAGTAGAGAAGTTTGTCTTTGGCGATGGTGGGCGGATGAGATTTTGATATATTAATAGTGAACACGATTTAGAACTATAATATTTATAAAAAAAAAAAAAAAATGGAATTTATTAAGCACAAGTAAATTATTATTTAAATAAGTGAATAAGGTAAATGAAAAATACATTTAATAAACTTCTGAAAACATATGCTGAAATATAAAAACATATAACCTCAAGTACTATAATTTAGTTAACTTATATTTGTTTTTTCTTTTAGTTGTGAAAAAGAAATATAAAAGTAAAGATAAAATTAAATAAATATGAATACAAAATACAATTAAATTTGAATAAGCTTTTCTTATCTCAATTGTTTTCTTATCTTAATATGTCAGACTAAAGTAATAAAGTTCTAAAAGTAACAATGAAAACTATGAGGAAAAAAAGTTTTAGGTATTTCCCTGACCTTACTAACTCTAATACTTGTATTATTGGTAATTGTTACTACTAATACTTTTTGATCTGATTGGGTTTTTCTGGTTTTTCCCCAATCCTTGCAATTAATGTTGAATCATTTTAAACATTTTTGAATACCGCCATATTTTAATTTTTTTTAATTTTTTATAATTTTAGGTAAATTTAACTTTAATTAATTTAATATTAATTATTTTTAACATACTTACCTTTTAGTTAAATTTTTACATTAATTTTGGTCAACTGTACTTAGTTGACACTGAATAAATAAAAAAGAGTCATGATTGATTTGTTCAGTTTAATTCTTCATTTTTGCAGAATTAAGTGCTATTACTGATTAGATTCCTTGCTAAAGAATGTTAATTGCTTAATCTTATCCCCTACTCTGTTCTCGGTCAATCTTCCATCCACTAAGTGCTTGACAGTGTTGTTAAGCGCCTGGTGTGGCTAGTGTTGTTTTGGACTTTGAATGAAGTTCACACAAATAAAAAGCATAAAAACTAATTGTTGCAATGAGTTGACAATTTAGGAAAAAAAAAACAACAACTAATCTTTAAGAAGAGCAAGAGACACAAATGTCATTAAATAAAATAAGAAACACAAAACGCTTTTAAAATGTATTTGCGTGTCGTGTTAATTATGACCGCGATGATGTTTTTATTTTCTCCCATTCCGAGCACCTCATTTCCTCTTCTCTCTGCCTCGGCCTCGGCCTCCCCCTCCCCACCGCCATCTCCATAAGCTCCTACGCATACCGTGCTGTTTGTTGTCTCTTCTCGCTGTTCGCTTTTCACATGTCGCGTAGATGGAAATAAACGAAGTCGCTGACATTTGACAGTCGCTTTGTTGTTGTTGTTGTTGTTGTTGTTGCTGCTGTCTCTAATGTTGCTGTTGTTGTTCTTTTCTTTACGTGCTTGCCATTTGTTTGCTATCAAGAACATTTAAGCCTAATTTGCTTCAATAAATTGTCACATTTGTATTTTAAATTGTTCGCTGTATGTGTGCACACAACACACACACACTTCCATAGATCTTATAGAAATTTAATAAAAAAAAAACTCGCTTTCGGGCGGCATTTGAGCTTTTTTTGTTTTTATTTTTATTTTTGTTTTTTAATTAACAGCTGCACTGCAAATATTTTTAAAAGCGTAATTAACATTTGTTACTAAGCCGCTTTCTGCCCTCTGCCACGAGCTCTCACAGCCAGCAGCCCCTCCCACCTCCCCTCACCCGCACCTTGGCGTTTGTTTTACCTGTTCTCCTTCTGTTAACATTAAACAAAACGAAAAGCATAACGACTGATCTGAGTATCTTAGAGTCTAAAACTATAAGATGCCCTATGAAAAGCACTTGATCAAAAATCTGTAAAAACTGTAAAGTAAATGCATATTTTAAAGCAGTGGTGGGCACGCAGTGGCTCCGGGAGCAGCGGCTGCTCCCAACCTAAGTAGACTCTAATGGGGTTGTTGTTGTTGATGTTGTAGTGCTCCCGAATTCAGATATCGTGCCCAAAATCAAAGTACATAAATTATATTCTCTAATACCATCCTGTTGCATAATTTTGCAAAAGTGTAGAATACCCTCTTCGATTGATTCGACTGTGTACAGGGTATAAAAACAGTTTACTTGGTCAGAGATATATTCGCTTGATTGCCCCATTTTAATTATTGGCCACAGCCAGTGCACAGAGAAGAGTCCAAAATAAAGACAATAGATGGACAGGGAGAAGGGTGGAAGGGGGGAGGGGTAGTATGGGGAGTAGAAAAGGAATCAACACGCCATGAAAAAAGACAAATAATTGTTGAAATTAAAAGTTTTGGCGCAGAAAATGTTTTGGCTATTTATTTGATGTTTATTATTATTATTATTATGTATTTTAATGCTTGTTTTATGACTTGAAATGAAAATGAAAAGTAAAAGCGAATGGCAAATACACGGCAAAGACGTATCTTCCCTTTCTCCTCGGTTTCTCCCTCTCTCAGTCTTCCTTCTTCTTGATGTTGTCTTTTCGCTTTTATGTGTATTTTGTAGTTATTTGGCTTCCATTGCGTTGCGTTGCGCATACGCAATGCGAGTGACGTCGCTGCCGTTCGCTCTCTCTCTCTCTCTCTCTCTCTTCTCTTTTTCACTGCTTGCTTCTGCGCTCAAAAGCTCATTAGTTGCGTTTGTCTTTCTTTGTGCTTTCCGTGGTTCCGGTGGTCAAGCAGTAAACGTGATTTTTTTGTTGTTGCCCACCCCCCGTTGGCCTCACGGTGACTACCGATTGCTTAAAATTTGAACTCATTAAATGCAGTTAATGGATATTAAATATAAACAAAACAATAAGCCAATGTTGCGCGTGGGTTAACCCACAGCGGGTAAAAATTATGTAAACTCTACTGTATGGACAAGCACTTAAGGGGTGAGCAGGTTGCTATCGATAATAGCAGACGTGAAACTATGCCAAAGATAATATCGATAACAGTTAAACCATGTACTTTTAGTTTTTTCTTTTATTTATAGAAATGAACAAACTTTTATCTAATTATAACTATGCCATGCAAGCTAGAGATGACACAAATAACATGTATTTTCAGTTGATTTTTAAAGTTAAGGAAACTTTTTCGATAAATGTATTAGTGATGAGATCGGTAACAGTACTCTTATCGATAGCATCGGAGCTAAATTATCGACGAAATCGATAACAATTTTTGGGAACAACTTACTCTGACCGATTACACCTATAACATGTCAAATTGAGAGGATATCGATAGCAGTCAAATCATGTTGTGTTTTCAGTCATTTTCTTTTGAGAAGTTATATTATTCTTATCGATAGTTAAACTTTAAGAGATGAGCTAACTTTTTATCGATAACACTTGATTGCTTTCTGTCCTTTGGGGTGTCATGCTACCAACGTTACTTACGCATTTTGCCAAATCATTTTCATTTCCGCTTCTGTCGGTAAACTTCAAAAAAGTTAACCCAGCCACTCCCCTACATCTTTCTCCTTCCATTCATATACATATACACACAAGCACAGCAAATGAGCCAAGTCAAAGATTAAAAGTGAAATAAAATCAAATGTTTTGTAATCAACTGTAGTTAGGAAATGACGCACATCTTGTTGAATGCATACTGAGAACGACTCCAAACTCTATGTCTGTGTGGGCATATATACATATCTCTCAATGATTCATCTGCTAATATGGGACGCATTACTCGAAGTTTTGGCTCTCAAAAGTTTGATTCAAGCCAAAGGAATTTGTCGTTGCTGCCGCTGCTGATTAGCGTCGTAGCTCATTTACACCTGTCTAAAAAAATATGAGCTCATTTCAAGTTTTTACTGTATTGTCCCACTCGACTACAGGGGCAAATAAATAACATTTTACAAATAAAAAAGAAAAGTTAAGTAAAGCAACAAGTAGATAAACTCGCAAATAGGTAACATCGATTTGGAAATGCTCTTAAGAATTTAATTTGATTATTATTTAATTTTCGGTGAAGTTAAACTTGTAAATGCAATTTTATTAAAAGAATAAATTTTTATATGAAAATTCTTGTTATAAGTTCATACAAAAAATGCTCTTTATCTTGCTTTAAACTTTTCTTGATGACTTTGCGATCATTTATCGAATATCTATACGAAGAAATTCTATAAATGGTAATTTCCATAATTTACATTGTGCTTACGATTGTAATTACAACAATTTGCCACGTTTTTAATGTTTTGACAGATGATAGTATATGAAAGTTTATGTCGAATGAAATAATATACCAAATACATGTGCATCAATTTGCTGGAAATTCTTGTAATACAAATACAGCTTGAGATACTCGCACTTTATTTGTTTTATTCTCGTTATTGTTGCAAACAACTTGATAAGACATAAAGTATTCTCTACCCTTTTGTAGGGTATATATCATAACTTATTCGTTTATTTGTATTTGTAGTGTGTGTGTACATTTGAAGTTCACGCAGAAGCGATAATAAAGTCGGCATGATGTCATAATTTGTGCAAACAACAACAACAACAACATTGGAAACCGAAACTTTGGAATTTCTTTTTCGTTTTGCAGCTAATGATTATTAATTTGCATTTCGACGGAAACCGTTTTTTTTTTTCAAGCTCGTTTTAAAATCATATGCATATGTGAGTGTGTGTGTATACCCTATATCATAAAAAACCTCTTTACGAGGTAAAAGTCTAGTGACGAAAACATTTTCATGCCCCAAAATTTCTGATATCCAATTTTGTGACGAATAATATTAAGTTTTACACATAAATTACTTTAAACAAAATTTTGGCACTCGGCACATTGCGCTAAAATGTCTCAATTCTTCAGACCAAATAAAACTCACTGTTTTGCGCAGTGCCGAATGCAAAAATTTTGTTTAAAATAATTTATGTGTAAAACTTAATATTATTCGTCACAAAATTGGATATCAGAAATTTTGGGGCATGAAAATGTTTTCGTCACTAGACTTTTACCTCGTAAAGAGGTTTTTTTTATGGGATATCAGAAATTTTTGAATAAGACATCAGAAATTATAAAATTGCAATATTTGATGTGATTTGATGTGTAGATTTTTCTTAAATTGTCAAAATGTGGGAAAAAATAACTTATTTAACCTGTAACTGTTTACCCTTATAATTAAAAAAAAAACTTTTAAGGTATGCCTAAGAGCTCTTCG
>JBAMBL010000883.1:0-245790 GCA_037043405.1 Drosophila subquinaria
ATTAAAGAATATAAATTAAATGCCAAAAACTATGCTTAAAATATTATTTTAAAAATTGAACTAGTGTTTAGATATGAAATCAATTAAATTTTGCTTTTTGATATTTTGTAATTTTTAAATTTAATTTTTATTGTAATTTTAAATAAGTAATAGGAGTTCAGTTCTAGGATACAATTTATGTAAAAGCATTTCGCAAGTCAAAGTATAATATGTGTAATAGTTTTGTATATAATTAAGAGAGTAAATTATCAAAAAAAACTTTAGTAATAAGTCTTTCCAATTGTTAAAAAGTTAATTTTTTATTTTGTACCAGTTTTTGTTCTTTATCTTAAATACGTGAGTGAGAATATTAGAGATACATTGCCGCAAATGTGGCAAGTGAAATTTTTTGCACTATAAAATACATACCACATAAAAATCCTTGTAAGCTCTGATAAACTTTTAAGAGTTGGACGTTTGTTTCGCTGCTAGGCAAGTTGCCACAAAGAGGCAACATAAAGAAGAAAGTATGACGACAAAACGGAGGTTGCAACGGCAACATTTACGGCATCAGACGACACTTTACTAATAGTGTTGCAAGTTTATTATATTTAAAAGCTGATGCCATTGTCTGGCCAGGCTGCAAGCCTGAGGCAACACACACGGTTTGCGTAAGCGGAAGCAAAAGCGGAAGCTTAGCCCTTGAACAGCGATTTCTGTTGCATTTCTTTCGCCATTTACCAGGTACTTTCTGCTGTGGCATCACCTGGAATGTGAATGTGTATGTGCCTGTTTGTGGGAGTTGCAACTTGTGTCCTTTTTAAGCCGCTTAGCCCTGAAAAAACCTGACACATCATTGGAACATATGAGTATCTGTTTGAAGTGCTGATATGATAATGTTACTGATGCATACACATCGATAAGGTGTTTCTGAGTAAAGGATAGACACACTGCTTGTGAATAAATACGTTGAATTCTGTAGGTAAATCAACTTTTGATTGATATATAGTATGTACATATTTTAAATTTAAAGAACTTTGTTGCAATTGAATTATTACTCCTATCACTAGATTTCTTGATTAGCCTAACATTTTTTTGCTTATCCAATTCAGTTTCGAGTGTTTCATTTTTTCCAGATAAACAATAAAAATTTTTTATTTTCATATTTTATATTGAATAAATAATTCCCAAGAGTTTTAGTTTTTTTTCTTTGTTTTGGATCATTGCTCTACATATAATTCAAGTTGCTGTATTCGATTTATTTTCTTTAATTTCCAGTGTTTCATTCTCTTTGTTTCATTATTAATGTCTCAATCTCATTGTTAAAGCATTTTATTTTTTAATTGTTCCACTTTAATCGTTTCATTTGTATTGTTTCAATTCAACTGTTTCACTTTTATCCTTTTTTTTTTTATTGCTCCATTTTTATCGTTTGAATCCTAGTTTAATCTTTAGTCATATCGATCGCATATCTCTTATTTTTTACGTCATATAATGCCTGCTAATGAGCCAGCTTAAGTTTCAACATAATTTCAGCTCCCTTTCGGTTTGTGTTCAACTCTTTTTTTTTTTTTTCGTACTTATGTACAGTCCATAAGTATGTAAGTTGCCTTCCGCATATTTATGAATGTTGGTCATAAAGCTGAGAATAATTGCAGGGAACAAAGAAAATAAAGCTACTTAAGCCTCTGCTTGACTAACACCAAAAATCATGCCGACAAAATAAGGAAAACTTTTTCTTTCTCCGAGAAAAAGTTCCTAACTGGCACATAGTACATATGTACATATGTATGTACGTTCGGGTACTTTCAACTTATTAAGGAGCTGGTTGGTAAAAAACTTTGATGTTCTTTGTGGGTTATGGGCTGCAGAGATGAATATATGTAGCATGTATAATACTAAGGATGTGACCTTTATTCGTGTGGTTTTGGAGTCGGATATTTGTTTGCATTTCAACTACAACAAAATTAATCTATTGCTTGGATACAACTTCAAGACAATGCAGGCATTAAATGGAAATTTCAAACTGTTGAGCATTATCGTTAATGGTTTATCTGTCCGCCTTCGGTTTTTAGAAATGTAATTTAATATATGGAAAACTTAGCACAAAATTAAAGTTACACTATGCACAGTGAAAGAAAATTACATTTGTTCTTAATATTTAAAAATTGACAATCAATTAATAAGGTGTTTTAAATGGAAGATGAATATGGAAAGACAAGCTTAATTATTAATTTCCATTAGCTTGTTAAAGTTTTCTCAATTCACCGTGGTCCATTTCCTGCAGATAATTTGCTTGTTTTGCAAAAAGAACTCTTTCAATTATTGAATGCCCTTAGGGTATTAAAACATTATCAATTGGCTAACAAATCAGGTCAAACAATTTGACAATCAAAAGCACATATACACACATACACACACATATACGTCAAGTTTGCTTCATTATGCAAATATAAGGCAAACTTTTCAGCCAATTTGGCAATTGTCAATGTTTTTTTAAGAGTCTTTCATAGAACTGAACTCCCTGAAGGCATCGAGTTGGGCCATTCACGTATATGCATGAGCAACATATGTATGTTTATACAATTTAATTGTCTTTTATAATATTTATGTATGTGTGGTGTGTCTGTTTACCCAGAATGTAAATTCATATGTACATATGTATCTGCAATATGTGCAGAGTGCTTCATTATGATTTAATGCACTCGGTTTTGCTGCTGTTGACAATGACATTGACATTGACAAGGCCTTGGCATTTCTTTCCCCTCAAATTTATTTGCTCAATTTTTTTTTTTTTTTTTGGCATTTTATTGACTTTTCTCAAGCTCAAGGCAAAGCAACTGATGCAATCATTCTAAAAAGAGAAATTTCACATAAAATCCACAGACTACAGATGTTAATTGATATTTCAAGCTCGAAATTGCTGAGCGTTGACATATATATTTATAAACTATGACCACTAAGATGAATTAAATAGGTCAAAGAGCATATCAATTATTGATTGTGAATATATCTGCCGTTCAAAGAAACCAGTAAATCTGATACATAACTTATTTTTAATGAGTCTGTCACTCCATTAAAAGTCCTTGCTGGTTGTTTTAAATTCGATTTTGGTGCCAACACTGTCTAACAAGTTCCTGGAAATGTATTTCGGTCATTTGAAATTTTGCCCTGTAATAACCAAGGACAGCAACTATATATTATGGAATTTATTGCTGTCTGTCTCTGGTCAAAAGAATTCCAGTAAAACGACATAAAATACATACCAGTTAAGCCAAAAACAAAAAAGTTTTGATTGCCTATCGACCAACCCAAAAACGTATGCAAGTAATTTGGTTAAACCCCAAAAAAATAAATACCATGGTGAATGGAGACACTGTAAAAAGAACAAAACAAGTTGGAAGGGCTTAAATTGAGCGCACGCGACATTATGATACTCTATGTCTATTTTTTTTATAAAAAACTGTTTTGATAATTGTTGAAAATAGCCCACCGTCAGTATTTCTAGTATTAAGTATTCTACAAAGTAATAAGAGTTGGTCACACTTCGAAATGAATTACACAATGTGTCCCGTGTCTTAAGAAAGAGAAGACGTGCTATTTTATTTTACGATCAGAATAAACGAACATTATATTAATTTCACATAACTTCGCTTTACACTTTATTTAATTACCATTGCGCAGATTAAATCTCCAACAATAATACATTAATATACATTAGTATACCTGTTCAGATAACGTTTTGTGCTTTGTTCAAAATGTTACATACTATTATTCTATTTATTTATATACACATGCGAATGAATTTGAATTTTGTTGCTTTCGACTTATGATGCTGATCAAGAATGTATATTAGAGTGGGTCAATTTGTATGGACTAAAAAAAGTGCACCAAGCGGTTGTCAAAGTCGTAATCTACGACGAGTTCTAAGAAGGTTTGACCTAGAAACCATGGGTCTGAAATCAAATTCGAGCTTCCGATTTTTAACGAGAAACTTTTCGTATGTTGGTGGCAAAAATCTGTAACTTTTGAACTAACGTATGCGGAATGAAATACGAACAAAATTGAACATGTTCTCAAAAAGTTCCAATAATCGACAGCGCAAAACAAAACTCACTATAATTAATGGTACTATTTTAGCATGTATAGCATCAAAAATTAGCTTTTTAGATAATGCACAGCCGCGGTAATGTCTCTGAGCACAGCAGACCGTCGAAAATTGATTTGCACATGTTGCGCAAATAACCAATCTTAGCCGAAAAATTAAATTTTTCAATACTGTTCTGCTATGGGCTTCAAGGAAACTTTTATTTATAAGATAATTTCGGATGTTTAAAATGCAAAAAAAATGGAAAGAGCCCCTGGATCCGGAAAAAAACTTCCATTGCAGTAGTCTTAAGTTAGAGCCAAAAATTAGGCTGAAATTGTGGGTCGCACATATAAATCGAATCGTGCGTTTGCCAAAAAAAACAAAGTGAACGACAAAACGGTGAAAAAGTATTTAAAAGACATTGGAGTGATGGTATGTTATAAAAAAAACCGTTCCTTAAGTCACAGAAGTAAAGAGAGAGACAATTAAACTTCGGCTACGTGCGCTTTCTAGAAATTTGTTTTCTGCGAGCAGTTTAAAGATTTGCATAATGGATAATGAGACGTTTTTCACATTGGAGGGTCATGAGTGGACTCCGAACTATTACTTTAGGCTTCCTAATATTTAAACACCTGAGAATGTAACTCAAAAACCATAAACAAAGGTTTTATTGTGGCTGGTCATAAGCGAGCGTGGAAACAGCGATCCTGTCTTTTTAAAGGCAGGATTGGCTTTGAAATCGCAAAATTACAAGGACAATTGTCTTCCGGCGCTTAAAAAATTTATTGATAAGTATTATGAGAATGATATTACGGTGTTTTTCCCGACTTAGCGTCTGCTCATTATGCCAGAACAACTCTGAAGGCTCTTGACCACTTGATCACTGATTTCCTGCCTAAGCTGCAAAACTCTCCAAACGTGCCTCAGTTAAAGCCCATGGAAAAGTTTTGGTCAAATATGAAAAGAAATGTTTGGAGTAAGGAATATAAACCACAAAACATCGACTGTTTGATATTAAAAATCAAAAGAGAGCTTGCTAAAATGGGTACAAAGGGAATTCAGGAGGCTATGCGCAAGGTACCCGCAAATATGAGGAAGGCAGATCGCTATGGTCATGAATATTTTTTGTAAAACAGCTTATAGTCTAATTAAAAACATATCAAAAATTGAAGTTGGTCGGACTTGAAATACATTTTTTATTTGTATTACAACAGTTGTTCGTATTTCATTCCGCATACGTTAGGTGAGATGTCGGGTTGAAACTTGAACTATATATTCTCAATACTTCAAAGAATTTTTCGAAAAAAAATTAGAATAGGCGTGGCACTAAATAGGGCGTAAATTGACGGTCAAATGGAAATTAATGCCAATTTTTGTTATTTTATATTTAGAAAAAAATTTTTTTTTTAAATTTAAAAAATATTTAAAAAAAAAAATTTAATTTTTTTATTTTAGTTTTACATTTTTAAAATTTTCTAAATTTCTTACAAAAATGTTAAGTGAAACAAAATATTTTTTATGCATTCGCTTAAGTATCTATGCGTGTTTAAAATGACAGAAAGATACGAAAGTTTCTCGTAAAAAATCGGAAGCTCGAATTTGATATTAGACCCATGGTTTCTTGGGCAAATCTTCTTAGAATTCGTCGTAGATTACGATATTGACAACCGCTTGGTAGTGAAAAAAATTGACCCACCCTAATGTATATACTACTTTATAGGCGTCCTTCAGCCTGTTACATATGTTTTCTTACATACTTCAGCGAAGCTGTAGAACTTGTTTAATATCGAACTTTTGTCAAAGTTAAGAAATGAGCGCTTAAAAGCTCCCATATCTAATCAACGAAGTGCACATTTGTAAAGTAAACCCTCGCCCTCAAGTACTCTATACCCTATACCCTTTACTTCCACTGCAAGTACTATATACACATTCCATGCAATGCGCCTGCTGCTGTCATATACTTGTACTTGTACTTAAAAGTATTAAGTTTGTGAAAATTTGTGAACTCAACTAGCCAGCCAACATTTTGGAGCAGTGTGCTGCATTTCGGGGAATGACGGTGCGAATGACACTCATTTTATGTGGATATTATTAAAAGTTGTCCTCCAAGCTTTCGATTAAATATTTAAGATAATAGCACTTGCTTAAACTTGATTTGAAAGTTTGCATAAAAGTAACTTTTTAGTATCATATCATGGGCTAAAATATAAGCTTTAGATTGTCTCCTATTTAAAAAAAAATTAGTAGAATCGTTTGTTGGTATATGTAATAGCTATAACAATAACGCTAAATTAATGAAAAGGCAAATCAAAATCAATATTTAAAAAAGGCTTTAAAATATTGCATTGATTTAATAGCTTGATTAATTTCAAATTAATTTTAATAATTAGGTAAAGTTTCTAAAAGGTTTTACAAGAAAATTACTGTTGGCAATGATAAAAGGTTGTAGCTTTCATTCAAAAACTCTTTTGTGGGCAACTTTAATTTTCGGCTTTTTTTTTTAGTGCATACACAAGTGGCAAGGAAATTAGATTTACTCTTATTTACTTCTTTTTTTTTGGGCTTAAACCGTTGCAAATGGCCAAGCAGCGTTGGTTGTTGTTGTTGAATGCCGTTCCTTGTATCTGCCATAACCTGCAGCTATTTATATGTATGTGTGTGTGTATGTGTATGTGTGTGTGTGTGGGGGAATGTGTGTGTGAGAAATGCTGTTATACGGTACTTATATGTCGATAACAGCAACTGCTGCCATAGGAGCCACAAGAGCAACACTATTATGGTCAGGGAACGTAACTGAAATGCTTCATTGCACTCAGCTGTGCTGACCAGGCATTGCTTGTTCTGCCTGCCAAATTGTTAAGAGACACACACACACACACACACACACACACATGCATTTTCTGTGTGTATGTCCCCGGGCCACAACTGGCTAACATCGTTTGACCACATGCATATGGGCCAAACACAACTCGAGCATATTTTTTTTAAGGTCATCGCAAAAATTCATTGGCCGAAAAGAGATACAAAAAAAAAAGAAGAAAAATACGCCTTGAAAATTGCCAAAATTGTAGCAATCTCTTATTTGCTTTGGCTTAAATCCAATTGTGCTGATGAATAATTCAAGCAAAGTATTTGAAATACATACTATACATTTAAGTCGAGCCATAAATAGTGTAAATCAAAAAAGTGTTAAAAGTGTTAGTGTTCAGAAACACAAGTTTCTCGAGCTCAACTTATGTTCCAGCTCAAGTTTTTTTTAAGTACTTTGCTGAATTCTTTGGAAAGTTTTAACTAATATCATTTACAAAAAAATCTTTCAATTGTTATACCCCGTGGCAGGCATAACGATCATAACGGGTATAATAAAGTTGTTTACAGGTAGCTCTGTTGCAATATTGATTGCATACCTAATGTAATCGGGTATTAAAAGTATCTAACTATTGGAATAATAGGTTAGCATATCGTGGCCGTTTTTATTCGTGACATAAATAAATATGTGAGCATTTTAATGAAACCTTAAACAGGTGTGGAAAATGGGTGATAGTCTTTTGCATAGTTTATTTTGAAGGCAATTCGCCCTAAGCTGAATTTTAAATATCTATGTCAAGAAAACCATGTTGGAAACCTTTAGTGAAGAGTGCGCGACCACAAGATTATTTATGTTCATGCCCTTAAAGTCCTTAGTTTGTATTTATGCTCATACATACATAAAAACGATAAAGCCGAGATGTTGGATAAATTAGATTAGACTAAATAACTATGAATTTATAATATGTTTAAGATAACAAATGAATAGTTACCAAAAACTGAATAAAAGAAAACCTAAAACATTAAAATTGTCGAAATTTTTGATAAAATCAAAGTAAAATTGACTTAAATTGACTTGTACCTTCCGCAAATCGAATTTACGGTTCAGATTTGAATAATAACACATTTTTCCGAAGTACCGGATATTTTAAAGTCGATCACTTCCATCTGTCGATAATTTGGCATTTCACACAGGTTCCTTCCTCTCACTAGGCGAAATTGAGTCAGGATTGAAGGAAAAGTTGCGGATTAGAAAATGGTTCATTATTAGTTAATGCGCCCAAAAGTATACGCTTTGCATACAAATTATAAGTAAACGAGCACTCGGAATATTTTGTCAGTAACGCGGAACCCTTAAAACCTTAAAGAAAAAAAAACTTTTTCCTACGGGCATTTCTCAACGTCTTCAAAATTTTATAGGCATTGCACTCCGTTTAAGTGTTGAATGCAAATTTGGCTATGTTTTTTTTTGTCGTGTGCGTGCAGAAAAGTTTATCCAAAATTATAGATGTATGTGTGCATATACATACATATGTGTGTCGGCATAATATATGTGTATGTGTGTATATATGACATTTGTTATAAATTTAATTAAAACAAAATGCCGGAAACGAGTGAAGTGCAGAGCTGGAGCTAAGAAAACTTGTTTAACTGTCTGGAAGGTTGTCAGACAGGCAGACAGACAGATGGGACATGGGGACAGACCGACAGGCAGATAGACAGGTGCCTCATGTGCCTTAAAACAACGCAGCAGCAGCATCAGCAGCATCAGCAGCCAAGTTGTAGACAGACTCTAACATATCACAAAACTTTTCAAAGGGTTACTCCAAACTGAAGGAACTGAGGGAGACCTAGAGCTCTGCTATTAAAAGGCTTCGAAAAAAGTTTGGTTTTTGCACCGAAACCGACGAATATAAAAGCGGGTGAACACAAAATAAATAAATAATTGGCGGATTTTTTTTTGTTGTCTTTTCTGGCTTGTCGCTGACGGCGTTTTACACGAAACAAAAATGCAAAAAAATAAAAATAAAAACATATAAATCGAGGAAGGAAAGATTTGCATAGTATGCATGGGATCGTGTATGTGGGGAAAAGAGGGGCAGAAAAACGGGTTGTATAGCTCGGATTCAAAATTAAGCTCTCAACGTTGTGTAGCTAATGTTGAAAATTTGTTAATTAAGTAAGCATCGTCCTCGCTCGTAAAGTGAGTGCAATTACATGGCCCAATGGCGGCCTAAGTAGCAAATCGTGTTGAGACTGAGGCTAAGATACTTTTATTTTGGTTGTGCCCTCCTTTTTTCTGCGATTTCGCGCTGACTTAAAACCCGCAGAGGCTAAACAAAAAGTGTTTACAAAAGCCCTGCAAAACAAATGAGACAGTATTTTATAGTTTGACTTACAGTTTACATGGACCAATTAAATGTATTTTTAGAACATTTATGATGTGAATTCCCAGGACAACTTTTAAATAATAGAAACATTAATTTGGCTTCCGAATTTTTTCAACAGTTAAAAAAATGGTATCGGATCCAAATTACTTACACTTTGTGTTAACAAATTTTTAATATTTCTAATATTAATGATACCAAAAGCATTTTAATTTATGTGGCACGAAATAACAGTACTATAGCTCTCGATAGTGCTTATCAATGCTGTCGATAATGGAAAATTTTGTATCATTTCAAATATGCCATTACTACTTATAATACATACATTATTATTAAATAAATGGACATGGTGGTTATTTTACGGTTCAAGGCAAATTGAGAAAATCGATTTGATCTGCATTATAGATGACCTGTCGATAAGTTGTTGACCCTGGCCAAATATTGTAACTGGCTCCATTCCCCAGTTGTCACGCTGCCCAATAACAGTTTCACAGTCAGTTATTAATTTATAAAACCGAATTATTTATTTAGAGTTGTTGTTTAACTGTAACAGGCAACAATATCAACAACCATAATCATAACAATTACAATAAAAACGAAATGAGGCCCACAAAAAGCCGCAAACAAACACACACACACTTTTCTTACGGCTGTGTGTGTGTTGGTGCTTGGGAGAGAGATAGAAAGAGAGTCGTTGTGTTCAGTTGATTGTTATTTGGTGTTGATTACTTCGTATCAACAATAACAACAAACAAATGCAGATGGAAAGAACAACGTCAAACACGTGCTTATTTTCACACAGGTCTTATCAGTACCATTCACCCACTGCCCGTAGCGTTATCTCCTGCACCTGGGCATGGGGGGATGAGGAGAGAGCGTAGAGCACCGCTTGGGCCACATCATCTGCTTGTAGGATCGTTTCGCCCAGCTGCGCTATAATGTCATCCGACACAATCTCTGTGGCCACCCAGCCGGGATTAATGCTCTATTCAAAATGAAAAGATAAAAATAAAATATAAAATATTTGCACATTTTGTATTACACTTTATATTTGTTTATCTTTTTTGATAAATTTAGCATCTTATGGTCACTAAAGCGAATAATAAAAAAATATTTTATGACATCTTCTTGAGTAATTATATATATTTGTAAGCAATCTTACAAAGATATGTTAACCTCCTTATTCAATTCGTAAATATCTAAGATCATTATCGTTACTTAAATAATCTTTTAAATTTGTGATGCTCTGTGAACTGATCTTTTGAATATTGTTATAGATTTTACAGAAACTGCACTCTCAATACTAATCAAATCTGTCAATAGTTTGGTAATAAATTTATCTATCTTCAACTGATTCAAAAATCTAAATCATTTAGATGCTCGCATATATTACTTGTACATTTTTTTCCACAACTTATCTTATCAATCGTTAACTTTTGATACTTAATCGATGGTAAGATAATAATACAAAATATTATCAATAGAAGTTGATAATATTAATAATCATTAGATTGAATGATTAAATCAATGGAAGGTTTCGAACTCAAAACTTTCTCTTCTCTTTTTATTTTCTTGTATTTTTTTTAATCTGAATCATTATTTATGTTTTACTTACCGTTGTCTTAATCTTGGATTTCTCTGTGATCAGTTCCTGTCGACAAATCTCATGAACGGCAGTCAAGGCGAACTTACTGGGCGTATACGCATTCAGGCTGGGATCGACATGGCCAGGATTGTAACCGGCCAGACCCGCAGTGCTGTTGATGAAGAACAAATGTCCGGCCATTTGGCGACGTCTCATGCTGCCGGCTGCCAATTTGGTACAGTGTATGCTGCCCATGAGATTGGTCTGTAGAATTTCATGGATTTCCTTGACGGGCATATCGAGCAATTGACCCTCACGGACAATGCCCGCATTGTTGATGAGCACATCGATGCCGCCCAACTTTTGTTCGATCCACTCAAACGCGCTCTTCACCTGCGACTCGGCCGAGACATCGCAGGTGCGCTGATGGAAACGTTCCTGCTGATCGGCGGGCAGAGATTCGCGCAATTTCTCCAGTCGGTCGGTGCGACGGGCCAGACCAACAACCTGTAGTCCTGCTGCTACCAATAACTTGGCACAAGCGGCTCCAATGCCCGAACTGGCACCTGTCACCACCGCCACACGATTTTGCCAACGTTCCATGATCCAGCGATTAACTGTAACTGTTAGCTGCCTTCTCCCTTTAGCTGTTTTTATAGAAAATGCTTATCTGTCGTTTATAGCGCTCTTGCTCGCGCTCTCTCTCTCTCTCTCTCTCTCTCTCTCTCTCTCTCTCTCTTATTATGGCTCTCTTTATAGCAAGTGAGAGATGAGTGTATTGTGAATATGAACGCAAACGATATTTCGGTTGATACTCAATTTAAAAATATTGGTATTTTTAATGCGATTATTATATTTATAATTATTTTAGTTATCTTATTTTCAAATAAACAAAGTTTTATTTTATTTATATTAACAATTTTGGCCTCATTTAACTAACTTAAGGCCCTATTCTCCTTCAGCTTGCTGTTTTTGGACCTTTTTTGAAAAAATTCTCATTTGAAAACGCAAAAAGATATTTGAATATTGTTTTTTTTATTGAATTAGTAATGAATGAAATAAAATAAAATCGAAATAAAAAATGAAAATAAATAAAAATCGCCGCGATACGAGGGCTGTTCAAAAAGTAATGAGACTTCAAAGTTGGTGGTGCAAAACAAAGGTGTCGTCACGGCGGCCACGATTCCGGGTCTCCGGAGCGTCGGAAATGAAAAAAAAAACGGGGCTATAATCAGTATAGATGTAATTCTGGCCCGTAGTAAAATAAAAATTTTGCGATTTTTTTTGACGAAATGGCGGCCATTAAAAAAAAAAATTTCAATTTCGGGCTTTTTTTTGTAGTTTAGTGTAAAAAAAAAATAGTAAAAAAAATCGCAAAGTTTTTATTTTACTACGGGCCAGAATGGTGACAATTCTGCGTCGATTCCACTTTGTTTCATGAAAATCGGTTCAGTTGAACTGGCGGAATCGTGGCCGCCAGCTCGAAAAACGTGGTTTCGAGATAAACGCGTTTAAAGTTTTGACTTCACATGCATTAACATTAACATTGCTGGATAAAAATGGCCATATCTCCTTAAGTATTTCGAATTTCTAAAAATCCTTTTAGGGGCATATTCACAACGACCCAAGCTATAAATAAATGCAAAAAAAAAAAAGTCGAAAAAAAATTTTTGCTGAAAGAGAATAGGGCCATAAAGATATTTTTAAAAATTTACATATGGGCATTTCCACAGAAAGGTCCACCGCGGCCAAAAACGTAAAATTGATCGAAAATTCACATCTTTTGAAATTTTCTTCCAGAAATGTATTTAAGTTATTTATTTAAGCAATATACACTGGAAAAAATTCAATAGGATGAACATATAGATTCTACATTGGAATAAATTCACTTTTTCCATATTTATGTCAATTTTCTTAAAAATTGACTTCCAAAATGGACCGTTTGTATTTTAACGATTAAACTAAGTAGGACAGTAAAATTGTAACATAAACCATTTTAATTCAAAGAAATATATTGAAAGTTTAATTTAAATAAGTTTTTCCGGCTGTTTTGGATATATAATTTAAAAATAGAGAGACAGAAAGAACATAAAAATAGTGATGGTAAAAAATGTCCCGTGCGCGATGTCCCGTGCGAATTTACGTCAAATTGAATTTAAAAAAAAGTGCAAGTCATCTTTGAAAAAAATCATAACCATTTTTAAGAGGCATCAATGCACAAGAGTTTAAAATTAGTTGCATTAAAATATTGCCTCTGGATTCGCTGAAATTGGCGTTTGAATTGGTTGACCTCACAAGTCACTTCCATTTCGTGTCCCGTGCGAATCACTTGAATTTTTCTATTATTTTTAAAATGAAAAGTTACCCAAAATCACTCTTTGCACCAATGAAAGAGCTAATCAAATGCTATATGTTAAGCCCTTCATCAGAAAAAAAAACCGTTTCCTTTTTACCGTTTTTTTACTTTGAATGTGTACGAATGTCCCGTGCGCGAGTATGGAAATGCCCATATAGTTAGTTTATTAAATTTTAAATAAAAATTGTATTTATTTATATCATTTGAATATCTTAAAGATATTTTGGCATACAGTGTGTTGTAAATAATTTGTGTTGTAATATTATTTCTCATAATGATTCAATAAAAAAATGTTTTTCTTGTAAAAAATTATATAGACCTTGTTTTCTTAAATTTCAAATAAATTTATATATGTGTTTATGTGAACATTTTTTAGGCCTCTATTTTAAATGTCTATTTAAAGTCTAGCTCGAAGACAAAGACAAGAAAGTGTGTCAAGATCTCAAAATTAATCATCATATAATTAATAATGATTATAATGGTATATTATAATTCGAATTTTTATTTTGGTTGTATGATCGTAACATATTCCTAGCACGCGTGACACGCGAGAAAACACGACACGATGCTCAACTCTATTAAATATAATCTTTACTCTTAGCGGACTCGCTGACTGTTTGGCATGACGTGTCGCTAGCTGACTGCTCCTTACTTTGGAACAGACCACCACAACAGCTGTTCCCCCAGGTTCACTGTGCCGATCCGATGCGGTTCGAGGGCTTGTTTGTTTGTCCCCCTTGCTTATCTCTTGCCCCCTTCTGTCTGTCCGTCTAGTGATAAGCCATTGGCCCATCAACAATGTGTAAATATTTAGGCTCAACTTTTGCGCTTAGTTACAGATCGCAATGCCTAGAGCTGATTAAATGAAACATTTTTAAACTACTTTATATTGTTCTTATGTTAATCTCAAGACTATGTGATCTCAGGAACCATCGTAGGCTTCTCGCTTAGTTACGAATCGAAAGGTTTATGCTTAGAGTAGATTGAGTGGAAATTTTTGAAGTAATTGTTTATTAGTCTTACGTCAAACGCTAGACTATGTGAACTCAAGAAGTATAATAGCCAGAGTCATCAAATTTGGTATGTGGGTTTTAAGCTCAAAGTTGATTGAGTAAAAGTTTAAAAGTAAATATTTCCAGTTTTTGTAGTCTTTGTGAATTAAAATTTAGTAAATGTATTGTTATAAATACTTTAACTCTAAAGATAGTTCACCCACAAGTTTAACCGCAAAATACATCAAAAAATTGGAATTTGTCTGATAGAATGAAATGCTTTTGAAATGTACGAAATACAAGTTTCCATTTCGCTTTAAAAAGTTGTGGCCGCAGTTTAGCTGTGGTTTTAAGGTCGACTTTCAAATTAGCCGCCTGGCAAATGGGTTAATAAGCCTGCCAGCGATATAACCAACAACCCCACACACATACACTCATGTATGTATGCATATGTACATATAATACATACACATATACGGGGTTTCAGATGTTACATGCTTCATCTATATGAAGGCATACTTATATGGGCCATTAAAAAAAGCCAACATGCAGTGCCAGTTAAACGGCGCCTCGTGCTATGTTATATGTAGTACAACTACACATACATGCACACACACACACATGCCAACACCTATACGAATGCATAAGCTGAAAAAGGATCTGCTTGGCTCTTTCTGCTTTATCACCGTCATCGTCGTCTTTTTTTTTCATTTTTTTTTTCATTTTTTTTATGGAACGCTCGTAACATTCAAGAGATGCTTAAATGGGAAACAATAAAAGCTCAATGAGTGGAGGAACAGAGAGATAGAGAGGGAAATTGGGGTTAGCTCAAGACGGAAATGGGTGCAGCTTCATATGAGTTTTAACGACCAATCCTCCAACTCTTTTTCTGTGTTTATTTTTTATTTTTGTGTGTTGTGCTGCAGTTGTTGGACGTTGTTGTAAGTGTTGCAGCATGTTGCAAGTGTATGTTGTGTGTGTTTGTGGTCGTGTTCATCAAATCACGACCGTCACTTTGCAGCACTTTATCATGCAATTACAAGTGCAAAACGATGCCGTTGCGGCACTTAAAAAAAAAACGCCAGATTGTTACTAAAACAACCACAACCACAGCAACAGCAATAAAAACACATGGCAAGAACAAGGGCAAGCAATAACAATTACAATAATAACGACAACAATGTCAAATTCAATGTCGATACACAAATTGCTACGCTGTCGCTTCATCAAGTTGGCAATCTGATTAACACTACATACATATATGTACAATATGTATATTTATACATATGTATTGTTGTTCTGCTTTTAGTCTAGCGTCTGCTGCAGAACTCTTGATAACAGGGACACCAAAATGCGTTTCACTAAGCTGCTCTCATCAATAATTTGACGGCAATTTATATAGCATCTCATATTGATGCATAGCAATTTGTATGGATTTTCTAGCTATTCAACCTGATGGCAACATCACATCGCAATCCACACCCTCCTCACTAAACTCCCCTTTTCCTCTTCTATTCCTATTTAGAGGGCATAGACTGCAGACTCTACTATGTATATGTATAATATTTAGTACCTGCAACATTCCATCCCTGCCTTGGGCCATTGGCAACATTGTCTCTCTGTTTTTTTTTCTTTTTACTTTGTCCTTAACAGTTTCTCGTTTGTGCTGCTAAACGTGTCAATAGACCTGAACTTAAGCACACAGATTCCTACAGTCGATTCTCCTTCAAAATTTAACTGGAACAATATCTGAAAACCAGATAATGCCTCTGGCTGCGATTAAAAGTAGAGAAATTGACCTAAAAACGTCCTTGTATTTTATTTCATTTTATTTTACTATATTTAATTTTATTTGGTTTTAATTTAGTTCCTTGCCATGTGACATATTGAAAAAACAGATTTTGCAGCTAAAAATGGAAACAAAAACATTTCGACAGAGCAAAAAAGAATCGGAACAAAGACAGAGAAATCGAGTGCAAAAACAAGATTTAAAATAATTAAAAAGGCTAATAGGCAACTTAATGACTAGAGAATACCCTGTAATTGGGTATGATAAACGCCAAAGTTTGAATATGTTTAAATGTTGCAATTTAAATACATTAACAACATTTTAGACTGACTGTTATAATTATTAAGCATTATTTCGATTGTAAAATAAACAATTGTTCGATAAAAAAATAATTAAAATATGGCATAGATATTATCGTAAAGAAAAACCCTATGGATGAACTGAACTTATTTTTCTTTTCAGTCTTAAAGCTTGTAATAATTGAATTTTTTTTTTATAATTTTATTTTATGTTTAATTGTCAAAATTCAATTACTTTTTAAAATACGACTGCTTTTAGTCGTGCCATTGTAAAAAAAAGAAATAATTAAAATAAATAAAAATAGTGAAATTGACATTGGAACTTGAAAACTTTTACATATTTTGAAAAAGTGTTAACTAAAAATTCAATTAAGTCTTTTGAGTGTACTTAACAATTGTCTAGTCCGATATTTTGTTGGATCTGACAATAGTTTTTCATTTGGTTGGTGTGCTGAAATGTGTTTGTAGGTATGTCTAAAAAATCTGCATAAATTAATTAGGGGCAGGTGGCAACATTTTGTACAAATTGAATTTTAAAACTGTTGTGAAAATGCACAAAACAATGAGGAGGCCCGCATAAGCATAAATACACACACTCACACGCACACACATATATATATAAAGATATAGTTAGTGAGTGTGTGTGTGTGTTATAGTCATTATCTAGGCATATGTGTATTTGTGTTTGCCGGTTTACAGCTGTTTATCAACGGGCAAAAGCAACAACAAAGCACAATTAAAATCATTTGTGTGTCTGCTCACATTCTCCCTCTCTTTGCCACTTCTATACTCTCTCTCTCTCTCTCTCTGAAAATCGTTTGAATTTCAAATATATGCAACATTTTTGTGCTTAGTTTTTAATATGTTGACAGGCAGAGCAGCTGCTTTTGCTCTTGCTGCTCCTGCTCTTGCTGCTGCTCCTGTTCCTGCCACATAGTCGCCTCATTTGACTGCTCAAAATGTCATTAACAACAATTTGTTGTCGCTTAGCTTCGCTCATTGGCTGCCATCATCAAAGTCCTTTCGCGTTTCGGCATTTCGCATTAAATGTTGCCACTGAACGCGTAATGCGAGAGACGATGACATGTCTACAACGCTTATTCCAGTCAACACGATGATGAAGAAAGTGAAAGACGAAATAGAAGACGGGAGAAGTGAAAGACAGAATGCCTGAGCAAGTATCAGGACTGTGTGTTTGCATTATCCTCCAATGACACTAAGATCCCTGCCAGCGTCTCAGACAATTGCGAGCGAATTGGCGACGGAATGAAAGTCTTGGACCTGGCCTGAAGTGCGAGTAAATACAGATAATGAGGCATAAATAATGAATGAGCTTAATGTAAATAAACTAAAGTCCAACTACCATTCTCTTGCCAAGCTAAGTATGTTTAATTATAATTTCCTGGTGCAGCTTAAAAGAATGACTTTAAAACAGGGCTGCAATATAAATCTTGGTTTGGTTCAAATTGTATTTAGTTCATTAAAATAACTTTTTTGCCTTAAGAGCTACGGTTGATAAATTTCATTAAGTTGCAGATTTTTCATGAAAATTTAGTGATAGTCAACAAAATTAAAGTATTTGAAAATCGCTTCCGCAAAAATCGAGTTGACTATTCATTTTCTTATGCAGTTTCACAAGGTAGACACTCCAATATGTGACACTTTCCATGTGAATATTCAATCACTTTGCATATACGTGTCTACCTAGTACTTATATCGGTTCCATTAATGGTTTCCTCGGAACAAGCTGCTCTTTGTGCCCATCTCCTAATTTCTTCTTTCCAGATAGTTAAAGCTTACAAAGTTTGCACTTGCAGTTTTGAAGCGTTCATCGTCAAAATGGGTAGCAAACACAAATGGCAGCTAAGGGAGTTGGGACGTAGGTTTAGTTTAGTGCAGAGAATGGTGAAAGGAGGACGGACAGGAAGTATTTAAAGCAAGCAACAGCGTAAAGAAAACCAGTTATAAAGCAGGTAAATAACAGCAACAACAACAACAACAGTAACAACAGTAACAACCGGAATGGGAGCCGCACATAAAAGCGGTAACAAATTTTTAAAAAGCAACGCTTAACTTTCGTTCTTCCTTCCACTTTTCTTTGATTTTCCTTTTCGCTCATTTTTCCCTTACATTCCCTCCCTTTTTCTCTCTATTTCTCTCTTTCTCGCTCTCTGTGCTTACAATACATTGTGGCAGCTTGAGGGATTGATGAGAATAATGGCAGTGGAAAGGCGGCATGATGTGAATGTGGGCGTGGACTGTGCACTTTTTCAATTGTTGTTTCTTCTTGATGTGGTTGTTGTTGTTGTTGTTGTTGTGGTTGTTGTTGTTGTTGTTGGTTTTTTTCTGGCCCTTTGCCATTTGTTACGCATACAAAACGGGCCATCATTTGGTGCTTTAGTTTACAGGATCTATAAAATTATCACAAATGAGGCAACCAAGGCAACAATGTAAACGGTTAGTGCCACTTCCCCTCTCTCTCTCTCTCTTTACCTCTGTATCTCTCTCTCTCTCTCTCTCTCTCTCTTTTTCTCTGCAACAAATGTGCTGACCACTGTAATGAAGCAAAATAAAAGCCAACCATAACAGGTTATCGCTTTCACTGGATGAGCAACACATAAATGTATATTTACTCTGCTGTTGTTATTGTTGTTGTTGTTGTCATTTAAGCAGCATCATTTACCAAATAAATTACATTCATAATTTTATTGCCGGCGTTTACAGAAATTATACAGGACAACAACTGTTTTGTTACACATTTTTTTCCCATTTTTCGCGCAAAATTAGCTATTAGAAATATTTTGTTTATTTTAAAACAAATTGATTAAAAGCGATTATTAAATGATAGAAAACGCAAATACCTCTAGAGAAGTATCTTAGAATTATATTCACATTTTGATATATTGGGCTTTAAATTTTCGCTTAGAATATTCCAAACCTTTTTTGGAAAAATGTTCAAATTTTCTGATTCACTTCTTCTGATTAATGATGGTAATAGCACTTCTATTAAAATGTAATAAAAAAAACATTTAACTTCTGAAACTAATAAATTCATTTAAAACTTGAATGAAAACTCATTACATAAGCTACTTAAAAGAAAGTAAATGTGTGCAAGTTAATGTATTTACTTGTATTCAACGATTATCTAACATAGTCTCGTACATATCATTTGCCACATTACTTGTTTTGCTCGAGATTTATGCTCAATTGAATGAAACAAAACCAATTGCAAAGCTAATTCGAAAATGGCAAGGCGAAGAGCAGAACCACAACAATATTGTCTCAGCTAATGAATTTGTGGCTAAAAGTTGGTTAGCCAAGTAACTGATTGGCAATCAGAGCTTCGGATTGGGTTAAAGCGTATATCACTGCCGGCTAATAAGCTAATCAGCTATTAGTGTGGCCCGCAAAATATTACACATACGCCCTGAGGCACTCAGGCGCTTAGGTCTAAGGTAGAATGAGAGAGGGAGGGAGAGAGAGAGAGACAGAGACAGAGCGAGAGACAATCGTTCACCTGGGCTTGGCTTTTTTATTTTACACTTAACTCAATTTGTCGTTAACACACACACAAAATACTGCCCACTGTCCATTGGATTGGAGACTCGACGTTAGCTAACTGTAGCTGTGGCAATATCTGTGGCAGCCAGTTGGCACCTTTAATAGTGGGCTAAAATGGAGTGTAGAGAAGAGGAGAGGGGAGTATAAAATATCAAGGGACCTGCTGTCGGAGTGAAAAGCTATAGAAAATTATTGCTCAACGGAAAACAATTATTTCGTGCCGGTTTCTGGCATGCCATTAAAGTGAGTCCAGCCCCTTAGGGCAATGGCTCAAGGGAGCTGCCACTGCCAACACTCCCACACCTGTGTGTGTGTGTAGTATGTTCTGAGCCAGTGTTGTGTTGTAATCTGAATATTGCCGTGACTCGTTGCAGTGGCCGCTACTCGCTATTAAATTGCATTTGCCTGAGGCTGTTATTTGGGTTATCGACACGACGCGAAGCGACGCTAGTCGACTCCACTGAACTCAGGCGATTTTCACACTGCTAAAACTGCCAGAAAAATGTGTATAAATATATACATATATATTGAATTTTCAAGTTGCTGCCACTGCTGCTCCTAGCAGGTATTATTATTACCATTTCCATTAGGCATGCCAAAAAAAAACCTTTGCCCAGCTCATAAAGTCAAGCCCATAACAATGCCAGATGAACGGACTGCAAACTTATAGATTTTATCATGCAAAAGAAATTGAGATGAGTTTAGTTTAGTTATTACAGCACATAAAGGCCAAATACCTGAATTGATTTGAGAAGCTCTTAAGTATTTTGCAAATATTTGTGAGCAAATACAAGTATTTATATTAATATATTTTATTTAGCAATAAAATACATATCTTTTTTGTTTCTTTTCATTTACAATTTCCATAAATGTTTTTTTTTTTTTCAAAAGAAATCGAGTTGTGGATAAAACTCAAACTTTATTAAAATATTTTTCAATGTAAAAACAAAATCTTAAATACCAATAAATAAACAATAATAAATGTTGTATAAAAAAACTATTGCATACTTTTGGGTCCAATATTTATGTAGATCTTAAAAGGTATTATTTAATTTCGTTAAGTATGAGGTTTGGTTTTGTTCTATATTATTATACTTGTGTTGTTATGTTAATATGTTTGCATTGTAAAAGAAGAAAAAAAATATTATATTTAAATTTTACTTGATGTTTGATTATTTAAAACAATGCTTTTAAATGTAGTGTAGGCTTTTAAAGTTCGATTTGTTTATTTCTTAGCGAATATTTTTATCGAGACTGTTTCGAAGCATTTTAAATTCACTTACTTTGCATACACTTACATAAATTTTCCATTGCCCGCAAATTTCTTTAACGTTTTTCGCTGTGGCAAAGTGTGTTTAAGCTGCGGTTTTGGCCACGTTTTTCTGTATGTCTGTGTGTGTGTGTTTGTGTATGTGCTTTATTGTGATTTAGCTTTGCTGGGATTTCGTTAGCTGTGCTGCCGCTGGCCACATGGCGTATGTGTGATATTTGGTAATGGCCTGTAATTAAGCAGCACAGTTCTCTTCCTACATTCTGTTCCTCTTCTTGTTGCTGTTGTTGTAGTTGTTGTTGCTAACGCCTGTGAGCGACTTCCGTTTGTTGTTTGGCTGCGAAACATGAAACTCTAATTACCAGGAAAAGAGGCTACCGAAAAGGAGAAACACAGAAAGCAAAACAACACAATTAAGTATATAAATAAATAAATAAAAAAAAAATGGAAAAATGCCATAGCATACACACACCTGGACAGTATTTGAGAAAGCTTAGCACGTGGGGTCGTCATTATGTAAACTGGGCCAAAAGTTTGAGCCGAGATAAGTAAAGGCTGATTTGGAGTCAGACGTTCCTTCAATTATCAGGCCACATTTCGTTGTCATTATAATTTGGACTAATGTTTGGCTGCAGAGTCTTTGGGGAGCGAAATAAAAATCTTGGCCAGATCGTTGGCAAGATAGCAAGCATATTTAGCCATACACTCAAAACGTCAGCTGCATTATTATACTACTCGTAAATGTTTAATATACATTTAATTTCCACCAGCTCCTAATGACATTCAAATTGCATGTATAAGCAAGTGTGTGTGTTGTGTATGGGTATGTGAGTATGTGGCTATGTGGGTATGTGTGTGTGTGTGTGTGTGTAAGGGTAACTGCTCTGGACAGCGACGAAATGAAAGCAGTTGCCAAAGGGTTAAGCAGCGTATGTCTGGTATAAAATATGCCATAGGGAAATTAAATGTAATGGCTGCCTTTGGGCGTATTTGTCATGGGCGTCGCCAGCTGCCACGCCCTCTCTTCTTTCTCTGCCTCTGCCTGTTCCTCTTACACACACACACACACACACACAATTGTTGTATGAATGTGTATGACAAATTACAGACGTTAGATATTAGTGCCGTTTGTTACCTTTTAATGACAGTTGTTGCACATTTTTTATATGCCAGCCCGTTGACCGAGATGGCTTGAAACCCGTCATAAAGACCCATCTAATAAACATAGGGTACAATTATAAAGCTTTTTGATTTGTTTGAGTAGTTGGTGACGCATTTTTCAATACGTTACGTTATATTAAAAATTAATACATTCTTTTATAAACTTTTATTTTGAATAAGAAAACTCCGAGATAATTCAAATACGATTTTTCAATTCCTTCTACACGAATATTTGTGTCTTTAAGTATTTTTTTTTTAGAGAAATCAATTATTTTTGGATTTTTTGACTAGTTTAATGTTGTGTGAATGTCATTTAATCCGCATATTGTGTTAATTTTACAATAATATCCTGAATTCATGCATTAAGGGGGTATTGCTGTTTGGAAGGCTGTTTTTGGACATTTTTTAAAAAAAATCTTATTTGAAAACGAAAATAGTTATTTCAATTCTGTTTTTTTTTATTGTGTTACGAATTGAACTAGTGTTATACGAGGGCTGTTCAAAAAGTTGTCTACCTACAAAGTTGGACGTCGAAAAAAAAGGTATGCTGCTGGCGGCACGGATAACTCCACTTCCGATCATTTGAAATAGAAAAAGTAAACGGCACTAGATTCAGTACAGATGTTATTCGGACCCCTACCTCAAACATAATTTTGATTTTTTTTTTTTTAAAAAATTGACAGCCATTGAAAAATAAAAAATCGATTTCGGGCAATTTTTTTGTAGTTTAGTGTAAAAAAAAAATAGTAAAAATTTGTAAAGTTGTAATTGAGGTAGGGGCCATAATGGTAACAATTCTGCGTCGATTTCACTTTGTTTCATCAAAATCTGTTCAGAACTACGGGCGCAATCAGTGCAACCAGTTCGAAAAACGTGGTTTCGAGAAAAACGCGTTTAAAGTTTTGACTCCACTTGCATGAACATTAACATTGCTGGACAAAAAAGGCCAAGTCTCCTAAAACATTTCGAATTTCAGGACGATACTCTCAAATATTCAAGCTAAAAAATTATGCAAAAAAAAAATCGAAAAAAAATGTTTGCCCAGCAGCAATACCCCCTTAAAAAGTGTAAACCAAAATCAAGAAGCTCACACTTTAATTTTGGACTAATTTTTTTTTTTTGTTGTAGCTTGAGATAAGCTCACCTTAAATCGGAAGCTATGACAAAATACTTTGTCTTTAAAATGCTTTGTAAGCAGCTTAAGCCTCACCTATGACTATCTTAAACTGAATCTCTTCGTAATGTCATACGAAGTATACTTGCTTTACATTACTTTAAAAGCAACTTCATTTTTTTTGACTGGGCTGTTAAGCTTTTGCTGGAGGTCGAAAAATGTTCACACTTATTATTTTATTTTATTTTTTTTCATTTGGTTACGCATGAATAAGCCAATATTCGAATGTCACATTCAATGACAAGCACTGTCATGTTCACATTTAAATTAAAAAACGAAAAAATGGCGTGAAATAAAACTATTCATTTTTATTTTACAAATATATGTATGTATGTATGTACATGTATACATTCAGGAATATAGCCATAGTTGGTAAATTGTGAAGTGAAGTGATATAATTTTGACATATGTATGTTGCCTGGAACCGTTTGTAGTCAGAAATCTATTATCAATAGTATGATATGTCTATAAAATAGGTTTGCTTCAATTAAGCGCCATTAAAGTTGTTGACGTCTCCCACTTGCTGTCAACTTTAACTGTAACTGTAACTGTAACTGTACTCGTAACTGTCAACATTCAACTATAGCTGTAACTGTAACTGTATTTTTTAATCAAATTTCGGATGAATTAACCAATTTGCAAATGTCATGTACGATCATGCTCATGCTTATTAAATTAAATATGTTAAATGCAATAAAAAAAGTTGCCAAGTACTGAAACAATTTTCACTGTAATCATAATGCATTTATTATGTTTACTTGGAACCAGTGCATTATTCCATTGAAAATCAATGCGTCGTACATTGTTTATTATTTGATTCACAAGCATTACTCTAATTACCATCGATATTTATTATTATTCTGCGAATAATTCTGCAGCATTGCAATCACAATAATTCCATTTCAAGGGTAAGAGTATCAACTGCGTCACACGAAGATGATGCTTCTGCTAAGTCGCTGGCTTTGAATTGCGCAGTGTCCTGGACAACGAGGGTCATTAATGCGACTTGTTGTGTTCCTTACCCCTCCCACCCCCCCCCCCCCCTTCCCTCATCCGCAATCTACATTTTTTTCGCTTTACTCATGTGTGTGAGTGGGTGTTGCCACGGCTCAAATTGTCCTGATTTATGTGTTCATTTTGCAGGTCAGCCTTGTTTTTTTTCTAGATTGCATTTTTTTTTGAGCTGCGGTATTTTTATAAATTTCATTTTTATTTTATTTCTTTTTACTTTGTTTCATTTCATATTTTTTTCGTTTCTTTTGTTCGCTCGGTTGTTCTTTGCGGTTTGAATTCCTGTTCGTGGAATGCTTACGATAATTAAAAATAAGCGCATGGAAGTGTAAAAAATATGCTACATGCTTTTAGGCGAAGGCGAATGCAAAGGCGTATGCTAAACAGTTTTTGCCACACTTTTCTTGTTGCATTCGCATCGTCGTTAAATTGCGCTGCATGCACAGTCAGCCAATTTAAGCAGCTCAAGCGGATTTCGACGGTTCCTTCCCTGAACATGAAATAAAGAAAAACCAAATTGAATAACAGGATTACAAAACCAAGTTGTGTTCGGCATGCCAAAGATATGATACTCTTGTAGAGCATTTCACTTACTTTCCACAAAAGCTCAAGACATCCCCAAATGCAAAACATGTGAGAATGGTCGTAATATCTCAAAGAACAACAAAGATCTTCATTCCAGATGGTTGAAATGACACTAATATATGATAATTATATGAACTATCTGCAACAGATCCATCAAAATATAGTTATATTTATGTTAGTTAAATATACAATTTTTTAGAAAACGCTTGTAATTAATGTTGAAAAATGTAATATTCTAATGTTCAAAATCAGGGAGTATTCAAAATGAAAAAAAAATAAAAATAAAAATAGATTGGTCAGACATTTGTTGCTAGAATTTTGAAAAACCCAGGTAAAAGCCCAATCACACCTAGATAAACCTAGAATATAAATTGAAAGTATACCGACTTAGCTTGACATCCTGATCAAGAATATTGTTATATTCGTTATGATTTCTGTCAGTGCTCATTTTAAATGAGTCATTTACAAGTTTTGCGACAAAATTTTAACACACTCCGTAAGGGTATAACAAAAAGTGGATTTGCAATTTAAAACAGTTGAATAGGTTGTGTGGGCGACACTCTTGAATATCTTGCTACCAGTACAAACTGCAAACTTGGACAGCTCTCGACTCTTCGCAGTTGATTTCGAGTGTACAGTCGAATTAGTCTTCAGTGCACCACATCAAAGATATGCCCACATTGCATTTAGCATTTGAATAGATATACACAGATGCAGCTTCTGCTGAATATAGTTTTAAAATCTCGAGTAAGCCGACTATTTTTAGCAAATATTTTAAAAAAATATGGTGTATGGGAATATGGGAAACAGCATTAAATTGAGGGCAGCTTTAGCAACACATGCAGTCAATTATCCAACTTATAGCTCATTATATTGCATTTCTGTTATTGCAGCTAATACTTTGACTATTGAATTGCTGAAGTGTACTCAATTGCTATAGCAAACATTGAGAAGTGGTTGCTCTATAGCAGAAACTAATTGGATTAAGCTTATTATGTGATATTTTTAGTCAATTGAAATACTGTTGCCTTGCTTTGCTTTGCTTTGCTTTGCTTTGTCAATAAATGAACACATGAATGCTATAAGCCAATTAGTTATTATGCTAATTTTCTTATTATGGAATCTCAATAGCATTTGGTGAGCTCAGAACTTTGAAGATGACTTTTACAATTCATAAGTGAACTTTAGTTCAATATTAATGCAGCTTTAAGGTTGTTTTGTGAATATGACACAAAAGCTTAAAGCCGATTATCGAGTTGAAGTTAACTGAGACCCAAAGATTGACTATGATTATGTGCCACAGATCGTTGTTGCAATTTGAATGTGCATGCTTCAAAAACGGGAAATATGTTGCAACTCTGGTCAAGTAGCCTGAAGCACCGTGAAGGACCGTGCCCGTCACCTGACCTGTCCCTGTATCCTTGCATCCTCATTGAACAGTTGCCAGTTGTCAGTTGGCGGTTGCACGTTGCAACGTGCTTGCAAGCTGCGGCTATTTGAGCTGCAGGCCAAAGTTTGTTACCATGGCACTCGATATTGTGTCCGTAAAATGTTGGTTAACGTGTCCGCTGCAGGCCAAAAGGTGAACAACGACCATTAGCCAACAGGATACTTCTCTGACGCAGTGTTGCAATTTTAACTGATTTATAGCTAGACTTTGCTACTTTGAAATAGCTGAACATTTTCAAGGCAACTTTGTGGAAAGCGAAGAAAAATACAATCAAGATAATTTTTATATTTAACAATATTTTCTGGTACTCAATAATAATTTCCAGGGATTAAAACCGAAACGAATATCGGTTTCAGTTACGGTTTCGGTTATGTTCGCATTCGGCTATCGGTTACGCAAAATCTTTGAATAAAGGTTTCGTAAGGGTGAACCGGTTTTTGTGTGTTTCGGTTCTGAAATACCGGTATGGTTTCGGTTCACAAAAAAAAATATTCTTGCAAAAATATAATTATATCAATAATATAATAATAATAATTAAATAGGCAAATTTAAAAAAAAGAAAATAAAATACAAAACTAATAACAAAATATCAAAAATCGCAAACAAGACTTATGAGTCGGAAAATATCGAAACAGTTCAAAATTGTTCGTTTACAATTATTTCTAACTTTTTTTTAAATTTTTATAATAAAAGTAGAATGCTTTTAAAATTGTATTTAAAAGTAACACCATAACTCTTATTTGCCATTTTTAAAATACCAATCAAAAATAAAACTTTTTTATTTTTTATTATATATTTTTTATGAAAAACCGAAATTAACCCTTATAAATGAAGCGGTTATTTCGGTTTACAGAGTTTCGGTTTTAAGGTTTCGGTCAAATAAAAATATTTTTTTTCGGTTACGGTTTCAGTTACGGTTTTAAATTTCAATCGGTTTTTACCGGTTAAAGGTTACGGTTTCGGTTAGGGTTTTAATCCCTGATAATTTTTAAATTTAACTGGGACTCTTAAATCTTAATCTGTGAGATTTTCTCAGTGTGTTAGTATTGTCTTTAAAGCAGTTTTTATAAATATTTGATGCTATTTCTAGCTGCTATTTGGATCCAATTAGCTGCATATTTTATCCTTAGAAATTCGGTCAACACTGTTTTGCCTCTACATCCTTTGCTCGCTCTGTGCTGTTTACAACTCTCCTTTTTGTGAATTCGGTACTGCGTTTACCAACACTGACAATTGCCAAAAGTACAGACACCGCAACCAAAACAACAATTGCCACAACTTGCGGCAAGCTGAGTAAATAAGACGTGTTAACTAATGGCACTCAAGAAACAGAAAAAGGTGCTTACCACATGCGGTGGCAAGCAGCATCTTAACTGCCGTCTGTAAATAATGGTCGAAATTAAAGTTAATTTCCTTTTTTTTTTTTTTTTAGTTGTTGTTGTTGTTGTTGTTGCTGTTCATTGTAATCATTTTTGGTGTTGTTGTTGTGGTGTGCATAATTCAACAGTTAAAAATTGTTGCTGCCACATTGATATACCTGACTATATATGTATGTATGTATTTTTATATATATTTCTAAACATATCTACATATGTTTTTATATGTTATATACTCACGTATGTATTGTGGACACGTATTTATGCCTTGACGTGCCTCAAATGGGCGTGGTCATGGGGACTGGTTGAGTCGCTTAGCTTTGCGGCCTGCATGCAAATTTTATGTTTTAATAACAAGTCTGCGGCATGCAAGCAGCGCATATTTTATGCCAATTGCCGTGCCACGCTTCATGCCAATCCCTGCCACATCCTTTAAAGTCCAAGCAGCACACACGCCCGCACAACCGCACAACCGCACACCCGGCCACCTCAGACCGGCTTGGCAACCTTTCGGTTAGCCTTAGGGAATTCAGTTTGTCTTTGTCTTTGTCTTTGGACTTAGATTTGGATTTGGATTTGGATTTGACGTTAGCTTTGGGCCTTTCGCCTTTTGTCTGTGCGTGTGAGCAACATGCTCCAAAGCTGCTTTATTTTTAAACTCACTGTTCCTTCCCACTTTAAATCTGCTGGAATCAGTCACGCTCATTTTACATGTCACTCCACTTCACTTTGCCACGCCACCATCTACTAAATATGCAGCTAATTGAGTTTTATTGCCTCGCCTTGTTGCAACTGCCTCATGTCCAGCACTTTACGTTGCTTTTATTTCATTATTGCTTCTTTCTTTTTGAAGTTTTACTATGTATAAATTTGTATAAATAGAGTATGCCTTCCAGGTAAATAAATAGATCACGCAAATCGTGCGTCAGTCTTCTGTGCGTGCCTCATGCGAGTTGCAACTGCAACAGCAACTGCAACTGCAACAGCAACTGCAAATGCAAATGCAAGTAAAAATGCAAATGTAAATGCAAATGCAAATGCTGCATAAAATATGATTGCTGCAATTAGGCGTGTCCAGGCTCTCAAGTTGCCACACTGACCAACGATGACGATGATGCAAGTCCCAACAGTTGAGCTTAGCTCCCCAGTGTGGCAACTACCATATCATTACAATTTGAGTAATTTATGCAGATTTTTAATAAACTCATTTTATGACAGATTCCTGATTAGCTCGCAGAAAGATAATGTGTTTTTTTTTTTGTTAGTTGACCGATTACCTAAATAAGAATTGGAAGCTTCAGAGCTTAACAATTTCAAGTTGAAAACTCAGCCTTAAATATTTTCAATTATTTTCTAGCATGAAATTAAATCTTTGAACTTTACATTAATATTTTAATTCAAATTTGTTTGATTATTTCGATAGTATCTTTGTAAACCAAAAACATTAGAATACTTGAAAGATAATTTATCTTGTATAAAGTACTTAGCTTTACTTTAATAATGTTTATATAAGCATCTTTCATGGTGCTTAGCGTTTTTGGAACACAACAGATTTTTGCCAAATCGCCGCCCATCTCAGAGATTTTTCATTTGCTTTTTTTCCTGTCAGTTTCTGTTTCAGTTGTTTCAGTTGTTTCTGCTGTTTTTGCGTTTTCTTTCGCACTTAATTAAAAAATCTTTTGCTGACGTGTGACACGCACATGCGGATGGGTGTGGCCGCACCTGCTGACTCCCCTTTACCTCCCCCCCAGCCCATTAAGTAAGCACCCCAATGTACTCTAGCCCACCCTAACCCACTTTAGCACACTGACAATTAGACATTGCATTTTATTTTTACACTGTCCGTTTTAATTGCAGCTTTAGAAACTTGAAAAAAAAAGAGACAAGGAAAAAAAAATAAAATAGAAAATGTGCAATTATCGTCGGGCTGGCCGAGGAGAGATAAAATACCCTAGAAATGAATTCCTAACAACGCTATAATATAGATATAATTGAGTAGAGAATAACGAATTACGATAAGATTGGATGATAGAGATGAGATACAAAAAAAAAAGAAATAGAAAAATATAGTGGATAGGGAAACATATAAGCTGTTTAGAATATTTGCTAGGATATGAAATCATGCGATGGTTTGTTGCACTGTCACAACACGTCAACACGTCTTGTAAATGGTTGTATTCACTTCGTAATGACAGATCGGATGTCGTCTGTCGCCATCCTTGGGATTGACAGAGTAAACGGTGCCCAGGACTGTGTAGATGGTATTCGGTTGATACATGAACTTCAATATGGCCGTATCGGGTGGTATTTGAATGACATTCATTGTATAGATTCCAGGTTTAAGTGGACAAGCCAGACTCATGTTGCTTCCAGCACCCGATAACATTAATTTGGCTGCATTATTCCAGGCGTTAACACGTTTGATATACTTCCAAAACTCGCAAGTTCTCACTGACGAGTTGTAGAGTGTTCGAGGTTGTTCAACTCGGTTGTTACTGCGACGTCTGCTCGGATGTTGCAAGAGAACTAGATGCCACAACGGTATCGCCACTTCCTTACGCACCGTTGTCACCGAAGACAGCGAATTGTTTTTCGCGTGCATTTTCATCGTCAGCCCATAGTTGGGCGTGTCCCAGAGCGAGAAGTTCAATGGCTTCATCAAATAACAATACTGTTAAAATAATTGACAATGATTGTAAATTAGAATAACTCGATGCATCAATACATGTACTTTTGCAAAACTCCTAAATTCATTGAGGTTATTACATCACTGTGTCATATTAAAATATAAAAAAATATATAATACTTGTCAAAAGTCGGCATCGAGTTTTAAACTCGATATTTCAACATCACTAATTAAAATACGTGACATAGATATTAAGGTCTTTAATTAAATAGATTTGCTGACCGTTTATCTTGTCGACTGTTCGGTTTTCCTTAGGTCTCTAATTCTTTTATTGATTTTATTTTAGCTATATATATTTAATAACAGAATCATTTAAATTCAACTGTGTTCCAGTCTTTAAAGATTGAACTATGTTATATTTTTTTTTTTTGAATAGATTCCATAAGCTAAGCATAAATGGAAATTAAAAATGCTATAACTCAGCGAAATTAAATATATGCGTAGTATATATGTATTTGAATCGTTTGATTTCTTTAATACCATAAATATATAATTTATAACTTTAAATTCTTTAAAGAATCTCAAATTTCTTTAAGAGCTTACCTGCTTGCCCAGCTGTAGAATCGCGAGAAATGTCAGCGCTTGAAGCACACCTCTATAGTCTTTCATAATGTATAGACAAATGAGAAATCGTTAGTCAAATATTGATACAGTATTCAATTGGAGTCATGTCAGTGAGCCCTAATGATAATTTAAGTGATTTTTGATTCTGTTAATTCTGTTAAAATAACATATGGTTTTTAATGTCTCATTTATTGGAGCTGTCATTGTCGCTGTGCTTATTTAATTGCCGCAAAACAAACAAATAAGACAGCAATTATTGTTAACTTGACTGTTGGGTACCCTGTAAACAGACCGAATGTAGAATAATGAAATTTTTGGAAATATTTCGAATATTATTATGTTTGGATTATTCATGTTCCCATCAATAGGTGTCTTTAGCTTTGAAAATACTATTAAATTCGTATTGTAGGATTTAAATGAATTATGTTAAATTATATATATGTATATAAACACCCTTTTATTTGAATACAGGGTATTGGAGTAGCATTAAAACACTGTAAATTGTAATAACAACGCTTGACCTCTCACACAAATCCCGAAAACCAAAATCGTCAGCTTTTTAAACACAAAGAAAAAAGAAACAAAAAAAAAAACATATAAACAAACACAGCCTGACTTTAGGGCGAGACGAGGGAAAAGCTGGAGTATCTGGCCTTATTTACTTAGGCTTCAGTTAACAAAACAACAACAACAACAGCAGCAAGTATCAAACTCAGCGCCACTTTTCCCAACTCCTCAGTGAACAGTGTCTCATCATCATGCTCCAAAATTTCAACGTCATCATCATGAATTGTTAATAACAGGCAAAAAACAAGATAGAGGGAGAGAGAGAGAGAGAGAGAGAGAGAGTGATAGCTGTAGTTTGGTAATTGTTAAACTTTTATTTGTTTATATAGATAATTAGAATTCGCTTAGTCTGGCTTTGGACACATCTATAACAGATTTCCGTTACAGTTACGTCTAGGATACATTTCCGTTATCCCTTATCCGGTTTCCGGTTCTGTTTGTGTTGCCGTTGCCGTCTTCGCATTGAACATGCAAAGTGGCGGCTGCTGTGACACCAAAGCAACAACAACAAAAACAACAACAAACAAACAAGTAACAACAATGACCACTTTTGTCACCAGCTGCCATCCTCTATGAAATGTCCTTTGTTGACACACACATGTTAACACACACACACGTCCTCTCTCTCTGTTACACAAACACTGTTGTTGTCGCTTCAATTTTCATATTTACTTACGAGTTATTTTGCAGCAAATATTTGCATTTGCTTACCAACATCAGCAGCAACAGTCTCTATGTGTATTTCTACATTGGCTTGGCTTTTCACATTCATTTCTAAATTTTCCCCCATTTTGCAGCATAACAGACTTTGCGGTTGATTCATCTTGTAGTTGTTGTTGTTATGTCTTTATCGGACGCACAAAAACCAAGTTACGCGTGTCTGTCTCTGTTGATTTATAATACAAAGCAACATCATAAAACTGCTTCACTCAATTTTCAATTCAATTTAACACACACACACACACCCAATAGAAAGCAATGCAAATGACCGTCGAATTGTCTCACAGTCTGTCTGTCTGTCTGATTGGACGCAGCTTCCACTCTTGCTGTTGTGGTTGTTGTGGCTGTCGCTACTGTTTTATTTTATTTCTTGTCTTATTTTTGATATACGTTGTTTTGGTTTCTTGATTCTGTTACTTTCGCCATTTATTTTGTTGGTTTAAAAGGGTTGACGACTTGTTAAGCTTGCTTGAAAGGCTCCCTTTTCCTATTCCTTTCGAGAAATTCTTAGTCTTACAATCACTAACAATGTTTCTAATTCTAATAGTAATTCTAATTCTTATCGATATTCACACTGAAACTAATACTCAAACTTATAATAATCATTTTGACCGTTTTTCAATATACAAACATGTAAATTGCATCTAAGACTATACAGGGATGCCACAGAAATCGGTTTCGCTTGAATTTCACCTCAATTTCATTTCGCTGTGCCACAGGTCAATTCGCAGAATAATTTTACGCGAAATAAACTAGCGCTAAATCCGCTGGCGTCCGATGCTGCCACCTAGTTCGATTTAGATTTTCGAAGTCAGGGACAGCGATGCCACATTTTTTAGTCAGAATTCGAAGTAAGGTATTTAAAATATATATATGGAACCACTTTTGTTTTCTTTAAATTTACCGAAAAAAACCTTTAACTTATTGTTCAATTTGTGAAAACTTTTGTCACGAAGAGTTGCCAGACTAATGGCAGACAGTCGGTAGAGTTGTCGAGTAACTTCTGTTTTGTCGCGCCAATTGCTTTTAAATTTTTTGTAGCCTAACAAAGTCAATTATTATATAAATTATTTAAATTATATAAATTAAATAAGAAAAAAATTAAAATCTTATTGTTCTTTAATGAAAAACCTAAAAAAGTTTGTAAACAAACCCTTGGCTAATTCAATCTGAGAAGGTGTCAACCCTTAGCAGCATAGTTCGAAATTGCTTAAAAAATGGAAATCATTCGAAGTTCTGTGGCACCTCGGAAATTTCCGTGCGGAAATACTTTCTGCGGAATTCTAATTCGCTTGCGATTTCTGTGGCACGCCTGATAGTCTCAGCTGAATCGAATATTCTTGCAATCTTTAACTGAATCCTTTTCCAATTAAATCCTTTTTTTTTGCTAATTTAAAGAAAGTTTCAGGACAATTGTTTATGTTAGTTGAGCTTTTGAGCGACTTTGCATAAGTTTAAATATTTAAACGTATTAAGGGAAAGCACTTTTCGTTGAGGATTTTTGCTTAACTTAATTATGATGAAAAATATTTTGTGTAATAGTGAATACCATAAAAACCTTCTATCAAGCAATTTTGTCATAATTGTGTTCATAATTAGCATCAGGTCTTAATGTGATTTTAATACACTACACTCTGCAGGTATTTAAAATCCGAAAGCTATTTAATTCGATGTGCTTTCGAAATCAAAGCTAAATAAAAGCTGGATTTAATTTTATTTGCCCAAAACATTCACATTTGCTCGATTAATATACAAAATTGTTACAAATATTTGATAAAATTTGCGTGTCTGTCACAAAAAGCAATTGCATTTATTTGCGTTCGTTCGTTTTTTTTTGGGTTCAAGAGTATTTCAGCTGTGACCTTTGGCCCATACTACATTTAGCATTTATGGCCTGCGTGGATTGCTGGCAGTCGCTTCTTTTGGTCCTTGGTGCTGAGTCTTTGCTTTCGCCGTCTTCGTTAAATTTTTTTTGTTTTTGTCTATTACTCGGATTTGATGGTCTACAACTTTATTAGAGTGAGGACCGCCGCCTGTCCCACTGTCTCTGCTGCCCGAAGGCACCTCCATTCATTTTCGAGTGTAGAATTTATCTATTTGGGTTGCTTTTATTTCACATTTTGAGTGCTTGTTGTCATTGTTGTTGTTGTTGTTCTTTATTTGTTTCAATAAGCTTTTATGGGCTTTTAGTTGGTCGATTGGCGGCTCAAATTGTTTCGCATGCTTGCGAGGCAATTTCACAGTCGTTTTTTTCTCTTGTTTTTTTGTTTCTTGTCTGTTTTCTTTGGGTTGCTGTTGATTTGCCTTCTACTTCTTCCTTGTGACAAACAACAAGTACATAGAATATCAACAAAAATGCCAATATTCAGTTATTCCATTTGAGAGTCAATGCGCCTAAGAGTATGCCACATAAGTGCCAACTTTAATGCACGTTCCCTTGGTGGTTTTAGCCGATTGTGCCGATTGCCATCGTTGTTATTGTTGTTGTTGTTGTTGCTGCTATTGCTTATCGCTGCACTGCACGGGGGCCTTGAACGTTTTATGATTGCACTTTTCAGCAATAAAATGAGGCACCCACTCACATCCACACACCCATACGCTCACACACTCACACACTCACACATCTCGTTGGCATCATCAGCAGCCGCCGCAGGCAATGAGTCTTGACACAAATGTTGAAACTTTAATAACCTCAGACAGTGAGCTGTCCAGCATATGCAATAAAATGTCTGTTGGCTTATAAAAACGAACCTACAAATACACACGCACACACACACACACACACACACATACATATATAATACCACACCAATACACCTACACATACCCTTGAGCCAAAGCGAAAACGAAAACGGTTACTGCATCTTCATACAGACTTATAAGATATGTATGTATACTATATGTAGTATATGCATCATATAAAAAGGAACAACAAAAAATTACAAGTATATAAATTTTGGACGAACTATGAATACCCTTTTATTTTATAATTATATATGTAGATAGGGAGATTTTTGAAAGTGCACAATGCTATATTGTGAAAATTTAAAATAATTTGACTTTTTACCAAATAGTCATAAATAATCTAAAAAAATCTAAAATAATCTAAAAAAATCTAAAATAATCCGCAATACTCAAAACGATTATTTTTGATTTTTTCTGATAATTTTGAATAATCGTAATAATTTTAGATTTTTTTTTGGATTTTTTGTTATCGTAATCATTAAATAATTGGCCAAAACCCAAAATAATCGTAATTTAATCATTAGTTTAAACAAAAATAATCTTATTACTAATGATTATGATTACTAATCATTATTTAACAGGTATGGCTTTAACACTGATTACACATTTTTCGATGTTTTTTCATGTTTCGATGCAAGTTTGAATGTGTCAACTTTTCTTTGATTTTTAAAACAATCATTTTTTAAAAATATGAAACTACTACGTCCTTTAAAAATCGAACTTAAGGTTATAATTTAATTGTTATTATATTTCCACTGTTTCCTCATCAAGTTGAAAAAAGTTTTAGTATAGTTTTTTTATAAAGACAATGACTTTCGTTTCTAAATATGAGGTGCGGTTTAGTAAAAATTTTTTATTTATATATATTTTCGAATAAATTAAAAAATTAAGAAAGGGGCAATTATCAGGTCCAGTTTATAGAAATCAAAACAGATCGATAGTAGATAGTAAAGCATTTTATTATATCAATTGCATTTTTATAGACCAGAGCTGACAGCTTTTTTTAAATTGTATCCGTAATTTTGTGTATATAGTTGGTTGATTCTAAGATCTATCTTATAGCACTTAGATAGATCAATATAACTTACATAACGATAATCTGTCAACTTTTTACCCATATCAATTTCAGTGATATGACGAAATGTCAATAAATATTTACATCAAATATTGATGTATGCAGAAAACCCTGCCAGTCGGTTAGGGTATGAGTAGAAGCATTGCCCGGTTGAGTCTCGTGGGCAATGAGGCGGCGGAGTGTGGATTGTGGATTGTGGAGTGTGGATTGTGCGGTGCCACTGTCAGCTGTCATCGCGTCGCCATTGCAGCTCATAAACATGAGGGTCGTCTACGCCATCCATCCCTTGGCACCCAGACCCAGACCCAGACCCAGATCCAGATCCAACACAACTGCCACAGATCCACTCAGTTTGTCAACGCTGCCATAATGCGCTCTCTGGGTAGTCCTGTCATGTGCTGTTTGGACCATCGCATCATCGCATCATATTTATTTCCGAGTTATTCGAATGCGAATGTGCTCTGTTATTGCCTGCATATTTGTTACAGTCTATTGGCTGCGTTCTCGCATTCAGTTCCGTCCCACGACTATAAAATTGAGAAAGTAAAACTGTTGGAGTTGAACAAGACATAAACCAGACCAAACATTGTCGACTTTATTTCTAAATAACATTGTTTACTTTGGTACCAATTGGGAATTCGGAATATTAAAATAGTATTTTTTGACAACATAATGACAAAAAAGCTTAGTTTAAAATTTAAAATAAAATGAAAGAAATATACAAAAACTATTTCAAAAGCTTAAGGAATTCAAATAAGAGCAAAAAATTATTAAAAAAAAAAATACTCACGATTTTTAATAAGATATTTTGTTTTTGGATTTAGCTACTTTTTTATAATTTTAATTTTCCTTAATTTGTACATTTTAGTTCCAAGTTTACTAATTTTCTGTTTTTTATATCTGAAACTTCTCAATTTAATGTAATAAGAAAAAGCCTCAAAGAACAAAGTTTTTGAACAACCTAGCTTGCGATTTTTAGTACAATATTTTCATTTGGATACCAAACTTTTTTTTATAATCTCAATTTCGTGATTACATTTTTGCTAACTTTTATTTTGTAATCACAAGTTTACTATTTTTGTGGTATTCATATAATTAAATTCTTTCAGAATTTGTTGTAGGATATCGTAACATTCAAAAAATGCATCTTATTCGGACTATTGACAACAGACTGTTAAATACAAGTCGTTTTTCTTTGTTTTTATTAAATTTCATTCACTTGCATTTGAATTCATTCTTGTTTTGTAATCAGGCTCTTTTGTTGGCTGTAAAATCGAATTTCTTTCTTAAACGAGTAATATTTCATTTCGCTTTAAATTAAAAGTGTTTGACAGAACATGATGCAATTGCCTGTATAATTACAATCTAAGAGGTCATTGTTGTCGTCATAATAGCCGCTTTTCGTCGCGATTTCCTCATCTAACCACTTAATTGCATATGTATATGCAAGGCAAATGATTGCTTGTGTTCTCATAAAGCATAAGGACATGGCGTAGGACGTTCTCTACAAGATCTACAGACTGTCCTGGATGGCCAGCCATTATCCCATCCCGTTGCGTTCATTGTCGAGGGTTCATAGACTCGAACAAGTATACTATATGAATATTACGCATTCGCCACGTAGGCCACTTCATTACATCAGCTTGTTATTGTTATGGCTGCTGTTACTCTGTAGTTGTTATTGTTGCTGTTGCTGTTGTTGCTGATGTTGCTGTTGTTGTTTCTCTTGTTAAATTCCCGCGCCGCCGTCAAGACAAAACATGGAACATCAATCTCTGACAGCGCCTATGCAAAACGGTCTGTGTGTGGCGCCTCGCAGATACCCACGGGGCACAACGAATAAGGGGGCACTCGTAAATTTCATTTAATCACTCGAACCTTCCGACTTTGATGTAGTACGCAAAAATATTAAAGTCCAAACTGTCGGACATGGCCATTAAATGGCTTGGCCCTTGTCCATACGAGACGCACAATTTATTGGCGTTGCTCATGAGGCAGGTGAAAAATTGGGTCAGCATTGGCAGCATTGCAACAGTTGAGCCTCTGCCCTCTCAGCAAGCCGGATGAAACAGATATGAAGAGAGAGCGAGAGAGAAAGAGACGCGGACGGAGCAAGGTCAATTCTGTTTATGGATGGACGGTCGTAGACCCGGTTTACCAATTCCTTGCTCCAGCTGCCTGTTGCCTGTTGCCTGTTGCCTGTTTGCCTGGTACGAGTGCAAATTTATGTTGAGATTAATTGCAACAGTCGCTGCGAAATGTGGTTGCAGGCAGCAAACTTTAATTAGCAACAAACGTCAACAAGTTCAATGCCCTGAAACCCGACAAACTATGTTACAATGCCAATACCATAAGCCACAAGTCAAATCGGATGTATTTTACAGTTTTCAACTACCAACTACACTGTTTACTTATTTTGTTTCGATTCTTTTTTATATCCTTGCAGAGCGTAAAAATATTCTTTACTGATTTTTCCCTCAGTATCCGTTAGTCGGTTGTGAAATTATCAAATTGGTGCACGAGTGGTCGTCGGAAAAACAATGTGTTTAAATTGAAAAATGTTTTAAAATTCAATTCTATTGATTGGGATGGATTCGCCTCGTTTTGGGTTAATATTATCGGCAATTAACGCCACTAAAAAATCAAGTGTTATATACATAAAATGACACAAGCGTGTAGTTGAAACTAAACCAAATTAATTACCAAATATAGTTTTAATTTGTATTTTACAGTTTTGATTACAGAAAATGAACATTTTATTATTATCTGAAAATCAAACCAGTAAATGAGATACCGAACCCGATGCAAACCACATCTAATTGTGCAGCAATCAACAATTTATCGCTTCTCTTAATTGATATCCATATTATTAGCAATTAGAACTTGTATTGCTTTTGTACCGCAGACCACTTGACAGCTTTGGCACTCGCGAACCGGTTCAGTCGGCTCAAAATGTTGACAACGTTATTAGATTTGTGAGGTGCAGCTTACCGCCAGCAACAAGCATCATAATGATGATCATTCATGTGGGATTTGCATCAATCTGAATGAATAATTAAAATGAACGTAGTGCAGCTGTCAGCATGTGGCACGTAAGGCTCCGAAGCGAAGGTCACATCATCGGATGCATCAATATGTCAAAATCGAAGCCCCAGACCCTGATTTGAGTGCATTCACAATTCAGTTAGTAGTGCGAGTCTGTGCGAGATGAGTGTGTTTATTTATTCATTATAATTATTGCAACACGCGTACATACGCACACACATATACGCACACTCGAAGGCTCTGCCGAAACTCAACGTAAGCTTTAGTGCGAAAAATTAATATTGCATACTTTTGTGCGTTGCTCATTAATGACATGTAAGCGCAAGTGTGTGTGTGTGTGTGCTTGAGTGTAACTGGAAGTGTAGGTGTGCCAACAAAGTGCTGTTATGCGTGTTAATCGTAAAAGAGCGCATGTTCATGAGTTAAAACTAAAACACACTTTTAGACATACTTACATATTTCCAAAAACTGGGTAAATAACCCTGATTAATGTGAGTGTGCAAATGTGCCTAAGTATTTAATGGCATTTCATTAAATTGGCAGCTGGTATTCTCTGGTAATCTCTTCGCTTATTTTTAATAACACGAATAATAGAGATGTGTGATTTCATAGTTGTTGCTTTTTTCAATTCAGAATAATTTTTGAATAATAATGGCACCAGTCTGGCCTTTAGTCACCTGTATGAAAAGCTTATTTATAGCTTTTGCAATTCTAAAATGTGTATCGTTAATTAAATGAAAGTCTCTCAAAACAATTTTCACTTTAATTTTTGGCTTTAATTTTGTAATTACAAAATAACAGTTTTCAAAGAAGTTCCCAAAAGTCTTTAAAAACTTGCATGAAAGAAAAAACATAGCTAACAACAGTTTTAATAATTCTTCACAATTCATTTAAGTAAAGTCTCACTTAATTCTTGTCTATAACAATCCTGATCCATGTCTCTCAAAAGTGATTTTCTGTACTGAAATATTGTAAGCTCATTACCTAAATCACAAAGCAAACATAAATTAATTTGCAAAATGTACTCTTAATCAATGTAAAGCTGCGTTGTCATTCAATCTACAGATGTTCTAAGCTCTGATTGAATACAGTGAGCTTATAGCGTAACTATATTTGATTAGCATGCACTTTGCAAATTGGCTGAAATAAGAAGCTTGCATACTTTTGAGCGGTATCTGCAAATCGCAAGGTAAAGAGAAAATTAATTGCAATATGTACTCTACATAAATAAAGAAAAAACTTGAAGTGTTATCACTAACTTGATTTTTTTATTTTAAGTTTCGAATGCATTCATTAGCATTCTGTGAGCACTCATGTTTGACCAGCACATAGTTGCAAAGTCGCATTAGCTAAAATAAGCAGCTCTGAAAAAACAGGTGCATTGTTTTAAACGAGGATTGTTAATCGCAAGGTAAACAGAAATTAAACTCAAATTTTACGCTACATAAAAATAAAGGTAGTATAAAAAAAACAAATGCACAGCATTCGTTGCAACTGCGACAACTGGAAACAAGTGGAAATTGAAAGTTTTGCCACTTGGCGCTATCGTTTTTCGTACCAATTTATTGAAGTGTTTTATTTCAGAGCATCTTTCGCCCAAAAATGCTGCCTTGTTTGGCATGAAACCGTTTTAAATGTGCATAAATCTCAAGTAACTTTATTACAATGCAAACAAAAAATGAATAAAGTAAATAAAAAAGAAAAATGTAAGTGAAATGAAAATAGAAACCAAGGCAAAAACTTTTGCAGTGTTGGCAGGCGCCGTTGACTATTAGATGTGTTGTAGTTGGCCAGCACTGTCCCGCATAATTTGCAATTAAATTGTGGTCTGCCAGTTCTGCCACAGGACATTCTTCCACTTGTTTATGCGCTCAAACTGTTGTTTATGTTTATGGAAATTGTTATTCGTCCCTCTGCACGTTCGTCCTCATGCTACACTATCTTGTCCCTTCGGCCGTATTATCCCCATTTAAAGCGCTTAATTGTTGGCTCTGACTTTGTTTTCTTTAACAGTCATTTTTTGTTGTTGTTTTTTCTATCATTTTCGTTCGTTTGTTGCGGCTGCTGCTGAAAAAGACATAAAGACGTCGGGAGTATCAGCGGCGGAAAATACAATATTTTATTCATGAACTTAACTTCAAATAATTTATTTTATATTTTATTCGTAAACTTAACTTAAAATAATATGTTTTATATTTTTGTTAATCTAAAATATTTAGCTGACTTTTGACTTTTCATTTTTCATGTTTGTTGCATATGAAAATTTTTCCTAGCGACATATGTTCGACTTTTGGAATTGCAATCGTTAGTTTTCTATTCATAATTCTTAAAAATTGTTCTCTGTCTATTAATAACTGCCTATTTTTTTTCTTTTTCAATCTCTAAGCACATTTAAACTTTAATTTTAATTTCATTTATAAAAAACTCTAACCATTTTCTTTGATTTTAAGTAAAATTAGCTTTTCGCAGAGTTTTGAACCTCAGTTAAAAAAAAAATTCTGGGAAAAAAGCGATATCTTTAACTTAAAAAAAAAAAAGTAAATTTCGACTTGAACTCGAATTGTATTAAGAATTTTTCTATGTATAAATTTAAAGTGTTTTCTTGTATGTATTTTGAATCGCTTTTTCGTAATTGAGAACAGGCATATATAGAGATAACTAAGCTTGTGCATCCTTATAAAATATTTCATGAGTAGGTTGTTTAAACAAGTATCTTGAATACTTCTGAAAGAAAATTATAAGTTTTTAGACCTTTTTGTTGAAACGCCCATATGCAAAGCAATGTAATAAGTATGAGTAAATATGCAATGCAACTAAACTTCAATTCGAAAGCTCATTATATCCCACTACATGCACACATTTAAGCAAATAAATATAATTTAGCTTCGTTGTGTGGGAGTGTTGGTAATATGTGTGTGTCTGTGTGTGTGCGTGTTGGTCTGTGTGTGTGTGCGTGTTGGTCTGTGTGTGTGTTGTATTGTTGGTTTCGGTTCTTTTGTGTGTTAATGGAAAAAGTTGCCCGCCTGTTTTTGCCGCTTTTCACTGCCTGTTGCTGATTGCATTACAACTTCGGCTCTTTGGCCAATAGATATTACAATAAACTATAGCTCATTGTTGCTTTTTGTCCGTAGATAACGAGTTGAATGTTGCTTCTCCGTATCTATCTTCTTCTCTTCAAGCATCCTTGCCCAAGAGCTTTTCATCAACTGCAACATGTTTAAACAACCTGAAAGACTTGCAACACAATTAAGAAGAGAGTCCCCTTTAAAATGTGCTTGGCGAAATTCTATTGAGGTTTAATTACAGGTAACATTCGCTAAAAGGGAATCGAAATGCATGGCACGGAACATATTTATGAAATAACTAAGATGAGTGTCGACAAGTTTGGCTGAAATTTAATAAATTACAATTTTTGTAGAAAATTCTTTAAAATGATCTTATAGAAACTGATTTTTAAGATTTTAAGATTTAAAAATTTAATGCTCAGCAAACACAAATATTTAAAGGTTTTTAAACAATGATCACATTCTAAATTCCAATCAGATTTCGTATAGAGAATAGTTAGAGTTTTCATAATTGATACATTACAATATCTTAATACGTATACACTTAAAGAGAATGAAGTGGAATGATAGTTCATAAAAAGTACAATTAATGATCTGATCTTTGATGAATAAATTAAGCACATCAAAATTTACTTAGATGTAACTATTCCTTAAGAACAAATGTCAAACCCTTCTAAGGAACTTGTAAATATTAATACTTTATCTTACTTTAACAAGTGAATATCGTTTTGTAGGAAAGTATTAAAATCATTAATAAAACTACATACAAAATGGTTCACACTCGAGAATAATATGCGCACTTCCTTTCGTATCTTAACGTGAAATGAAAATTCAATGAACACTTTAAGCAGAATTTTATGCATAACATTTCCTTTCAATTGATATCGATTCGTTGGAATTGTCAAACTAATGCAATTGACTAGATGAGGCATAGCCGCTGTACTCATAAAAAATACACAAAATAGAAATTCTGGAATTTATGATTTTGTGCTCTCAGCTATTCCGACATCTTGCCAAATTCATTATTTGTTTTGAAAAGGACTTTTGATTATTAATATCACTCAGAACAACACTTGGAAATGCACTCACAAAAAAAAAAAAATTAAAATGGTTGATTGGTTGTATGTGCTTGTATGTGTGTGTGTGTATGTGTGTCTGTGTGTGTGCTGTTGCCTCGAACCGCTCGAGTTGAAAATTGCCGCACAACTGAACCGAATTGCAGTCGAGTCAATGGAAATTTCAGTTTAGACTCTGTTTGTTTAGCTTCTGCTGCTTCCTCTGATTTTTTTACTCGTGTATTAGTTTCTTTCTTCATAACATGTATGTTATTGTTGTTTTTTTTTTCTTTATATTTTACATAAACAGCAAGTGCCTGGAGATTTTTGTTATTGTATGTGCTGCTTAAAAATTGATTAACGCTTTGCTTATAACAAGTTTCAAATTACCAAACGGCGTCTAACTGACGATACGTTTTCCATTTGTTATTGTTACTGTTGTTATGTGTCTAAGCACTTAACACCTGTGCAACAGGTAGCTTAGCTCAATAGAGCGACATAGACAGGTAGAGTGTAAGAGTGGGAAAGACGACGTGATCTGTAGACTAGTTAAGGAATTTCAATTGATGCTTTTTGTCGACTCGTTTGAATGTTTCAGTTGCCAGTTGCCAGTTATTGCCGCATCTCGTTAACATATTTTAGACAATTTTCTTACCAATCTCTGTTGTTGTTTGTTCTTTCAAAGTATGTACGAGTATTTTTTGTCAGCCGCATGTTAAATGGCCTAATTTCTTGTCTACTTTCTTGGCCCTGTAAAAGCAGCAAATGCTTTAGCACCTCGTTGCCAACAGCCAACTAGTTGGCCAGCTCGAATATGTTACAATTTGGGCTACACTCATGTTGCCACGCCCACACGATGCGCCCATCAAACTCAATCGTGCCTCGTGCCTTGTGCTTCTCATAATTGCAAATGCTTGTCTTCAATGTCTCTGGAGCTGAAGTTAAAGTTGCTTCAGTGGCTAATGCTTAATGCTTTCGCACTTGCGAGGCTGCCAGACACAGACTTGGTGTACAAGAAAGAGCAAGAAGACGAGAGTTTTAAGTAGAGAAAGGGAGAGAGGGAGAGATAGTGGTAAGCACCTGTTGATGTGCCTAATGTGAGCAAATCCACAAGGATGTCAAATACAAAAACATACGTGCACTCCTACGTACACATTAAAATAAGTAAAAGCACTCGCATACACTGAAATAAACAAAAAGTTAAATATTTAGACTTTTGTAGAACAAATTGTAAAAACTCATTCTAAATATCAGGTGAAAAATTCTAGTTTATTTATGGATTCAGAATATAATTGTTAAATATGCGAAAGTCAGCCACTAAGTATTAAAAAATAGTTTAAAAAAATCCAAAAAACTGTTAGAGCTCCGATATTAAAAAAATTGGCTGATAATTAAATGAAAAATCGTACTTGAATCAAGTATTTTGTACTTGATTTGAAAAATGCCCATATTATCGAACTTTTGACACTGTTTGGAGTTGATTTTATACCGGAATTCCGACTTATTTTTCTGTCTAAGAACATTAATTGGTGTACTCTTGTATTTTTCCATTGTTATTTTAATATTGAAATGAACGGATCTCTTTTTTTGTCAGTGTACACACACTGTCACTTCATAAATATATATTACACATATTCAGCTACTTTCAAATGGCAACATTTTATCCGCTTATCAAATTAAGTTCGCCCAGACACATGTCTCCTCTTTAAATGTACAGAATAGAAAAGAAGAAAAGGCGATACTTGAATTTGTAATTGTCTATAATTGGAAAATTTTGGCGACTTGAGTTTTCTTTTCATGTTGTCGATTGAGAAAATCGATCATGTTGTAGGTCAGGTGATGCCTGAGCTGCAGCTAAATAAAGAGTCAAGCATTCGAGTACTACTTTATGTACCTATAAATAGAACACAAAAAGGTCTCATGTAATTTCAATAAAAATGTTGTTAAATATTTAAAAGGTACACTGTAAGGTTTCTTGGCTCCCCAATCCCAGTCCATCCCTCGTCACCTTCCAGCTTGCCACAACTTGGCCCCTTAGGCGAGGCTCCTGACACTCCCATCTCCCAGTTCGGGGCTCTGTGTGTGCTGCGTGTTTGTCGATGCTTAGAAAATAACAAACACGAAATTCATAAGGCAAACAAAATGAAATGTCGGTCAGCAGCTGCTGCTGACCTGACTCAGGATGCGAATATTACTTGGGCTACAGTTTTTGGGGTTAACTCTGGGACAGCACGACAATGCCAGTTGCATACTTTCAGGCTGACAGGCCGAGCACAGCTGGAAAATCTACAAAAATAGCAAAAACGTAAATGAAAGAAAAGCAAAAATATGTGTAGAAATTATACTTGGATAAATATAAGTACTTCTAATATAGTAATAGAATGATTGTCTTGAAGATTCTTGAAGGCCGAATTTTGTAATCTCTATAGGGAATAGATTAATACATATGTGAAGATAGATGCAAACTTCAATTTCTTTAGTTTTGACTTAACTATTTCTATATTTCTTTTTTTAAATACATATCTTTAAATAGCCAATTATAAAAGCTTTCCTCATATTTTATATTTTGTGCAGACTTTACAGATTGATATCTTTAAGGCCCTATTCTCTTTCAGCAAAAAATTTTTTTCGACTTTTTTTTTTGCATTTATTTATAGCTTGGGTAGTTGTGAATATGCCCCTAAAAGGATTTTTAGAAATTCGAAATACTTAAGGAGATATGGCCATTTTTATCCAGCAATGTTAATGTTAATGCAAGGGAAGTCAAAACTTTAAACGCGTTTATCTCGAAACCACGTTTTTCGAGCTGGCGGCCACGATTCCGCCAGTTCTACTGAACCGATTTGGATGAAACAAAGTTTAATCGACGTAGAATTGTCACCATTCTGTCCCGTAGTAAAATAAAAATGTTGCGATTTTTTTTACTATTTTTTTTTCGATTTGTCAATTTCAAGTGCCGCCATTTTGTCAAAAAAAATCGCAAAATTTTTATTTTACTTTATTTTTTCATTTCCGACGCTCCGGAGACCCGGAATCGTGGCCGCCGTGACGACACCTTTTTTCCACCACCAACTTTGAAGTCTCATTACTTTTTGAACAGCCCTCGTATCGAGGCATCTTTTATTCATTACTAATTCAATAAAAAAAACAAAATTCAAATATCTTTCTGCGTTTTCAAATGAGAATTTTTTCAAAAAAGGTCCAAAAACAGCAAGCTGAAGGAGAATAGGGCCTTAAATAACTCCGATTCGTCTGAGATAATTACACCCTTCACTTTTACCACTCTACGATACATATTCCGAGATATCCTTTAGCCATCATCTGCTCTCCTTTACTCCTTTTACGGGATACATTCAAAATGTAGAATTATTTCACTTCAACTCATTTCTACTCCTTTAAAAGGATTTTAATGCATTGTCGCTTAAAGGCACAAATTGAAATGCACAGAAAATTATTCATTAATGGATGTGTCAAATGTGTCAGATTATTTGTTAATGCATATCGCAGTGCGTATTTAAAGATGATTTGTACAATATATAAACAATGAATAGCATTTCAACACTTTTAACTCTCACTGTCTGTGTGCATGTGCAGATGTGTGTGTCTGTGTATGTGTTTCCAGTCAGTTTCAATAATTGTAAAACGCAAATGAAACGCAACATTTCGCTTGGTTGCCCTTTTGTGGCATACACAAATCGATGGCGACACAAAAATTTCACACTTAACCTGCTCCACTAGCAAGGTAGTAGCATGTCACACAGACAGACAACAGCAACAACAACACTTACACTAATAACAACAACAACTAGAATCATAAGAACCACAACCACAACTTGGCATCGATTCTCTCTCTTTCTATCGATTGGAGCTTTCGGGGCGATTCTTTTTCTTCAAGTGTGGATGCCACTGCGGAAGTGGCAGCTCTTGGGTCCTCGTTTCCTTTTGTTTGTGAATGCAACCTCAATCTCTTTGGTCATGTTTCGCATTCATTGAGTATTGCATATTGTCTTCGTTCAGTATCCTTTTCCACAGAAAAATCCGGTCAGGAATGAATGACAAAAAATTTCCATGGCAAATTTTTGCTTGTGGAAATTCTATAAAATGATGTACGATGTCCTCCAAGGTTACTATAATGTGTTAAAATTCCAAATTTCCAACCATTTTTGGTTACAGGTTTGTTAAATAAATCAAATGGCGTTTGGTTTGAATTTTAATATTTTTAAGTGTCGTCCTCCATGTTCTCTTTAATTTGCTTAAATTCGAAATTAGCCAGAATTCGTAACTTTTATTATGTTTTATTTTTCATTGTCATTTTAGTGTGCTTAAACTTCAAAATCGCAATCATTCCTTGTGTTAAAATCTTAAAGAATGGTGCTCGAATTTTATTTTATAGCTCATATTTCCCATGTTGTCCTCCATTTTCACTTTAATGTGCTTAAATCTGAAATACTTTTGGTTTTATTACTCACCTAGTTTGATCACTTTTATACATACTAGTACTTATTTTAGCAACCTAATTTTGGTTTAAGAAACTCTCGAGATCCTTGACTTACTATACATCCTGTTGCATCTGCATACGTGAAACAACTTCAAAGTTATTCTCCATGGTCACTTAAACTCAACTCAACTTAAAATTGAAAATGTAACTTCTGCACCACTCATAACATACAATTCTCTATTGACCCACAAACTTGGTACATAAATGGCGAGAGAGCTGGCATTTTTTCCATGAAAAACTTTCTTGTCAGAGACCTCAAGGGTGTGGCTGTAATTGAAATTTAAAAAAGTGTGGCATACTTTTCGGCAGTTAACAACACTGTCACCTTTCTATAGTCTTGTAACTACTTATAGTCGAGTATGTAACCATTCAATTTGCCAATATGTCCCAACAAAACAGACAATAAACATTTTTGGGTAATTTTTCGTTTTGTTGACATTTCCTGGAGCTCTTTTTCTCTCTTTCGCTCCTTGACTCGGCTTCTCTTGCTCGTTGTGTGTTTATTGATAAAAAGAAAAGCAAATTGTTATTGTTATTGCCTTTTGCACGTTCGACTGTGAGTCCGACTGCGACACGTGTCCACGCGCTTTAAAATATAAAAAGAAAAAATAGGAAAAAAAAAATATGGAAAAAATTGAAAAATTACGAAAAAAGGAAAAGTTTTTTCATCTGCTTTTGGGCCCGTTTGCCGAATTATTTTATTTTCAAGTTTATTTTCACTCGAAGCCTTGCCTTTAACATACTTACTGGAACTGGGATCCAGCTTTATCCAAATATTTGGCGCAATGTTTTGCATTTAAATAATTTGGCAATTTCAATAGAATTAGCAGTCAGTTTGCTTTTGCTAAACCAAACCTACTCACACTTTTCTCTCTTTCTCTATCTCTCGCTCTCTCTCTCTCTCTCTCTCTCTCTCTCTCTCTCTGTCTTTCGCTATCCACAAATGAGCTGTCAAAAGTTTCAGTTGTTTTTCCTTCTCATATTCTTTGTTAATTTCATTCCATACTCTCAAAACGTTTCATGTTAAATAATTTCCCAACAGCTATTAACTGCAACAAAACCGTTTTTGGCAGCGACAAATGGCAGCAAATTATGAAGTTTCGAGCTCCCCTTCTTCTTTTTCTTCTTCTTTTCTACCCCGCTTTTGGCTCATCAACCGTGAGCTTCAACAAATAAAATGTTGGGGCAATTTCTTTTTTTTAGCTATTCACCCCGCCAAACAATTAATTGAAATTAACATATTTTTCTTTTATTTAAGGCGAGTTATCAGGCAACCTCCTCCCAACTCCTCTCCTATCCCCCATCCAACCCACTGAACTGCTTCCCAACTCATCTTAACCCAACCTTTTCGGTCCACTTCCTTTCCAGCCCCCGCCTCAAAACTCGGGCTGTCAAGTTGATTTCCATGCCCAAAAATTCTCAACACCGAAAAGTTTTCATTTTTTGGCCAAGTTCTGGGCATACTTTTCATGCAGCCCTAACCATTCATTCTTCTCCCTTATTCCCCTGTCCTCTTCCTTTCCCTACCCCTTACTAAAGTCACCGCAACCATACCAAACCCTTGAGGACTAAAGTTTTAATGGGCGTGGCAACAGCCACGCCTATGAATCAAGCTTATTTTTCAATCGATAGCTTTGAATATTGACTGTGTATTGAAAGCAGTTCTTAATAACAACCGATTTTTATTCAAATTAAATTGATCGATAAATTATCGCGACGATAAATATACATTCAAAAGGAAAAAAATTTCATGTGGTTTTTTAAATACAGTTGGGAGAGGATAATTTAATCAAGTTGAAATAAACTTAAGATGGTTATTCAATTTGTACAATAACAAACTTTTTTAATATATTTTAGACATTTAAATAGAGCTTGCAAATAAATGGATTTGTCTTTCAACTTTTGTTAATTATGTTTTCTGTTGTCATTGCTCAAGCAAAATTTTTTCAATGAGCATTTTGCCGAAAAACATAATCTCAGAGTGTTTTAAGTGTATATTAATCGGTAGAACACATCACTTTATTTTTTTGCGAAATTTATAATATTTTACATGAACAGAAATTGTTTCCTTTATTTTTGCCAACAACAACTATCAGCAATTAAATATCTTTAGATTTGAATTTCGTTAAGCTTTGTACAACACAATTTTTGACAACTGTTTGTAGAACAAAAGAGTTATTCTAAGTTCTTTCTGCTCAAACACTTTTTGTTATAATAACACAACCTATCTGGAAAATATGTATTGATGAAGTGAAGAATCGAGCACATTCAAAGAAGTTAAGCTAATGCTGTTTGCTAAAAGATCTTTAATAAAGTTATTTATTTAATTAACATACTTTATTTTTTGTTGACATAGTTACTACCTGCTGAGTTTAAAGCAATCACTTTCAGCTAGTGTCATTGAGTGAAGCGCTTGGAATTTGCCATTGCTTTTTCTACTTTGAACGTGCCTTTTTGTGCAGTTTTTTCTTCTCTCTCTATATTCGTCCTCAAAGTTTGTGTTGGCGTTTATTCTATTCTATTGACTTCGCGCTTCAATCTGAACAGAGATTCGTCTCTCTTCGTTTCGTTCCGTGTCGTTCAATTCCCTGGCCAGATGGACGACGTCAACAGAAGATGCACAAAGGCAGAGGAGATCGCGCCTGGTCTCAGGTCTCAGGTCGCAGGACTCTAGGCACATTATATGGTAACGGGCGTTGCTCATACGCCACCGTTTCCCCAGTTGTACCATTTGTTGTCCTCTGAGCTGAGAGTGCTCTGTTGCCTTTGTAGTTGCTATTTAGTTTGTGTTATTGTTTGCCTTGCTCTTGTTGTTTCTCCGTCTGTTGTTGTTGTTGTTGTTCTTGTTGTTTGTGTTGTTTTTGCTGGCCTTTATGAAGAATTATAAAAAACTTTTTACTTAGTACGCGCGGCACTGAACAATTACGAGGCCAGTGAGGCTCACTCTTGAGGGGGATAGAATTAACAGGGACAGGGGGCTGCGAGGGGCAACAGGAAAACGTTTTGCATGGCTGCTCAATGCCCAATGCGGCTGTTGCCAGTGAGAGTGGTAATGGACCTGCAAGGGGAAGGGGACACGTCAAAGGTCGTGGTAACTGCAAATAAATTATGTGTTTGTAATAAGCCCGTTCAGCAGGCTGAGTATTTGATTTGCCTTTTAAAAGATGCCAAACAAGAGGGGGAACTAAGGCAGCAGAGCATAAAAAACAAGTACAACAACAAGGGCAGGGATTGAGATCAAAAAGTCAAAGCCAAAGAGCTGACAATGATTCAATTAGTGTAAAAATCAGTTAAAGGCAAGAGTGCTGAAAATTAAATGAATCAAAGTTAAACTGTGAAGCCAGTGCGCTGGCTGCTTACAGTTTAGTTGTAAGTCAAACTTAATTGTTTTTTTTTTGTCATACAATAAAAAGGTTAAATTAAGTTAAAGGCAGCAGTTAAATCAACTGCAATCAAAAATGTAGAAACTTAATTTAATAAAATTCGGTAATTAAATAAAAATTACTCATTTACTACTTACTACTCACTTAAAAGTAAGAATTAGCAATTATTCAGGAATGTTCCACAAATCTCTGTAATTATTATGAAAAATTGCTTTTGAAGAAAACAGTCTGAAATGTCGGTACTCCCTAAATGTCAGAAATATCATTTTTTCAGGCTTATTTTCGTAGTGACAACAATTGAATGACTCAAATTTATTTCGAATAACAAAAATAATTATTTAAAATGGTTATTATTGTGTGACTTAAATAATTTACAATTTCACTCCAAATTTGTTTTTTCTCTTTTACACAATTTAAAGAAAAAAAATGAAGTGATTTTAAATTATCATAGCCGTAATATTTACTGAGGTTGAACTGTTTGTATGCAATACTTTTTACATGCGCTTCGTATCAAATGCTTTTCATGAAATTGAAGTCAGCCTGAAAGTAGGCAATGATTTTTAATAATACAGCTCATATGAAATGTTTGTGAGCTGCTCAAACTGGCGAAACTGAATCCAAACCAATTGTCTGCCTCAACCAGTTGGCAGCGATAATTACGCGTCGCTATCAGTCTCTTTCACTCTCTCTTGCTCTCTTTCGCTCTCTGTCGTTTGCCATTGCGCTTTGTGAAAAACCACTTTTGTATGACGTTCTGTGTGCGTTGTCTGAACTTTCGGCATTTCTGTGGAATTCAATTTCAAAGCTATATCATTTTCATTTAATTTCACGCTTTCAATTTGCCAACCCAACGACGACAACCCACGCAACTAAACACTAACGTGACGAGCTTATGGACAGCACAAGGGATAAGGGATAGAGGGGGGCGGGGATTGTCCTAGCGCCGCATCCTTTTTTGACGCGCTCACTCATTTCCTTTTTACCCTTCCATATATATAGGTATGTGTGTGTCTAGTTGACCTCGTCGTGCCAAAGGTATACCATAATAGATTTTTGCACCTATTGTCTGTAAAATGAAACCGTAACGGTCTCTGCGTTGTCCTCGTTCGCTTTTCCTTTTTTTGTTCCTGTTTTTTCTTGAAAAAGAAAAAAATAAAATTGATCGAAAGCCAGTGCGATTTTAGAGTGGACCAGCCAAACTAGCGAAGCCCTGTCTTGAATAATTTGACTGTAAAACATCGATGGTAGAATCATCGATGTTGGTTCCCAAAAACTTTAAACTACCAATAGTCCAAGGGTATATCGAATATATTTTCAATTGCGTAATAATAAAGGATGTTATTAAAAAAATAAATATATTAAAAATAGAAGAAAAGTATATTTTATAACATATGCTAATCATATGTTAAGCTACCCACTTGCAACTGTTTTGTACAGGGTATAAGTTGTTGGCTAGACAATGATTGGATGCCCTTTTGAATGGATTTGAAGAGAACTAGTAAATAGATCCAATTAGTTAGTTCCATTTGAATGTTTACTCAATTTGTTGATTCTTAACGTACTTAAAGCAAACTGAGGAAACTCACTGAAATAAACAGATTTTCATGAAATTATTATTTATTTGAAACTGTTTTTTTTTATACCAACCTTAACAAATTATATGTGTGAGTATGTGTGTGTGTGTGTGTGAGTGCAAAGTTAGTTAGGGTGTCAATGGGGTCTAGAAAATTTAAGACAATTAAGTGGGGGATGTTTGCGTAATTGAACAAAAAAGTAAATGCTTTATATTGTCTTAAAAAACTAACGTAATCATTTCTTGCTCTCTCTTTCTCCCTCTCTCTGTTTCTTTCTCGCTCTCTTCTGTTCATTTCTTGTGCGTTTTGGTAAATTACAATGTATAGCAAAAACTTTGATTAATTAAAAGTAAAGGCAAAAACAATACGACAGCCACAATAGGAACAATACTGTAGAGGCAACCAGTTATTGTCGAGCGTTGGCAGCGCACGGCCAACGCTTTAAGCCACAACAACAACAACAACAACATCAATCGCTACAGCAACAACAACGCTAATTTAGCTGTTTGATAAAGAAAGTGCGCGAAAAACTTTGTAAACATATAAATAAAATAAACTTTTATTGTGATTTTTGCTATGTTCGGCAAAATAAAATAAAAAAAAAAAAAAATAATAAAATAAAAACAAAATATAACAACATTTGCAGCAAATCATCGAAATGGAATTGAGCATCGCATTATTCGAGCATTTAGCCAGCCTCAACAACAATAACAACAACAGCTACAACAAATCTGCAGCAAATTGTTATAGAAAGCAGTTCAACAGCAGCAGCAGCAGCAGCTTCAACAAAAACAACGACATACAGCAACAGACAACCAACAACAACAACAGCAGCAGCAGGAAAAGCAACAACAACAACAACAATAGCACAACGATTACGATAACAAACACAACAGCAACAAATGCACTAGTTGCAACATCAATTAATACTAACCCCAGAGACAAAGTGTCAACATTAACAATATCAGCAGCAGCAACACCAACTGCAACCATTGCTTGCAACGCTGAAGCAACCGTCCACAAGGGAGCTGCAAGTCCATTCAACAGCAGCAGCAACAACAACAAAAACAATTGCAGTATTAGCAACAGTATCAACTAAGCAACAACCCAGCAACAAACAGAAAACAATTAATCTACAATAGCTATAACAAAACTATAACAGCAACAGCATAAGCAACTAACCTAAAACAACAACCAACAAACAACAACAACATGCAGCGTCTCCGCACAACATTCACGCGTTCGCGCACTCCAACAGGGGCTGAAATGAAGATGCAGAATAGTCTTGAGGTGCCCAAGCAGGTATAACGATGACACTAGCAATTGATTATACGCATATCGATAAGCTATCAACATGTTATCGATCAATCAACTTTATTGATCACACCGAACTTTTCTGTTCTCTGTTTATTATATCCTTAAAGCGTGAACATGAATGTCGATAAATCTTTGTGTTGTGTTTTGTATTATCGATATTTTAGTTTTGCATGTCTGCCCATACTTCTACAACGTTTATAATTTATGTACTGACTTTTGATATTACACATGCTCCCACTTACCGCAAATTGTTTCATAAAAATTATATATTTATCGACAACATTTAATACATCGACAATATCTAGCGATCACCGCAATATTTTTTTTTGTCTGATTATTATGTTCTCCAAGTTTTGTCAACTATTTGCGTGTCGATATGTTTTGTGTTGTGTTATCGATATTTCAGAGTTTCCCAATGCATTTACAACACTTATAAGATAGTTCGCGAGTTCTAAAATCACGTTTGCGCTACCTGCAAATTCTTTTTCCCTTATATCAAAAATTATCGCTATTATAAATTTGGTTAGTTTGGTTTGGTTTGGTTTTTCTGACTTTGAGTATCGATTCTTTTGCACCAGCTGGCAAATATTTATCGAAAATATACGTATATGTCAGTTAGAGTCGATATCTTATCGATTCTAGAAGCTTTGTGCTTTTGCTGTGTTTCTCTTCTGTTTTATTGCATGCCTTTTCTCCTCTCACTTTCTCTCTGCTTCTGAGTTTCTTGCAACACTTCGCTCTCTATCTCGATTTCGTTTTATTTATTTAACTATGAACATTAGAGTGAATTTTTTAACAAAAAATGGTAACCCATTTTCGTAATCTATGATCAACTCGAAGATGTTTTCACCCAGAAATCATAGTTCAAAAATGAATTCCTGGTCCGCGCTTTTGAGTTGAAAAATCCTTTTTTTTTTCAACATTTATATCTTGGGTGTTTAGGGACCGATCCTTACAAACTTGGTGTCAACACTCTGGTAAGGACCACGACTTTTAAAATTCCAGAAATCCAAAGGACGAAATGTCCTTTAAACATAATTTTCATCCTTGAAACGACATTTTCTCGATTCGTCGCTATCCTAAAAAATTAGTCAGAGTTTAAGCAATTTTTTGGCCCAACCAATTTTTTTTTCCTTGAGCCTGTATTATTTATTTGCAGAAAATGTAAAAAGTATTTTGATACAATTTAATAAAATTTAAATTTAAAATTTTATAAAATATGTGTTACATTTTCTGCAAGTAAAATGTAGAGGTTCAAGGAGAAAAAAAAAATGTTTGGCCAAAAAATAGCTTTAATTCTTCCGAGGATGAAAATTATGTTAAAAGGACATTTGGTTCCTTTGGTTCTTTGATTCTGTTGAATTTTAAAAGTCCTGGTCCTAACAAGAGTATTGAAACCAAGTATTTCAGAATCGGACCATAAACAATCAAGATATACATTTACGAAAATGGGTTTCCATTTTTTGTGAAAAAAATCGATGCACTCTAATGTACATATATTGTTTTGTGCCCTACTTTGTCTTCTCGATATTTTCGATGTATGCATCGTCATGAATTTTACCTTTATGGAATCACGTGTTGATGCTTTACCGATGTTATATTTTGTTTTCTCGATAATTTTTTAAATTTAACTGTAGCTTTTTTTTGATTACACTCGATAACTTTTGATAACTTGTCGATATCTTGTCGATAACTTATCGATTCTATTGTTTTTGCTGTTTTGTATTGTTTTGCATGCCACTTCAGCTCTGCTTATTTGTCGATCATTCTGTCTGTTGTTTGTTTTATTGTGTGCGAGGCAAGAATTGTGTGTCATCCGCTCTCTCTTTCTCTCTCTCTCTCTCTCTCTCTCTGTGTGTGTCGCTCTCAGGTGCGCTCCGCCTCGTTCGATGAGATGCAGCTGGAGGCGCAACGCGTGTCGGCGCATCTCCTGAAGCAGCAGTCGTCCTCGTCGGCGGACGAGCGATCCTCGGAGGGAGGATATCTGCAGGTGCCACAGGCCGCGCACGCTCAACGATCGCACAGCTTCGACTCGGCGGCTGCGTCGGTGGGCAGCGACGATTCGGGAGCGTTTTTGGAGGTGCCGCGTCGGCTGAAGTCGCGACGCGGCTCGTCGACAAGGACACCGCCGCCATGCATCCACTGCTTTTATCTGGAGCAGTACGAGAAGAAGATGAGCGCCCAGCAGCGGTACTTTATCGATCATCGCGAGCTGAGTACGCTCAGCTATAGTAACACCAGCTCGGAGGATAGCGACGATGATGAGGATATCACCGAGGCATTGGAGGATGATGACGATGACGACGATGAGGCTGAGGATGTGCCAACGGATGCTATGGATCATGATGCAGATCACGATGCGGACGCGGATCATGATGCGGATGCTTGTGCTGATGTCGATGCTGATCCGGATGCTGATCCGGATGCGGATGCCAGCGCTGGCACGGAGCTGGACGACGATGCAGCCGCTGAGATGGACATACGCATGTCCAATCTGAGCATGGGCATCAGCATGGGCAGCAGCATTGAGGAGTCGAGAGCCCGTTTGCCGCGCCAGATGCGTCGCCATACCATTGGCAGTTCGGTGACCACCTCCGAGGATGAGGGACTGGAGGGATCGGATCATGGCTCGCCGCATTTTGGCAACACACTGTTGCCGCCACAGCCGACAACGCCGTGCGGCATCACGTTCACGCTGTCGCCCACCAATGGCGACTATCCGCCATTGCCCAGCTATGGCTTTCCCATTGATCCCAGCTCACCACCGATCACGCCCACGTCATCCTACATCCGGGGCAGTCCCGTGCTGGAACTGCCCCCGGCGGCGACTGGCAATCAGCCATTGGGCGCCACAGCAGCCGCCGCTGCTGCCGCACTGACGCTACCGGCGATTGCAACGGGAGGTGGTGCGACTGGTGGTGTCTGTGCCGCAGCCGATGCGGACGATGGGGCAGCAATGGGAGTGCCGATGGGACGCCAAAGACGTCGCTCGATATCGCGACAGGAGGCGATCTTTGTGGAGCCCACGGGCAACTCGCTGGAGAATGTGTCGCACGAGGAGGTGGACACCAAATCTTCGGTGGACACCGCCGACTCCTTGGACGAGGCATCCACCATGGCCACCTGCGGCTCCCCGACCGCCGCCCAGGCGGCAGCAGCAGCGGCCACCGCGGCGGCACATCACGCTGCATTTGTGGTGCGCGACATTTATTTGACCGTGCCGGATCTGAAGCGGGATCGCGCCGCCTCGGTGGACTCGTGCTTTTCGAAGCTCTCCTCCGGCAACAAGACCGAGGAGCTGCAGCCATCCGGCGACGGCTGCTTCCTCACCGTGCCCAACGTCAATGCCACACGCTCCCGATCCGTCGACATTGTGCTGCCCACCAACGAGCAGGCTCGCTACAAGGCTCTGGCCATGACTGGAAGTGGCGGTGGCGGTGGTGGTGGCGGTGGTGCTGCTGGTGGTGGACTCTATGCCGATGGGTATGTTCTCACTCTCTAACTCACTCACTCTCTTCTGTCTCTCTCTCTCTGTGTTACTTTCTTATTCATTTCCGTTTACAATGTGTTTCCTTGTTTTGTTGTGTTGTGTTCTGTTTTCTTGCGTTGTGTTTTCTTATTTTCTATGTTTGGCTTCAGTCTGCGCGAGGGTCACGCGAAACGTTCTGCAAACATATAGTTCACTTTAACTATTAATTTATTTATTGACTATCTAGTTATATGATTGCATTAAATTATTGCAAACTTATTTATACTAAGTAACTACATATTTGACTAACTAAATAAAATTTAACGTATAAAATCCAGGGACTGAAAATAACTCTTATTGATCAAAATTTCAACTCATAAAATCACATATAAGGACTAATGCCATTTTTGTTTAAAATATATCAAATTTTTTTGTAAAAACAGTATCTCTGCAAACAGCCATTAAACTTGTATTTGAGATTAAAAAAATAAAAGTCTCTAAAGACTTTTATTTGTGAGGGAAAAAAATAAAAGTTTCAAATAACTATTATATTTGAATTGAAAACATATACATACATATGTAAGTCTTTAAAGACTTTTATAATTTGAAGTTGTTTATAAAAGTCTTTTAAGAATCTTTGTTAATACTCAAGATAAACATTCCTTATTTTCAACATATGTAAATTTGGTTATCAGGAAGATGATAACCTAATTTACATAAAAAAATCAAAAGAAAAAGAAATTAAATTTAATCATTATTTTTGATTTATATAATAAAAATCAATGTTAATAATTATTTATAATTTTTATTATTTTTTTAATCAAAAATAATTATTAAATATGTTTTATAAAGTAAAAGTCTTTAAGTAACTATTAAAAGTAATTTTTTTTATATTCCTCATAACAGTTTCTGTCTCTGATAAAATCGATAAGTCGATTGTAAAATTTTTCGAATTGAAATGTTACAAATAAAAACCAAATATTTTTGGTTTTAGTGAACTTTCTTAATAACTTTTTTTTAATGTTTTTTTGATTTAAATATAACGTTAGTTATTTATTTAATAATTTAACAAATTTTAAATTTTATTCTTTTTTTTTGTCGACTATATTTTGTTGGCGTTAAAATAAATAAAAAGAGAAGCTTATTAATCATTTAATAAAAATACAGCTACGTAATAAATAGAATGACCAACGTCTTTATATCACTTTAAATTAATATTATTAATTTTCATATTTCAGTTACTCTTCCTATCGATAGATCTTCTATTAAAAATTGCATTGTGTGCATTCCATTTTCGGCTGTTGGATTGATTATTTTTGATCACCAAAAGAAGAGCAGTAACTGATAACTAACGACTTGACTTCTGACTTCATCCGCCCTCTGTGATGAAGTAATTAAGATGCCCTCTGTGAAACGTGGCTATAGTTCTAATTAGAAGAGCAACAATAGGTTGGGAACAACAAAGTACGAGTAACATTTTCATAATTCACACGGTCATTGACTTTGAGCCAAAAACATGGACAATCCAATGTCAGATATTCAGTCAGAATACCGTGCAATTTCAAAGTCGAACAACACCACCATTTCGGATGGGAATGACATCCATCTAGACCATTCAGAGTAGTCAGAGTATTCAGAGTGTTCACAGTGGCTACTCGGCAGGCGCATGCATAAATTATGGCGTCCCGTTGTTGAAAAAGAGGCTCAGCCAAGCGATTTCCTTGAATTACAACAAAAGTAGCTCATAAATAACATTCAAACAAAGTGTCCTGTTGCCCAAAGTGACAGTTAAGCGAATGGAGGCGGACAGTTGGACAGTCGGACACTTGGTCAGATGGACAGTAACCGGGCTTCCACTCAGAGTGTCGCCTCTGTGGCCAATTTGTTTGGGGCTGTTACTGCCACTGCTTTCTGACCAAATATGGTTAAGCCGTTGTCCAAACTTCCTTTAGATAGATGGATGAATATGAGTTTTGTGACAGCCATGCAAGTTAATCAGCCTGAAAAAGATACAACTTTCCTTTTGGATAGCAAAGTTAAGCGTTTACTTTTATATTCGCATTTTTATTTAGATTTCGTATCGTAATTTCAGTTTAATTTTCTCATCTTCAATACTAAATTTGTATTAAAGCTTTAAGTTTTTCTGACTTTAAATGAGATTAATTGGGCCAGGTAATATCTAATGATTTTGTTTTATTTTAAAAACTTCTTCGTAACATTTTGGTTTAAGAAGCTTTTTAGAAAATTTCTTGATAGCTTATTCTTAAGTCTTTTCATTATAATAGTGTGATAATCATTTTATTTAGCTTCTAATTTTAAAATTAACATTAAGTTTATCAATGTCTTATTCATTTATCGTTATATGTTGTTTAATTCAGAATATAAGTTTATATAAAGTTAGAAATTAATTATTTTTAAGACTAAGATATGGGTTTTTTTAATTTATTACGCTGTCTTTCCAGATTTATTTTTCAAGTATTTTATATTTAGAATTATTTTTGCATACTAGAATCTATAAGTAGTATTTGCGAAAATCACTAATTTTATTGGCATTTCTCTTTCGCAGGTATGTACACACTGGTCAACTACATTATTAAACCCATTAAGTTCAGTCAATTTGCACAGATAAGTACCAAATAAATATGCTTGTACATAGCTTTAAGCCAGGGTCAATAGAGAAACCTTCAGTTGAAGATGTTTGTGTACACACGAGAGATTTCCGTTTTAATTTCCGACTCATGTATTTGTGGGATGAAATGGTGGGTAAAAGGGGATTTGGATGTTCATTTATGATCGCATTTTATTCCCCTTTTCTCTCTCTCTCTTTATTTGCTTGGAAATCATGATTCCCTTTGTGTTGGGTCTATTAGCAAGTGGCTTGCGCCCTGAAGCGAATGGGCATCATAAAGTTGATTTTTGATTTACGATGCTGAAGCGTGACATGTTATTGTCTATGGACCAATGCCAAACTGGCATTAACCCACACAGCTAAAAATACCACAAAGCTCTATCTATCAGTGCTATCAGTGCTATCGGTGGTTTTTACTGCCCCAAACCATTAACCGTCCAATGATATGTTTAATTTTTTGACCTTTTGCTCAATAAAATGGAAAATATTATAAAATCATTCAATCATGCGTCGCATGCCACAAATGCAGCCATTCAACCAGCCAATCAACTTCCTTTCCATCGTTTTCGGGTATGCGGCTCATTCATGCGATTTGTACGGCCATTATTGTGGTTTTATTTTAGCTTGACTCCCTTGTGTAACAACAACATTAAACACAACAACGACAATACACATTTGGCAGCACAAGGTTAACTTCACTTTTATGACAATGGCGTTAATAATTTTATCAAAGCGCTCCCCGGAGAAGCAAAAGAATTCTGCGCATCTAAATTAACATAAACAGTGGAGAAGGTGCCGGAGAAAGAGGGAGGGGTAACGGGACGGGAGGGGAGGGGAGGGCGAAGTTTGTGGGGGCGTGACAGCTAACACTAACCTGGCTGATATGGCCAAAGAAAACATTTAGAGTCGCATTCCTCAACAGCACCACGTGCACATTAATCATACGCCGCGTGGCACAAAACTTCTTCCCAAAAATGAATAAAAACTGATAAAACTTAGAGAAACTTGGTACGAATGAACAAGTTGAAAGTACTTTTGTCCATTTATGGCGAAGTAATTAAAGACAAAAAATTAAACATGTTTACAAATATGCATTGGTAATTTTCATTACCAGACATTAGCTCAGTTTTGGTAAATTACAGTCAATTAAAGAACCTGAAACTGTTTACAATTTTTTTAAGAAAATAACTGATTGATTTTAAATGACTTAAAAAACCTGAGTTTTATTTGTTTAATGCTATTCTAATTTGACATCCACCCCATTTAAATATAGATCTGTCACAATAATTATAAAATATTCGTTTCAGTTGAATAAATAAATTGATCGTCTGCGTTAGATCGTCAAAAATTTCGATTGCTTTCATGTGATTCAATATATAGCAATTATATTTCATTGCCATCAGATTTTGTTACACATTAATGAAAATTCTAATGAGTCTAGCTACTTATACAAATAATAGATTTCAATTGAGATCAGCTGATTTATCAATCTATTCTATCAATCACTTTATCCATGGCCTCTTGGCTATATCCAAAATACACTTTTGGCACGTTTTTTAGTAAATTATCGTCCTTAGTTTCATTCAATCTTATATGTAGATTCTATCTATTTTCTATAAATAGATGCAAATGTTGATCTAGAAATCCCAATGTGCAACATTTGCACTATGATATGATTGACTTATGATGGCCACTCAATTTTCGTGCTGCACTATAAAAATGTCTATCTTAATGTTAGCTATGTATGTAGATTTCTCTGTCTCTTTCGCTTTCGTTCTTTCTCTATCTGTCCGTCTGCTTTCATGTCCGTTTGGGGCAGCTGCTAGAGGAGTTCCAGTTCCGCAATTGTGACGCACGCGGCATTCAATAACCGCAACAAGAGGCATATAAAACAACAAGCGGTCCACCGCAATATTCAGTTTTTTGCCTTTTAATTATACCCTGTACTCATTAAGATGAGTAAAGTGTATCTTGTTAATCTATGTTTTAATCTTCTACGTCGAGTATATTCCAAAGAGTCATTATCAGTCTCTGGTTATCCGCTTTAACTGTAGCATCTTCATTTGTCAGTATTCAATAGATTATGATTACAGACAGGGACCGTAACTTTTTTAAGTTTTTGGAAATTAACAATTATTTTCAAATTTTATTTTAAAGTTACGAAATAACAATTATTCTTAATTTTTATTTAAAAAGTCAAAAATAATCGTTAAAATTCAATATGGGCTAATCCGAAAATTTTTAAGCCAAGGGCGAAAACTTAAAGTTGTCAATAAACTGCATATTTTTTAATAGTAGTTGTTTTTTGTTATAATAGATTATATTTTCAGGCTTTAAATTACAAAATCAAAAAGGCTTTACGGTGTTTCGGTTGTTTATAGCCGAGCATAATCAATTAATTGCTCTTTTTGCCTCTTTTTTCAATAATTCTTGTAAAAAAAGGGTATTTTCAATGGCCAAAAAAAAATTTTTGTTTAATTTTCTTTTATTTAAGATAAAAACTGTATCGAAAAGATATTTAATATATATTAATAATTTGAAAAGTGTGTGTGTAAAAAGTGTAACGTCCGCAACGTAACGTGCGAAACAAATAAAAACTAAAATTTTTAATAAACGAGACTACGTATCTTTATTTTTGATGCTGGATTGATATGGTCATATATTTCACTTAATTTTTTTTATTTGGATATTTTTTGTTTATTATGCAAAGCTTGCTAAAATATGTGCAAATGCCCGCTAACCTTAAATCGACTTCCATTCTTTGTAACGGCCGTAAGGGTTTTTTTTTAAATAGGTTTAAGAGTACTCCAAATGAAATGCATTTTCCAGAAAATTTCATCAAAATTCAACAATCTGAACGCGAGCTGTATCATTTTAAACATGAAAATTTGCGTGCAAATGTAACGTTCGCAACTCAGGATTAGCCCATATTTTAATAAAAGTTAAGAAAGTTAAGCTAAGTTAAGATTTTTTCAGTAAAACTCAAAAATAAGAGTTATTTTTGATTTTTATTTTAAAAGTTACAAATATATTCCGTAACTTTTATTTTATAAATAAAAAAAATTAAAGTTAAGTTGAATATCTTTTAAACCAAGTGGTGTATTACAAAAATTTAAAAATATAATGCATCACATGTCCTTCAAGGACGAAATTAAGGATCCGACTTTTTCTATAATATTTAATTTTTTCTGATATATTCTGTTGCAGTAATATATGTATGAACTAATTATTGGCAAACCAAATACCAATTGATACTAAAAGTACCGAAAATATACTAAAAATCATAAAAATTACAAAAAAAAATAGTATCACCTTAAATTTTTTTGATTTTTAAAATAAAACTTACGGAATAACTCTTATTTGTAACTTTTAAAATGAAAATCATAAATAACTCTTATTTTTTATTTTTACTGAACAAATCAGAAATAAGTGTTATTTCACAACTTTTAATTATTAATTGAATATTAACGGTTATTTTTGACTTTTTAAATAAAAATTAAAACTAAGAATTAAATTTGATTTATATCTTAAAAATTGAAAATAGAAGTTTTTGGCTGATATCGATAGACCCGACTGAGACAAGGACTTTTGGCCATTTTACTATAGCATATTTCCTTCACATTGATTTTTTTAGTTGAAATTAGCATTCATAACTCTTATTTGCAGTCCCTGATTACAGGGTATCTTCACCGTCTTATATACTCTGAATAGCCATAATCAGTGTCCGTTTGTCTGTACAAATTTTTCGTATCTTCAATTGTCAGTCCACAAGGGATTTCGGCTACTTTAGATCTATTTACAGGGTATCTCCTATGGCAGGTACTGTTTGCTAGTGCATTGTTAGAGTACGCGTCGAAAATACGTCATCGTCAATCGTCAATCGTCGGACTGTCAGTCATATGTGTACGTCTCGTCTATAAGTTTGCGGAGAAAAACAACAACAAAAACAATAGCAATAACAAAAAGAAAAGAATAACAGCGGCAACAAAAATATTGAAATGCAAATTGAAGGCACAAAGCGCAAAAAATGCCAGCGAGCAATCAAAGCGAGACAAAGCAGCGACGAAAGGCTGCGCTGCCGACAGCGCCGCGTCGCGTCGCGTCACGACGTCACAACGGACAGAGCTAAAAATGTCACCATGGAAATATGAAAGCAGCAGGCGTAAGAGATCGTAACCTACCCCTCCCACCCCCAGCCCCACCTCACACCACACACCACACAAAAAGAACAACAACAGCAGCAGCAGCAAGAATGAACGAGAAGAGCAGCGTCACAGCGTCACACAAAACTCACCACAAACAGAGGTGACAAAGCGCCAACTTGGCGATCTGTCGCTGCCGCTGCCGCCGCCGCTGCCAACGCGAACAGCGACGTCAACGTCAACGATAACTGCGACTGCTGCTGTTGTGGTTGATGCTGCTGCTGCTGCTGCTGCCGAAGCTGAGATCGCTGCCTCAGTTGCCGTGTGTGGTTGAACGCGCCAGCCAGCAAAAGGAACGTGAACGTGAACGTGAACCGTAAAGAGTCGCAGCCCCCCGAACGATCAAACAAATAGCCCCCTCGACCGCATCAAAGATAAAATAGAAAGAGGGGAATACATTTTAAATACATATGTACATAGTACTTGCTATGAAATGTAAAAAGTGTATTTGGGTCATACTGCTGGAAATATTTGTATTTAATTTTCTATTTTTTTCTGTTCTGTGCTGTGAATGTGGCAAGCAGTCAGTGTGGCATCTGTGGGGAAAACAAAACCAAAGGAAATTCAAAGAAATGCAATGAAAATCAACAACAACAACAACAACAGAAGCAGCAGCAAAACAATATTCCAAATGTTGTGGTTATTGCTGTTGTTGTCAGACAATGTGCAAATACGTAATGCGAAAATGTCAAATCAAAACAACAACTGCAAAATGTCAAAGACGCCGCCTCATGTGGTTACGAGCTAAAAGTGCTGCTAAAAGCGATGGTGGTGCGGGTGGGTTAGCTGGCAGATTTTGAATTTGATATTCCACAGAACACTCTCTCGCCCATTCATTCATTCAATCACCTATCCATTCATTAAATTGTTCGTTTAATCGGCGATGTTTAATTGAATTGATCAATGAACTTGAAAACAAAAGATTCCCCAAAACACCCGCACACACACCCACGCACAACAAATGGTGTTGATGATCGCCCAGTGTTGGAAATGGATGCAAGTAGTGCAATAATATGGTTTCAGCTGTAAGCGAATCAATCATTTATATTTTCTATCATTAACGAATTACTTGAATGAATTGAATAATTGAATTTGGTTTGATGCCAAGCAACCGACCGTTAACCGTTAATAGAAATAACAGTGTTGAAAAGTGCAATGAAGGGTACAGCTGTATAGTAAGTGAATCAATCGAGCGCCAATTGATTTGGTCAATTTCTAATTGAATCAATCGATGAATAACTAGAATTGAATAACATTTAAAAATGAATGTCCAGCAATCGGAAGTACTTTTAATAGCGATCTGCAAGTGTGTTGACAAGTGCAATTATGACTACATTTTAAAACAAATTCATCAGGCTACAATCTCTGTGAACGGCAGTCCACGCTAGTGAAAAGCGCAAGTGACAGCCTTAAGCGAATCATTCGAGTTTCATCTTAATTGAAGGAAAACAAATTGTGTGAAGCGTTGTTTCAAAAAAAGCCGAAATTACATTTTATGATCCTTTGCCTTTACCTGAACTTTATTTTTTTTATACTAAATGTTTCTATCGTAGAACTTTTTTTTTTAATTTTTAAAAATTTTATCATATTATTTTAACATTATTTAGGGTCGCACTTGAATTTTTCAAAATTAAATGGGAGCGGTTTTAAAAGACTTTCGCCTTTTCGAAACCTATTAAATATACATAGAATGGTCGGATAAAGTATTTTGACAAAACTAAAGTTAAATCTACTCATAATTTGAACTTACTTTATGTTAAGTTTGGCATCAATAGAAAGGTCATTTAAATACCGTTTGAATGATACACAACTCTCCTTAACCCATTATGTACCCATTGAAAAATTTGAATGTTTGTGAAAGTTCACTGTTTTGATTTTACTCCTCGATTTTTTACAAAAAATATTTTGATGCAAAACAATTCTTCAAACAGTTTTTTTCAAAATTCTCTTCGCTAGTATTTTTTAAAATTTTTTGAAAATTGCTAAAAATTACTATATTAACCCATATTGCCTACTTTTCATACAAAAAGTGGCTTTTTTCAGTTTTTTCAACATTAACTTATAATGCTTTGTTATTTTATTTTAAAATTATAAATTTCAATCCACTTTCGTTGGATAAAAATATTGAAGCTCTTCCATGTGATGCATAGTAGTTGAATGTGGATAACTGTATACTATTTTTAAAAGTAATATCGTCAAATATCAAACGTGCCGTCATCTTGGGTATTTCATTTAAAATTGGCCTTAGCTTAAACATCTCTAATCCTATTGTCGCCTTATGGACGCATACGTTCATATATACGTACTTCTGTATATCTAGCACTTCTAGACGTTGCTATGATGATTGTATAGACTGTATAGAATTTGTACCTTATACTAGAACAAAGTTGAGAAACGAATTAGAATAGTTTTCACACAACGCATATAGTAATTCTTAAATGGAATAAACTTTCTAGTTCGGCTGCTTCTCTCTAGCTTAAATTAATTTATTAACAAATCAATGGACTAGCAACTGTTAAGTATTTCCAGTGAAATGAATCAATAAACGTAATTGTGTTTGTGTGTTCTTTGTGATGTTGCCGCTGCGTTGCAACATTGTGACTGCAGCATGTTGCACACAAGTATTTCGAAATACATATTGCAGGCGTCGCAATAGTTTTTCGTGGCATGTGAACCAAAAGGCTAACTGCCAGCCATGACATTTAAAGAATTTCGCACTCATTTAAACGAGCACAGCATCAGCAACAGCAACAACAACAACAAGAAGAGATTGTTGTTGCTAATCACAACAACGTCGTATTTCGTCTATTTTCTTTGATTTATTGCAAATTTGTTGTTGTCGGTGCTTGTGTTTTTGTCTGAGATTGTTGCTAGCGTCAGATTTGTTGTGGTTGTTGCTATTGCTGTTGCTGTTGCTGTTGTTGCCGCTTCCGATGGTGGCAGCTGCGCCAAGAAAACATCACAGGGCATTCATCCAAGTCGAACACGCCCCTCGAATTTCACACACATGAGGCACGAGTCAAATGGCGGGGAGGGTGCAAGGAATAAGAATAAGAGGAATACGACTGTTGCTGGCGCACATTGCGCATACGCCCAATGAGCCAAATATTATAAATGTGCAATTTATGGCCAACTAATATCCAGTGGCATTTTATGACTGCATCAAATTTTTAATTTGAATTTGAATTTTAATCAAAACTCAATCGGAGGCACAAGGCACGGCCCCACCTGCCGCCCCACAATCACAACCACAACCACAACCAGAAACAGCAAAAAAGAAATACACAAAAATACTAAAAAAAAAAAAAGAATATATATATTTTAAAAATAAATATCAAGTCACACATATGTTTTAGATTTGAGATGTACAACTTGTTGTTGTTGCTGCTGCTGCTGTTGGTGCTGTTTCTTATAATTAACTTAAGTATTTTTAGCAAAGAAATTAACAACAACAGTGGCAGCAGCGGCAGTGGCAGCGGCATCGACGCGTCGTCGACAACAACACCAACAACAACAGCATCAATAACTGCTACAACAAATAAGGCACATAAAGTATTTCAATTAAAATACGAAAGACGTAAATTAAAATACAGCACAAAAAAAAGGCATTAAAATAAAAAAAAAAATTATTCAGCCAGCAAAATTAGCAAAACGCGCCAAAAAAAAACGAAACACAAAAAGAAGGAGATGAAAAATGTATATATATATAATTATATATATAATATATATTTATTTCTGCATCTACTTAAAAGTTCAACGAAATTTACTTAGATGATATTGTTGCACTTGTTTTTGTTTTTGTTGTTACTGTTGTGGTTGTCATTACAAATTGTGCAAAATTCCAGTTCTCATTTAATGCGATGTAGATATTTTGTGTATTTTATTATTGGAGTTTATTATTTGTTGAAGCCAAGCTCTCTCTTCTTTCTCTCTCTCTCTCTCTCTCTCTCTATGTTGTCTCTCTTTTCCGCTCTGCCTTATTAGACTATCGCAAGTCGCGAGACAAATTGCTGTTGTTGTTGTTCTTTGATTTGTTTGCTTGGTGCTTAAAATTCATTCATAAATTTCCCAGTCAGTGATAAAAATTCATTGTGCAATAGATTAGAAAACTGTTGCCACACACACTCACACATACACACTCATATATACACAGTCGCCCAAACAAACAAATAAACAAACAACAACAATCATTAGCAGCAGCAACAATAACAACAACTGCAACGTTGTTTTTAGCTTGTTGTGATTATTATCTTTTACTCTTATTAGATTATGATTTGATGCTATCATGATCCTGTAAAGTATAGTCTTAAAAACCATACAGTTGGATTTCTATAACTCGATCTTCTATAACTCGAATTTCTCTCTAACTCTTGCTAAATGAGTGGCAGTAAAATTAATAAACTTAAGAAAAAACTCTATCAGTCGAATATCTCCATAACTCGAACCTTTTCTTTGGATAATGGTGATTCGAGTTAGGGATGCTCGACTGTATTTGATTAAATGATCTTAGTTAAAGATTTTACGAACTTGTTCTGTGAATATTCGCAATAAAAAATCGATCAAATCTAAAGTCCGAAATTATATAATTTTACTAGGTTCCACTTAAATTGAAAGAATTTCACACCTCTCTAATTTGTTCCAATTCGATCTTAAAGATATAATTAAAAACTTGTGAAATAACATAGATATATTTATGTATATTAATTTTTCAGTCTCACTTTCGCTTTCCAGCTGTCATTGTTTTGAGTCGTTTCAACCTCAGTTGGTCCCACTCGCCGCTTTCTCTCCCATATTTTTCCCCTCTCTTTGGGTTTTTGCACATTGTCAAATTTTGCTTGCTTTTGACTAATTATTGTATAACTTTTTGGCACAATAACAAAGCCAGTAAGTAAGTACATCAGCATCTGAATGCAAAATCAAAACGTCGCCTTCGACTTTAGCAGAACTTGGTCCTCAGAATCCCCAACAATTCTCATCGCTCAGTTCTCAGTTCTCGGTTCTCGGTGCTCAGATCCCAGTTCCCTCAGTTTCCAGCTCGCAGTAACAGTTCTGTCACCGTCAGCAACGACAGCTGTTCTTCATCATTTGCTTTGCTTCTTCTGCTTTTTTGCGTTGTCTGCAAACTTTTTTGATGGAATCTGCGCAATCGCCTGACGTTTTCCCCTCCCTATACCCAAAATACCTCCCATATCCCATGCCCCCAGTCAGATTTGAGCCCCACTTCATTTTCCAGCTAAGAGTCGAGTCGCCAACGCAATTTTCCGTCGTATTTCTTATTGAAATGTTTGCAATCGTTTTGCGTATGATGCTTCCTTCTTATCCTTGCGATTGTCCTGTGGCAGCCCGCCTCCCACTCCTCCCTAACCACCTCCCCCGTCTTTTGCACCTCCGCCCTTGTTGCGTACTATCTTGGCCGCTCAACGTTTCATTTTCAAATGCTCTGGCAGCCAAAACGCTTAATGCCAATTAAGAATATTAATGTCGTTGGCAGCGATGCTCGTTTATTGTTGAAATACCCCAATCTCTCTCTGAAGCATACCTCCACTTTCATTTATCCACTAGCTCTTTCCCTTCTCCTTGTTGTATTTAGTTTTTTTTTGCTTTGCTTGCTTATTTCGCTAGCATTGCAGATGCAACACAAGGCCAGGTTAGAATCCCATTGTTAATATTCATTAGCCCAAAATCCTTTCTCGAGCTGTTGCCATTTGCACTAGAGCTTGGAGCTCAAGTTGCCATCTAACAGTTACCCTCTTCGTATCCTCCCTCCACCTCTCCCTCTCTCTCTCCGTCACTTTAACTTCTACTGCTGCCAATTGAAAACCAGGCACCATTAATCGCAATCACAAACAAGACGACGTGCAGATAATTTTTCATTTTGCTTCGTTCGAGTGGATTTTCCATTGAATGCTGTATGCAACCATATTAAATCATATGTATACGCATTAGTATGTGTATTTGTATTTGCTTCAGTTGTGGCTAGCTATTAATAGTAGTCACTGTTATCATTTTAATATCCAACACGTGGCGAGTCTCTCAAAGCAAATGCATTTTTTCGACATTATTAAAGTCGAAATCATCGCGGCGTATACGTAACTTTATTAATGAGACAGTCCGAATGAAAAGCAATGAGTTGGTGAAAGAGAGCAGAAACTTGCAGCCTTCTGAAAAGGTTATTTACAAAGATTTCAAGAATTTTTTCCATTGATTGGTGTAATATAAAATTTTTAGTCAAAACTAAATGGAAATTTGCGATTGATGTCTGTTTAAATTTATAATTTTCTTATAAAATATTTACCAACATTTGGTGTGTTTTATACACAACAATATTGTAATAATATTGAAAGAGTGAAATTTTTTGAAACAGCTTTCCTAAACAGTGAAATTTTTACAGTTTTCTTGTTTCTTGACTTAATATAATTAGAAAAATATTGACTATAAGCTAAGAGCTCTTTTTATCTTACAAAAATGTCAAAGAGTTAGAATGTTGCTGTAATGAGTTTACCAAGAAAAGTGAAGATTTATATTAGGATGCAGTTCGATTTTTAGGATCCGAAATATGGAAAACCGGTTTTTTTTTTTTAAATTTTTTCAAAAATGTTTTTTAGCAGAAATCTTTAAGAGCCTAGTATAATTCCAGAAGGTGAATTTAACTGTGGTTATTATGACACAAGACACAAATACAGGGCATCTGACAGTCGAATCCACGACTTGTTTTCATTATGGCACAGAGCTTCGCGGTGGGATAAAATTAGCGAACTAACCAAAGCGAAACAATTTGTAAATTGCAAAGTGTCATTATTGAAATCGTAGAAATATTTCAAGGTTTTTATTGATTTTGGGATTTTGGGCGCCGTCCAAGATGTGACAGCGACGGTATTGAATGTGAATGTGAATGTGAGTGTGATTCGCACTCTCGTAATCACCTGCCTGCCCCATGCCACAAGCTGCTCCCATTGCCCTGTTCGCTTCCCCGTTGCCCATTCAATATTCCTATTCAGTGATTCTGATTCTGACTCTCAGTCTCCAATTTTGCATTTTTGGCTTTGTGTCCGCTGTGGCAGCTTCAAAGGCAGACATCAAAATTAATCGCATTTGAATTGAAATTGCGTTTCAAGCTTTTGCGGACGGACCATGTTTGGAGGCCAATGGCTAATGATTTCGGTTAAAGTTCTTAACTTGGTCTGCCATTATTTGTCAATTGTTTTTTTTTTTTTATTTATTCTGATTAGCTTAACGAAATGTTAACTTTCAATTAGAAATTTGAAATGCAGCCAATTTATGCAAAATTTAAATTATTAAATATGTTCAGCCTCTGATTTATGCATAATTTGCGGCTGTCAATTGCTGCAATTAGACGAGCTGTTCAAGTACCGCATCCAACTCAAGCTGCCCTCTGCTAATCACATAATGCCCACTTTTCATCTTCCCACCCATGTTTTCCTCACCTCTCTTAATTATGCAGACAACTTAGATTCCGCTTTTCGTGCCACTTTTTTATCCATTTTAATTGACAGTTACAGGCACAGATGGACTTGTTAGTACACAGAAAAAAAAATCCGGGATATTTAGCCCGAATTCAATCCGAAACGATGTCAAAAGTGGGGTAATCTCGGATTTACTTAAACCAAGTATGAAATACTTGATTTTTTTGAATCCCGAATTCAATCCTAAAAATTCTTAAAACAAACCAAAAAAAAAAAGTTTTTTTTAACTTTTTTTTAACATCTTTAATTTTTTTTTTTTTTTTTTTTAATTTTTTTTTTTTTTTTTTGGTTTTTAAATGTGTAAACTTTTTTTTAAATTTATTTTTTTTTATATTTTTTTTTTTTTAACATTTTTTGTTACAATTTTTTTTTAAACATTTTTTATTTATTGCTTTTTTTTTAAACATATTTTTTTTTAATGAAGGGAATGTTTGACTGGGGGAGGCTTAAATTAAGTATTTTAGGCTTGATTTTAGAACGGCTCTTTTTTTCTGTGTACTTACTGAATGTACATATGTTTAGGAACTAGTGTGTATGTGTGTGTTTGAGTGTGTGCATACTTTTGATTTATTTATTTGTTATATGCTAATAACAGCAACTCGACACAATAATTGCCACAAATAATAAACTATTTTAAATATCACATTCAATACGTTGGCCTATCTAAACTTTGTCTGCTGCGGTGGTGCGGTGGTTCGTCGGTGGGGTGGTTGATAGACAAGCGACTGGTGAGGCAGGTCATGGACACAACCGACGTCAATTGCACATATGCTCACGCCCACATACACGCCCACACACACACACACACACACACACACACATGCGTGCATACAACACACACACTGAAGACCGAAGCACGCAATATTTAACGAAAAATCAAACATGGCTGTGATTGCCCAAAAAATATGTGTCTTTTTACATTGCTCGACTCTTTCTGCTCCCAGTGCTCTTTCCAGTTTTTTATTTATTTTTATTTTTTAGTTAGTATATATTAATTAGTAATGAATTATTATGATTTTTGACAGTATTCAAATTCGTATGTTAAAGTGTTGTCAAGCCTCGTGGATCCTGGCTTGTTGGGAACCGAATTTAGCTTTTTTTTTATTGTGTCACTCGTCACGATTACAATTTCGATGGGAATGTTAAATATACATCATTTTAGCTCTACGAGATAAATTAGAGAATCAGTTGAATCATATGATTATCTAAAACTAATATTTACATATAAACATATGTATATACATACATACATATATTATAAGCCCATGACTCAAATGATAGTTTTATTGTAGATGTTGTTTTACTGTTCCCGATAGAAATTTTCGTACCCAGCACTGGCTTCAAGCCAGACTGCCATTTAAAAACAGGCTTCGATATTTATTTTATTTCAATTTGTATTCAAGAGCATACGAAAAGCAGTCGACAAAAAAAACCTTCAAATCAGAGCTATTATATGTATTTTTACGTAAATAAAGTACACATATTTTATACAGTTTGTATTTAAATCAAAATAATATCGATATTCTCGATATATTTAGTTATTAGTCTATATGATGTTGAATAGCTAGTTTGCAATCCAATTCTCCAATCCTAAATATCGATTCATACACACTGAAAACCGCCAAAACATTGGAAAATATTGGAAATGGTTCGGTTTGAAGACTCGGACCAGGGTATAAATCCGTTAACCCTTCTTTTCTTGCCACATTCTGGATGTTTGCAGGGTATTTATAACACTTACTAATGACATGCATCAAAAGCCGCGCACTACTCGAAAATTTAAACTAAAGTCCTATTGACCACAGCTGACAAACTTCAACACACGGATACACACACACACACACACACATAAGGATACGAAAGCACAGACACACACTGGACGACTGACAACTGAAAGTTGACAACAAACAACTGACAACTAACAACAAACAAAACTGCAATGGACGCGACACATTGTCGAGGGCGTGAAGATGGCGACTAAATGTCGACAATTGACATGCAAATCCCAGCGAGAAGAGGAACCTGCAATTAGCCTGGCCAATATCAAAAGTGGCAACAACAACAACGAGAACAACAACACTCAGTCTGTACCGTACGGGCGTCACTTGCTAAGCTGCCTCGCCTTGAGAGAGTCACATTTTTATTGTTATTTCACTTTTTTTCTCCATATTTTTTTAAATATTTTATTTTCTCGCTTCTGCTTGTTTTATTGTTTTTGTTTTTCTTCTGAATCTGATAAGAATTTAATTACAATGCACACAATATGCAAACTGTATACAAATGTATTAAGCACGCACACACACACACACACACACACACACACACACACACACGCACTCGTGAGGGGAACAGACACCGAACTGAAGACGGACACGGACAGACTGAGCACTCGGCATTTGAATACTTACTCGTACTCGTAGCATGTATGGCAGGGGGAGTGAAGGGAGGTGGAAAGTGGCAGGTTGGAGGTAAAATGACGCTAATACCACACCGAACTGCCAATACGCTTACAATGAATGGATTTCAAGGATTTCCCATCAATTTCTTAAAACAAGGAAATCCTTTGAGTCTTGCTTGCAAGATACATATGTATGGTCATTTCCAGGAACGGGAACGCGACATTTGTACGTCTTTAAATGAAAAAACAAATGGCAAAAGTTGACATTTTCAAAAATGTTTTCTCACGTATTTAATGCATTTTATCAACACTATTTTTATTATAACAGACAAGCTTTGAAGACTTGTCGATTTCGAATTATTTATTGAAAAGAATGCATCGCAAACGCGACGAAAAATGGAAGTCATGTTTGTCTTCATCTTGACAAATGCGAAAGTCTGCGAAATGTGGCGAGTAATTTGAAGAAGATACTCTTAAACCATAATTAAATAATGTAGTTTTCTACTTTAGAAATAATTTTAATGTGTTACTATTATTTTATGTATTTTACAAGCTTTATTAGTAATTAAAAACGCGATATCGCTTACGTGACAAGATTTCCACCTAGTTTGTTTCAAGACTATTTTCATCAAATTTTATTCGATATATCAAAAACAGCTTGTAAAACTTGTTTTAAATTAAACTATATATTTCTAGCGTATATTGCTTAAACAAATAACTTGATTACATTTTTGGAAGAAAATTGCACGAGATGAGAGTTTTTTTTTTTTTTTTTAGCAATTTTACGTTTTTGGGCAAGGTGGACCTTTTTCTGAAAATGTCCGTATGGATTTTTGCAGCTCTGTTTTTTTAAATAAAATATAAATAAATGTTTAAAAAGCCAAGTTCTTGAAGAATTCACCATATATTTTTCTTAAAAAAAAGAGGTTCTGTTCGGAATTGGTTTTAAAAGTTAAATTACTACAACAGATTCGAGAAATCAAAATATATTCAAACTGATGAAAGCAAAATCAAATTGCTTGTAAAGCTGGAAGATCGTATTTAAAACTGCTTCTGATTTCCTCTCAATTGTCAATTGACAAGCTGCTTGCCACTGTTCACATACAGCAAAACATAGAGCAGTACGTATATTTCTAAATAGATATACATGTGTACATATATATATGTATATAGAGCCAGCTGCAACTGTATCTTTTGGGTTGTATCTTTAGGCGCCATAATGATAGCTGGAGGCAGAGATACTGGAACCGCAGTGGCAGTTGCTGTCGAAGCGGGCTAGATACATAAATAAATACAATACATATGTATCTCTAATTGAGAAACTAAAATGTGGGGCAAGAAGACAAAGACAAAGACTTAAGCTAAACTTTAAATCAAAATTAAAATCAAAATCAAAATCAAAGACAAAACTATAATAAAATGTGTAATGAAGTCAAGTGAAGCGAAGTGGAATCAAATCGTAGACTGTGCGAGATTCAATATCGCGCGGGAGCAAAAGCTGTGAGTCGTCGAGTTGTTGCTATGTTCATATCTTATTTGAACTGTGACAGCGACAACAGCAACAGCAACAACGATAGTAAAAACAATAACAGCAACAGCAACAACTACAGTAGCAGCAGCAGCAGCAGTATTAGCAGCAGCGCTGCTAGCGTGGCGACGCCGACATCGACGCCGACGTCAACACCGCTGCTGAGCATGGAGCGTCTGCTGCATGCGGTGCGCGAGGAATTCCAAACGGAAGATGAGTACGAAGAGGAAGCAAACGGCAACACAAACGCCAGCGTCATAGCCAGCATCGGACGCAACCGCAACCGCAGCCGCAGTAGCAGCAGCAGCAGCAGCAGCAGCAGTAGCAACAGCTCGGCGTTGACGTCAGCGTCGAGTCAGCAGAGCGAATTCATTGCCACAGTGCCTGCAACAAATGCGGGCACGGGCTCAGGCACTGCGACGGGTACAGTGCGTCGCTTTCGACGCTCATCGATTGGCATGCAACGCAAATCCGCGTTTCGCCAAAGGAAACTCGACTCGCTGGGGGCGTGGCGGCGCAAGAGGTAAGTCATGTTAGTTTTGCTGTGTGGTGGGCAGCGAAGCGAGGGGCGACTCTGCAATTACACCCCGCCAGCAAACTCCTCTGGAACAAGTCAGCCAGTATAGAGTTGACCAACGTTTTGGGGTGCTTATCGAGTGCAATTTGACTTTCGAATACTAAAGTAAGACTAACTCTAAAAAGCACTCGTCTTATAGACGAGGGTAGTTTAAGCAATTGTCAAAAATTTTGACGAAATAACAATATTTTTCTGAATCAATTTGACTGTTAACTTTATTAAAAGATTATTTATACATACATACAATATTAATATTATTTTTGCACAAATGTATGTACAAATTACATTTTTATTTTTGTTGTTTTTCTCTCAAAAAACATTTTAAATAAAGTTCTCTGAAAATATATAAATAAAAAAAATAATATAATAATACCAAATAAAAATACAAAGTTGAAGATATTGAACTATTAATTTATTTGAAATATTTTTCGAATTTAAGTGTAAACTGACTAAAATCATTCTAAAATTCAAGCTTCAAATTCTTGATTTTAGCTATTATTGTTATTTATTATATGTATGCATATAAAATGACAACTACGTCTTAAAATAGTCAATTAGGCCCAATGCATTTGATATCAATAAAAAATCTCTTATAGATTGTAAAATATTTTCGAAAAAGAAATTGAAAAATCATAATTGAATCAAGTTTTTCGAATTTGGTTTAAGAAAATCCGGGATAACCGCATTAGAATGATTTTATCCCGGAATCCTGGACTCTTTTCTGTGCAATAATTGACAATTTTACTCTAGACTAAATAAAGCATATGACATATTGTTAAATTAATTATAAATCTCATCTTAAATCTAAATCTCACTCAGTATCATCTATAGTTAGTTCTGTTTTTATGTATATTAAAAGAACTAACTAATGTTTTATTTAACTTTTGGTTTTTATTATATAGACGCACGGCCTCGTCGAGCAATGCCCGGAGACCAATCAGGATTGTGCCGGACTGGACAGAGAATGCGGTGCAGGGAGAGCATTACTGGAAGCCGACCTCGGCCTCTGGCGATCTCTGTTGCCTCAACGAGGAGTGCATTGTATGTATCAGTATAAACCGATTTTATATACATATTATAGTTGGGGGCTCTTCTTCCTTTTTTTTTTTTTGTATTTTGTTTCGTTTTCTTTCATTTTTGGCATTTGACAGGGCTTTGGGGTTACATGTAATTCAATTACCGCCGTCGAGAACAAAAAGCAACAAGCCCCTAAGAGAATGAAACTTCATGTAATCGTGTAATTTATTTATTGCGTGCTCGTCTGACATGCTCGTATGTATAAAGTATAAGTACGGCTAGTGTGCGAGTGCAAACACGCACGCACTGTAGACATTAACGTTGAAGGAACGTGTTCTGTTTTGTTCTATTTACTTTTTTTTTATACATATTCTTTGGTTTTGTTTTGTTTTATTTTGTTGTGTCCAGCAACAGTGAAAGTTTTGGCTCCGACGTTGATGTCCAAAAGTTGAAAGTACTTTGTTATTGGGCGAGACGTAGGTGATGTTTGTTGCACGTTGAATGAGAATGAGAAAGTAGCTTATCTGCATGTGTGGCAAGCTGTCACGCTAACGGCACGACAATGTTTTCATAAGTTATGTCGTGTATTTCGAAGTAAACAGAGCGGAGAATGGGCTTCTCTGCCCTCTCATAAGCTCAACAAGTGCCCCGAATGATGGGCAACATATGGGGTCCTTTCAGCTGGGGGCTAAGAGTTTGTCACAAGCTCAAATTCCGTTGTCACTCCGAGGCATCAGACAGTTATTAAAAGCGACAAGCGTTATGGTGTAGGTTAAAGCGAGAGCGATCACTTATGAGAGCTTTCTGCTCAATAGAGCTCTACTTATGCAGAACTTTCAGATACTTTAAAAATTGCTTCAACAAGCAAATTTATTTTTAAAATAAACAAATTCAAATACAAGTGGTATTAAAATCCAAATGTTTTCGTTATTTATAAGAATGTTTGGTTCTTGACGCAATTTTTAGCCGATATTTAAAAAAAAAAACCGATACTTTGGCCCTCTCAGATTGCCAGATACTTACCATTGAAATATTTACAACTTTTTATTGAATAAATTTGAAAGAAATTATCTTGTAGTACGCTTTAAATTCAAAAGGGAGTTATTATTTTATCATTCAATATAATAAATGAATAAGCTGACTTTAAGCTTTAATAAGCTTTGAAGGAAATTGAAGCTAATAATCAGACAACGGAAAATTTATGAATATTTACAATTTATTTAGCAAGTGGCTGATGAATCTACGGAAAACACTGAGATACGAGTAATGACAAATGACAAGTTTATTATAGAGTCAAATAAATATACATAAGTATACAATGGTTGTAGCCCAAATGGTCACTGTAATAAGACACTCAAAATATCAACAATTGTAATGTCTGAATATAATTTAACTTCTTTGGAATTTGCAGAAGAGCGGGCAGCGTATGAAGTGCTCGGCCTGTCAGCTGATTGCACATCAGAATTGCATTCCAATTGTCAATGAAAAGACTCATCTAGCATGTAAGCCAACTTATCGGGATGTCGGGATCAGGCAATACCGGGAGCAGACAACCACCCATCATCATTGGGTGCATCGCAAGATGGAGAAGGGCAAGTGCAAGCAGTGCGGCAAGGTAAGCTCTTTTTACCTCTTTCTCCCTCTTTCTTTGTTTCTCCCATCCATCATAATCCATCTCATTAACGCGTCACCTTTTGAAATGCTCACATCTTACAGACCGTGCAGAGTAAACTCTTTGGCTCGAAGGAGATTGTCGCCTTGTCCTGTGCCTGGTGCCATGCGATTTACCACAACAAGGAGTCGTGCTTCAATCAGACCAAGATTGGGGAAGAGTGTCGCTTGGGTAAGTTCTCAGCTTCCAGTTCGCGGGTTTCAATTTTTCGCCATTGTCGTTATCGATGGCCAACACTCTCCACATTTTTCAAAAGCAACGACAGCGGCAACATCAGCCCATTGTCCATTCTCCATTCTCCATTCACCATTCACCATTGTCCTCTGATTAATTACGTGACGTGCATGCAAATAAATTGCGGCCCGTTAACTTAATTAAAATTTGTGCATTAAAAGAGAGTCCAACTTGCCCCTCAGACGCTTAACCCTTTCGCATACGTTCCGACCCCTGACCCCGGGCCGAATCCCATTTATTTGCCAGGTAAATTGTGACACACCTCTCGACCTTTTGTACCCTCTCCTATTACCTTTGCTATTCTGTCTTTCTCCCTCTATCTGACTCTTATATTGTCTCATTGTCTTAATTTGCACAGGCGCTTGCTCGTTTGCTTTTTTATTTTATTTCGTTTCTTGAAATACCCTTTCCAGTCACCATTAGATACTATGTCATTCGCTTTATGTTGCAATTGTAAATAATTGAATAAATGAAATTGCACTATCCTTACTTTTTGTTTCTTGATAAAGATGTATCGAAATTGGAAACTCTACAAATACTTTTTTTTAATAATATGGATAAAATATTTGAACTTGTCAGGATTGCATTCATCTGAAGATCTGTTTGATTTTTAGTCATTATATAAAAATATTTTGAATTACTCATAATTCATAATAAATTAGACATATAATCTAAATTGGCTTTAAGAAGAAACTCTTGTATAATTTTCGGATATGATTTCTCAAATCACAATTACTTCAAAATGTTTTTGCTTAAGAGTATCTCAACTTTTCTCAAATACTTTGACAGATTTGCTTTTCATTTTAAGGGTCTTCGTTTCTTTTCATTCGCTTAAGTTATTTTCTTTTTTTGGATCATTAGCATTTATTTCGCGGAATTGACAATTTGTCAAGTTCTTGACGCCGACACTAAGTCAATAGATGCGCGTAATACGTGTTTGTCGAGTGCTCGAGAACTTTTCAACAACTTTGCTATGACGTCACAATTGAATAAAATTAAGCAACGGATGGTCGTCTGTTTATTTTGGCATTTTACAATTCAAATGCAATGCAACCCACACACACTCTAACAGTTTAATAGAAAGAGCTTGCCAAAAGGTTCAGAAACAGTTTGACCAGAATATATTTCAAATAAATATATCGTCTGAGAAATATCTTTCTTTTTCCATTTTTGTTCACAAAATTTTTCTTAAGAATAATTTTGGAATTAAAGTTCAATTAAAATTTTCTTAAATTAACTAAAATGTTATTTTTTCGCCAATTTTTTTTTACATAAATTAGAAATTTGTATCACATAATTAGGCATGTATAAATCTCAAAAAATCCAGCAAATTTGGTTGGTTAAAGGTTGGTGATTTACTATGTATTTATACTCTAGTTCCGTGATTTTTTTCTGAGAATTATGAATATTTATAAGTTTCTGCTTTTCCTCAACTTTCAGTACCCATCACTTTGGAAACATTTTTCCTTTAGGAAAATACAATTCTGAGAATTCCATTGTTTTTCCCTTTTGTTCGATGACCATTTACAACTAGGTCTTCACTTTAGAGAAATCCTTTCGAAATGTTCGCCATGTCAGAGAACGCTCGAAGGTCACAAGCGATGAAAGTTGAAATGTTAGCAGTTGATTTGTCAGAGTGGAAGATAGATCTGCCAACAGAATTGTTGCACAAACTGAAAAGTTTTGCAGTCGGCTGTTGCACTTAGTGGTCATCGTTGAAGCGTTTTTCTCTGGAACTGCTAATTCCGAAATGCCAAAGTTCTGCCAAGTGTCAGATGAAAGTCCTTCAGTGCCAGCTGTGGATGTCGGTGTTGTTTCCGGGCAGTACAATTGGCCAGCATTCTCTCTTTCTCTCTCAATCTATCTATCTTCGTCTCGGGCTGTCCATAGGAAATGCGTGCTGAACTGGACTCTGTCTGTTTTTATAAAGTGTCTCAATGAACGTCTTGTTAACACACTCTTCAGCATCGCATTACCCACAAACACACACACATATATATATATATATATATACCGACACACACACAACACACAGATGCTTACACACTCCAAGTACCAGCAGACAATGGCTAAAAGACAATGATGAGAAGCACAAGACAATGAAACAAAACGCAAAATACAATTACACGCGGGCATCCGTAAGGCCTAGAACCAATGTAAGTCCCCTCCCCCTTCCACCTTTACCCCCTCTACCCACTCCCACTTTTCAGTTTGGCACCGCTGCTCAGTGTTGTCAGAATTTCAAGAGCAAATATAGCTAACGAATTATCGAACATGATTTAAAATAGTATTGTCTATAAGCTATAATTATGAAAAAATTAGTAAAATTAAAATTACATACTTAGTACAGTATTTATACTTTCTCTTATCTTATTCTATCCTATCATAATATATTGAGTTGGGGAAAAAGAAATGGCGTATTTGTGACCGAAATTTGACGCTTTATTTAACATTCTTAGAATTGTCCGATTTAAGTCAAACATACGCCGTTTTGTTCGCAAACTTGTTACCATTTTGAAGGCAACTTCAATATCCCCCACTTTTAAAACGTCCCCTGCTTATTTGCAAAAAACTCAGACAGCCAGTTTTCACAAGCCTCTCTTGTGGCCAACTTAGTACCACCAAAAGCGTTTTGCATGGACTGAAATAGATGGTAATCACTTGGTGCCAGGTCCGGACTATACGGTGGGTGCGATAGGACATCCCATCCGAGCTCCCGTAGCTTCTGGCGGTTCATCAACACAACAACATTCCTATTGACCAATTCTGGCCGCTTCTGGTCAATCGCCTGCCTCAAATGGTCGAGTTGCTCACATTAGAGGACCGAATTGACGGTCTGGCCATAGTTAAGCAGCTCATAGTGGATGATTCCCTTCCAAACCCACCAAACACAGCACCAGAACGAAATCGTTCGAACCAACGCTGTGCTGTGCGAATCTTTACATTTAGCCGACTTCGTTGCATTTTTACCTCTCAGGTAGTAAAAACGTAAAATATGACGAATTTCTTGCTTGGTGGACTCCATCTTTAATGCGCTATAACTTGAGACTGAAACGTACGATCACAACTCTGTCAAAGAGACACTTGTAGCACAGATTGTCGTCTTTAAATCACCGTATAGTATGACCCGATTTTCTTACGACAGATTTTCTAAAGACAACCTGTTTTTTTTTTTTTTTTTAGAAAATTTGTCACTGTCGGTTATTTTGCTATTAACATTAATCGCATTGCTGTTTAAATTAAAATCTTGTCTGTTATCATATGATCTAATCACACTCTGTACAATTTCGGCTCCGTTTTGCTCAAAAAATAAGACAGTGAGACTTGGTAAAAAGCCGAAACTTTTTTTTCAATTGGAATGCTCACGGTTTTCCACGGTTTTCTAACAAAAAGTATCGTTGAAAAAATGGAAGCTTAATTACCTATGTAATTTTAGCTATTTAATAGCAGAACTTTTGAGCACTTCCAAAAAAGCAATTTCTAGCTAATAAATAGCTAAAGTGTCAACACTCTAGGTACGAGTACTCTACTGAAATGCGTCGCTAAACTTTGCCAGCTTGTTTTATGCCTTTTGTTTATCCGGTATACTCTCACTCTCTCACTCTCTCCTCCTCCTATGCTCCTATGTATCTCTCACCCTTTGTCTGTCTGCCATCCTGTTGTCTGTCCTGCCCCTCTAGTGAAATTCATAATTGCGCTTTGGCTCCGGTTCGTATGCCGACGTTGGTATGTGAACTTTGTGCGTGGTAGCACGCGGCATCATCTCAATTTCTTTTGTTTGCCACCGCCTGCCGCGTTAGTGACTTTTGGCATATTTTCTATGTTATGATATTAACTTGTCTTTGTCCTTGTCCTTGCTGTGGTGTTTTTATTGTTATTTTTGTTAGCTTTATATGTACAATACTCTTAAAGGTGGCAAAATAAAATAACGCACTTTCCTCTCAATTAGCTATACAGACTCAACGAGTTGATCACCAGATTCAAAAGCTGCTTTCTATCTCTTTACTTCGCACTCATTGACTCTGTGCTCTGCTTTTGTCTCGCCTGCAGGAAACTATGCGCCAATCATTGTGCCCCCATCATGGATTGTGAAGCTGCCCAACAAAGGGAACTTCAAATCCTCCATACGTGTGAGCAACAAGAATAGCGCTGCGGGCGGTGCTGCTGGTTCTGCTGGTGGTGGTGGTGCTGGTGCCCTCGTCGGTGGCGCCGCTGGCGGAAAAAGCAAAAAGCAGGCCCAGAAACGCCTGAAGGCCAAAGAGGAGAAAAAGGAACCGCGCGCGTTCATTGTGAAGCCCATTCCATCGCCGGAGGTAATACCGGTCATTGTCTTTATTAATCCAAAATCCGGCGGAAATCAGGGCGTCAAGCTGTTGGGAAAGTTTCAGCACTTGCTTAATCCCCGTCAGGTGTTCGATCTGACACAAGGCGGTCCTAAAATGGGGTATGTATACAGCCAGTTACACAAAGTGCACTTTAAGCTGAATACGAAAGTAGACGAATTATTATAGTTAATTACCATGTGCTGTCATTTTTCAGTGTTGTTACAATCAAGAAAGATGCATATCAAGTTTTTTTTTAATTAAAATGGCAGTCTATTTTACGTATTATAAAAATTGCACTTAAGACATACAGTCGAAATTCCGTAACTCGAATCGCCATTGTCCAAGAAATAAGTTCGAGCTATGAAGACTTCGACTTATGGAAGTCTTTTTGTTAAGTTTAGTATACGCTAATGCCACTCAAATTAGTTTGTTTTATAGAGAATTCGAATTACAGACGTTCGAGTTATGGAAATTCAACTGTACTTATTTGCATCAGTAACAATACTTTTGAATGTCGCGACAGGCCTAAAAATATATTAGTTCATTGCACAAGTTGAACTTGCTCGCATTTGCAATTAACTTATCCAAAGATTAAAAAAAAAACACATACATATGGGTATTTCCAGGATCAAGAACAAGAGATTTGTACGTCTTTAAATGAAAAAGTAAAATGGCTAAAGTTGACATTTCCAAAAATCTTTCAATGCATTTTATCAACACTATTTTTATTATAAAAGACAAGCTTTGAAGACTTGTCGTTTTCGAATTATTTATAGAAAACAATGCATCGCGAACGCGACGAAAAATGGAAGTCATGTTTGTCTTCATCTTGACAAATGCGAAAGTCTGCGAAATGTGGCGAGTAATTTGGAGGAAAATATTCTTAAACCATAATATTAAACCTTAATAAAAATAATGTAGTTTTCCACTTTAGAAATAATTTATGTTACTATCATTTTATTTATTTTACAAGCTTTATTGGCAATTTGTAACGCGACATCGCGAACGTGACAAGATTTCCACCTAGTTTGTTCCAAGAATATGTTCAACGAATTTTATTCGATATATCGAAAACAGCTTGTGAAAGTTGTTTTAAAATAAACTTATAATATATTTCTATGAATAAAAATGGTTAACATTACAACTTTACTATCTCACTTAGTGTAATCGATAGAATAAAAACGGTCCATTTTGGAAGTCAATTTTTAAGAAATTGGCCAAAAATATAGAAAAAGTGAATTTATTCCAATATGTTCATCCTATTGAATTGATTCTAGCGTACTTTGTTTAAATAAATAACTTGAATACATTTTTGTAAGAAAATTTCACAAGATGTGAGTTTTTGATCAATTAAACGTTTTTAGGCGAGGTGGACCTTTTTCTGGAAATACCTATATGTAGTTCGTAAGATAATTGCGATAGTAAAAATACTTTTATTTATATCATGCGTAAAATGATATTGTCGACTATGTGAGACTTGCTACCAAATTTGGTATACAAATTTCATATTTATAAGGTCACAGAAGCATCTGTCACCCTACATTTTAAAGGATACCTATAGATATTTATTTTAAAAGAAACTCTTTACTTCTTCTCCTGTTCCATCGCGGCCATTCCCGCTCCATCTCTGACAGACTGGACATGTACCGCAAGGCGCCCAATCTCCGGGTGCTGGCATGTGGCGGCGATGGCACCGTGGGCTGGGTGCTCTCTGTGCTGGATCAGTTGAATCCGCCGCTGGTGCCGGCGCCAGCTGTGGGAGTGCTCCCCTTGGGCACTGGAAATGATCTCGCCCGATCTCTGGGATGGGGCGGCGTAAGTACAATATGATTATTTGTGTATTTTTTTTGTTTTTTTTGGACTTTTAACAATGAAATGTGAAACAGGCAATTTAAATTAAACTCTTAGTGCATGTTTTGATTTGCCAAATATTTATCAGTTGATCGTTAATATTTCCGCAACGAAATGGAAATTATGACTTTACCAAAAACTCAGATATGATTTAATTATTGTTGTTTTCTAAGATATCTGAACCTACCTCACAGAATGTGTATTTAATATCCCATACATCCTATACAAACTGACCAATCATGGCTCAAATCTGTATTCTATTTTATGCAATACGATTAGTCCAAAATTAATTCTTCTTTTAATTAAATTTTGTGCTTCCCTTGTATACAATTATGTTTCGATAATATTTGGCGAGCTTTTTCAAATAAATATTATACTAAATATGGAAACTCGTAAAAATGAGAAAATTGTGTATTGAGTGCATTCATTAACTTTTCAATCTTGTTTCTTTGTAGGGCTATACGGATGAACCCATTGGGAAGATTCTGCGCGAGGTTGGCATGTCACAGAGCGTGATGATGGATCGTTGGCGGGTGCAGGTTACACCCAATGATGATGTGTCCGATGATCATGTGGATCGCAGCAAGCCGAGTGTCCCCTTGAATGTGATTAACAATTATTTCAGCTTTGGCGTCGATGCGCATATCGCCCTCGAGTTCCACGAGGCACGTGAAGCGCATCCGGAGCGCTTCAATTCGCGTCTGCGCAACAAGATGTACTACGGCCAGATGGGCGGCAAGGATCTGATCCTCCGTCAGTATCGCAATCTCACACAGTGGGTGACGCTCGAGTGCGATGGCCAAGACTATACCAACAAGTTACGCGACGCTGGCTGTCATGCCGTCCTATTTCTGAACATACCCAGGTGAGTTATCATCCTGAAGAGCTTGAATTGAGATTGAGAATCCAACTCCTGTTGCACTTGCAGCTATGGCGGCGGTACCCATCCCTGGAACGATTCATTTGGCCAGTCAAAGCCAGCCATCGACGATGGCCTCATGGAGGTGGTTGGCCTCACCACCTACCAGCTGCCCATGCTGCAGGCGGGCATGCACGGCACCTGCATCTGCCAGTGCCGCAAGGCGAAGATCATCACCAGACGCACCATTCCCATGCAGGTCGATGGCGAGGCCTGTCGCGTCAAGCCCTCCATCATTGAGATCGAGCTGCTCAATCAGGCCCTGATGCTGTCCAAGCGGAAGCACGGCCGTGGGGACGTCCAGTGAGTATGCCCCACCAACTCCACTTCCACTCCCACAGCACCACCAGCTACTTATCTCAACTTGTCTCAATTTCTCAATGATCTCGATACTACGGTGTATCAGAGCTACTTAAGATGATTACAATATTGTGCTTAAGAAACTTGCTTGACAATATTAATCTGGGAATTACGAACAGTCAAAATATTCAGTCCTAGGTTTAAGGTTTGCAGGGAGAATTCTTAAAACTGTGTAGATTTTAATTGAAATATTTAACACTTAAATGTTTCCTGAATTGTAAAAAGGTTTGTCCTTGTTAATCTTTGCTGTGATTAACTAAGGTAACTCTCAAAATAAAATGTTAATTGAATTAAGATTCAAATTGAGCGTGTCAAAATTTTAGCTCTGCTGAAGAAGATTGCATTAGATCCCTTTCTACCCTATTTGTTAAGCCTGAAATTATCTAGAGAAATTCTTAGAAACGTAAAGAAAATACTCACTCTCACTAATGCTAATGAGGTGACAGTCTCAGTCTGGTACTGGGAATGGGCAGATTAGTTAAGGAAATTAAAATCTAAATTCACCTACTCAGAATTTTAGCGCTGATCAGGAAGGTTTGCTCTTTAAAGTGGTGTTATGTTAACGGAGCTCTATATTTATAGAAATCAGGGACCGCAAATAACAGTTATGAGAAACTGGATAAACTTTTATTTTCAATTTTTATTTAAAAATTATAAAATAAAAGTTATTTTGTAATTTTTGTATTATAAAAATGAAATATAAAAGTTAGTTGAAAATAAGAGTTAAATTATAAAATAAATTTAATTATTATTTTATAATTTTTTTATTTAGATCGAAAAATAAGAGTTTTCATTTAATTTTTTTTGATACAAATTAACAAATAACTTTTATTTAATAGTTAATATTTTAAAAATTATAATCGTTACGGTCCCTGATTAAAATAGTGTATTTTTAAACGAACGAAAGAAAGTCAAGACCATGGAAATCGCTTCCATTTCTCCGTTTTAAGCCTGTGATTCTTTCTTCTTCCCGCAACTACATTTACTCATACTTAACTTTAAATGTTCCGCTTTCTCGTTGCGCACAGGGTGAATCCACTGGAGAAGCTGCAGCTGGCAATATTGAGAGTAACTATGCAGCAGTACGAGCAGTATCACTATGACAAGGAGATGCTACGCAAATTGGCCAATAAGTTGGGCCAAATCGAGATCGAGTCTCAATGCGACTTGGAGCATGTGCGCAATTTGTTGAACACCAAGTTCGAGGAGTCCATATCCTATCCAAAGGTCTCTCAGGATTGGTGTTTCATTGATTGTAAGTTAAAGCTTAAAGCGTGTCTATTAATATTTTATTAATAAAACAGACCAGGTAGTGACACATAAATATTCTTGATTTGATATAGTCATGTCCGTCCGACCCATACCGAATTAATAATTCGGTATTTTATTTGTAATACATATTTTTTAAATATAGATTCACGGTTTTATTTGTAATTATATTTAAATTCTTATAAGTTGTTTTATTTTTGTTGACTATTGTTAGTCGATGTTAAATGGAAAAATTAGAAACTTTATGGCTTTTGAGATATTTGTATCTTGAGATTACCAGTCTAACAGAGTGTGTATTTAACGTTGTGGTACTCGTATACAATTTGACCAAATTTGAATATAATGCCAAAGGAATGATCTTACGGTTTAATTTTAGTATAGACAACCAAATATTCAACCAAACAGATTGTGCATTTCGTTTTGTCTTATAAAACCTAAACCAATTTGGTTTTGGTCAGACGACTATATCATATAGTTTCCATAGAAACGATCCATTCAAAAATAAATACAAAATCTGCAAGGTACACAGATAAAAAATTTCGGAATAAAATCAATCCCAAACGGTGTCAAAAGTTCGACAATCTCGAAATCGATTCAATTTCGATTTTTCAATATCATCTCCACAAAAATAATAATAAAATGTGTTTTTTCGACTATTTTAATGCAAAATGGTTGCCATTTGATCCGCATATTGTGTTTCATTATTTGATCAATAATATCCGAAATACATGCATTTTATTTTGTATGTTAGAATGATTTTATTCCTGTTTAGTCGTACAAACATTTTTAAAATTTTTTCTCAATTTCTAATTCGAACAATCAATCAAAAATATGTTTGTAGCATGCACCGCTGAGCATTATTTCCGCATTGATCGGGCCCAAGAGCACTTGCACTACATCTGCGACATTGCCATCGATGAGCTGTACATTCTGGACCACGAGGCAGCCACGATGCCGCAGACACCGGACCAGGAGCGATCGTTCGCGGCATTCTCGCAGCGCCAGGCGCAGAACGAGCGGCGGCAGATGGATCAGGCGCAGGGACGCGGAAATGGCAGTACGGGTAGGCTTCTGTTAACTGACTGTTGGCGCCGATCGGCGGGATCGGCGCGACGAGACGCAGAGTTGCCGCTGGCATTGCCGCAGCGGTTGCAACTCTATCAGCAGCAGGTGGCCGACCAGCTGCCCTATTTAGATAGGCGCATGTTTTGTCACCTGCATTATCGCAAGAAGCGCTTCGAGCTTTGAGCGAACTTTGTCTGAGTGTGTGTGTGTGTTAAGGCGCCACAAATCGAGTATACCACACCCCCTCCCCCCTCCTCCCCCCACTCTCCTTAACCCCTTGTGCCACACTTCCATTTTTCCACAATTCTCCTTGTCTCTGGCCTTAACTCTTCTCGTTGTCTACGTTGTTTGTTTCCGTTTTTGCGTTATATTTTTGCATGTTTAGGGCACTAACACATAAACACACCTACACAAACAAACAAACACACACACACACAAGTGCTCACGATTTGATGGGAGCGAATACAGCTTAGTCCTTGCCACGCCCTCATGTAAGTAACGCCTTAATAAATATGAGTATTTTGTATATGGTTTATAATCGCCGCTTACGTTAACAGTGACAAGGACTAAACCGTATTCCGTTCTCGTCCAAAACCCAACCACCAACCAACCAAGTAACCAATTGACCAAATGACCTAGCAATTGACCAATCAGTCAGTCAACCAATCAAACAATCAATCAATCAAAATCAACCAACTAACCGGACAATCAACCAAAACTCTAACCAAAAAATTATAAAAATGACAAAAAAAAAACAGAAACAGAAAAAAAATAACAACAAGAACACACAAACCACAATAGAGTTAAATCGCAATCGAATGCGACGGGTAGGTTGTCTCAGTTAGTTTATCCGATTAATCGATTAACACCCATTTATCGCTTATCGTTTTGCATTTTATTTATACATATGTATATTCGTTTACGTTGCGTTACTGCATATTGTAAATATATATTTATTGCAAATGGCGTACTAACAACTTGTAAATCTCTTTTTTAATTTAATATTTACACACACACACACACACACACTACAAAATCTTACACACGCGCGTATTTCACACAAAGATGAGGACTTGCAAATTGGCTCCAAGCCCATTAAAGTGATGAAGTGGAAGAGGTAAAACCGCAAAACGTCAACTTAATCCACAACAATCACAGCTTCATATTTCTCACAAACATCCCAAAAAAAAAAAAAATACACAATTTAAATTATTTGCAATAACTTTTCAGTCTGAAATTATGACTAAATTTAATCCAAATGAGCGAGACGAATATGAAACATTAAAAATTTTCTAAAATGAAAAATCCATGCCTTTTACAAAATTCGAGAGAGAAATCGGTTTGTTATATTCCCTTCAGTATTTTTTATTTTACCGATAAAATATTGCACTTAAATAAGGATGATGCAGGGATTAAAACCCTAACCGAAACCGTAACCTTTAACCGGTAAAAGCCGATTGAAATTGAAAACCGTTACTGGAACCGTAACCGATAAAACCTTTAACCGGTAAAAGCCGATTAAAATTGAAAACCGTTACTGGAACCGTAACCGAAAAAAAAATATTTTCATTTGATCGAAACCTTTAAACCGAAACTCTGTAAACCGCAAAAAACCGTTTAGTAACCGCTTCATTTATAAGGGTTAATTTCGGTTTTTACATATAAAATATATAAAAATTGAAATAAATTTTAAATTGTAAATTTAAAAATAGCAAATCCAATAAATACAATTTTAAAAGCATGTTTTATTTTCCATTTTTTTATAAAAATTTAAAAAAAAACAAGTTAAAAATAACTTTAAACGAAACATTTTGAGCTGTTTCGATTTTTTCCGACTCATAAGTCTTGTTAGAAATCATTGATATTTTATTATTAGTTTTGTATTTTATTTTTGATTTTCTTTTTTATTTTTGACTATTTTATTATTATTATTATATTAATAATATAATTATGCTTTTCAAAAAAATTTTTTTGTGAAGCGAAACCATACCGGTATATCAAAGCCGAAACATACAAAAACCGGTTCACCGTTCCGAAATCTTTATTCAAAGATTTGGTGTAACAGATAACCGAAAACCTAAATGCGAACATAACCGAAACCGTAACTTAACCCGATATTCGTTTCGGTTTTAATCCCTGAGATGAAGTATTGAAGATTAGAATTTAACACAATAAGATGGGTGAAAACCGATTTATCGAAATAAAAAATCAATGACTGTCGATATATGTATCAGTGATGTATCGAAGTATGTTTACATCACGAACTGACAGCGTTCGCCAAACTCATTTGGTTTTCAAAAATAAATTGGTTGTCCTTCTCTAACGATTGGGGCTTTGTCATGCCCATTTGCTAACATCACACTATCTCACCCTCACACTTACTCTCTGTCTATCTCTTTCTCGCACTTTCACTGTATTTCTTTCTTATTCTCTCACTTGGGGCTTTGTTTTGAATTAACATTTATTTTGTTGTTTGATGCATGCAGCAGCAAAGATCGTTTATTCAGTTTTAACGAAGATGTTTTTGGGTGTGGATTCAGGTACTCTGTATTATGGCGTTTTTTAAAACTATCGTAACAATTATTTATTGCATCTCTCTCTATGTATCTATCTCCTACTTTCTCACTCACACTGTGTCTTAATAGATATCGTATTCGTATCATATTATAAATCATGTGAAACTTATCGAATCAAAACTGATGCTTGACTTTATCTTTTTATTTCTCTACTTTTCTATGCACACCACACACTCGACACACGCACACACATACGAAACACACACACACCTCCAACACACATATACAAATATACATAAATATATGTGCATAATTACGTATACACACAACAGCCCTATACTGGAGCAAACTTCCGATGCCGTACTACTAGCGGCCCAGAGCGGCGATCTGAATATGGTAGCTTTAACTTTCTTTACTTCTTACTTACTTGTTTTGATCCTACGCGTTCTGCAGTTGTTATAAGAATTAGTTTAATCTCTCTCTCTCTCTGTCGGTGTTACTCTTTGACTTACACATTCTTTTTTCTCTCTCCCCCTATTCTCTCTCTCTCTGTCTCTCTGTGTTGCAGTTACGTGCACTACATGAACAAGGATACTCATTACAATCAGTGAACAAAAACGGGCAAACGGCGCTTCACTTTGCCTGCAAATACAACCATAAGGACATTGTCAAATACATCATTTCATGTGCCACGCGACGCGTCATCAATGCGGCGGACAAGGAGCGGTAAATATCACTATTCTTTAGTGCAACTCTCCTTAAATTAAAGGCGTAAATGGAGATGCTATTCCAAAAATATGTATACAGCTGTGTTCACAAAAATAGCAGTGCTCTTTCTTTTACTATAACAGCTATTGTAAGTCAAGTCTTCAAATTTAAAAATTATATTTGGAAAGGTCATCTAAATTCCGTTTGAATGATGTATAACTTTCCTTAACCCATTAAGTACCCATTAAAATATTCGAATTTTAAAAAAGGTCTACTTTTTCAACTTTTTTCCTCGATTTTTTCCAAAAAATGTTGGGATGCAAAAAAATTCTTGAAACAATTCTAAGAGTAACTGCAAAAGAAATTTTTCAAAAATATTTTTGCTAGTATTTTTTATAATGTTTTGAAAACTGCAAAAAAGGCATGAAAATGAGGAAAAATGGGTTAAAATTGTCATTTTTGGGATTTTCAAAAAATAAAAAAAAATACTAGCAAAAATTTCTTTTGCAGTTACTCTTAGAATTGTTTGAAGAATTTTTTTGCATCCCAACATTTTTTGGAAAAAATCGAGGAAAAAAGTTGAAAAAGTAGACCTTTTTTAAAATTCGAATATTTTAATGGGTACTTAATGGGTTAAGGAAAGTTATACATCATTCAAACGGAATTTAGATGACCTTTCCAAATATAATTTTTAAATTTGAAGACTTGACTTACAATAGCTGTTATAGTAAAAGAAAGAGCACTGCTATTTTTGTGAACACAGCTGTATAAATCGAGCTCAAAATTGACGTGTTAAAAACCTCAAAACAAAAAACGTTTTGTCCATTTAACGTCAAAAAATTTATATTTTTTCCTCACTAATTTCAAATTTTAAACAGATTATTTGATTATAAGATTTGAACCATACCTGTTAAATAATGATTAGTAATCATAATCATTAGTAATTAGATTATTTATGTTTAAAAGTCGAACTAATGATTAAATTTCGATTATTTTCGGTTTCGCCCACTTATTTAATGATTACGATTACAAAAAATAAAAAATAATCTAAAATTACTACAATTATTTAAAAATAATCAGAAAAAATCTAAAGTAATCAAAAATAATCTTTCTGATTATTTCGGATTATTTTTGATTTGTTCTGAATATTTATGACTATTTAGTAAAAATCATATTATTTTAAATTTTCACAATCAAAGTAGCCAAAATAATCAGAAAAAAACAAAAATAATCCGAAATAATCAGAAAGATTATTTTTAATTTTTTTCAGATTATTTTTTAATAATTATAATTATTTTAGATTACTTCGGATTGTTTGTAATCATAATCATTATATACTGGGGTGCCACAGAAATCTCTTTCACCTGAAAAATGACGTAAATTTCATACAAATGTACGTCAAATTCAGGTGAAAGAGATTTCTGTGGCACCCCAGATAATCACAGTTTTTTCAACAGTGAATTATATAGTCACTACGATTATTTCCAAAAATAATCTAATTGATTAGAAATTCTAATCGAAATTTAACAGGTATGATTTGAACCTACGAAAATATCTGTTATTTTATGAATATATTGTCGAAACCTCAAACTATGTCCTGATATTAAAATGTCATAAAGTAACTACATATTTTGCTGCGAATCAAACCATTTTCAATCATTTTAAAACCTTGCTACATGAACGAATTCGGGAAAAGCAGGATCCATCGTTGCATTGTCGCTATGAAATTCTCAATTCTCTGTTTTATAATCTCTATCTCACTCTCTCTTTCTCTCTGGTTGTCTCTCTCTCTCTCTCTCTCGCTTTAGCGGTCAGACGGCACTGCATATTGCCGCGGAACAAAATCGCCGTGACATTTGCGTGATGCTGGTGGCAGCTGGCGCTAATTTGCAGGCTCGCGATGCAGGCGGTAATACGGCCATGATGGTGGCGTTCAACAAGAATGCTAATGAGATTGCCACGTATTTGGAAAGTAAGCTGCTTCAACAACAACATCAACAACAACAACTAGAGGGCGTCGGCTGGGCCAATGACATTACCACAAATTCCAATTCAAACTCGAATTCCCCATCGCATTCGGCCACCTCCATGTAAAGCCCCAAAAGAAAAAAAGATATTCAAAAATACAAAAACACAAAAAGAAGAGAATTGATCCAAAGTAGAGAACTCGCTTGCTGTGCACATCCATCAAAGTACTCGTAGTGAAACCAGCGCCCGAATTGAAATCATCTAAGCTCGAGACAAGAGTCCATGTGGTTATGTTAACTAATCACCGAATTTCCTTCTTTTCTCTCGCCAAACCAAATGGAAATTTCGAACTGAAAAACTAAAAAAACAAACCCAATGCGATTATCAACATTCCAATGCAATCGACAAATGTGGAACAAATGCTGCTAACCGAAGGTCAAGAGCGTTTCATGCATTTGGAGGTGCAAACCAGAATTTAAATGTAATTAAACAAAGCAAAAAACAAAAAACAAAAATGTAAAAAAAGCTTTGCCTACTTTAAGGCGCATCCCATTTGGCTTTTGAATATTTATTTATTTTTTTTATTCAAATTTTATTAAGTCCAGCTAGATTTACTTTTTGTTTTGTATTTGTTAGTGTCAGTAATAGGAATTTGAAGAGCAAATGCAGAGTTGCATTGTAAACATATATAGTAATAATTAAAATGCATAATTAAAACTTAAATTAATTTTATTCTTAAGCAACGAACTCGCAACATTTAGGCGTTGGTTGTTAGCAACTAAGTGACAATTTATTTACTCAACTCAAAAGCAAAAGCAAGAAACAGAAACAATAACAAATCTAAGCAACAAGAACAAACAGATGAAAGTAAATGCAATTTTTTTCACTCACACACACCTATACACACACACACACACACACATGGTAGTAGAAAGTGTGTGTGTGAAATATTGTTTTGAATTCTTTGGCAAACAAAATTAAAAGATGATTATATTGTGATATCTAAATTTAATTGTACTAAAATCTTAAACTAAAATTAAAAATTAAAGATAAAGAAAACTTATCAATTTATTGGACTTGAGCGAAAGCAAACTGGCCCACGCGGCGTATGATTGATATTGATATTGATAAATATTAACAATAACAACAAGTATATTTATTCACACACATATAAATTATATAATAGCACATAAACATACATACATACGTATTACCAATTTTGTTGTATTTTTTTTTTGCAAATTTCAATTAAGCAAATTAAGAAATTAATGTAAATCTGTTGTAAATTGCAATACAAGCCAGATGAAACGCAGCGCAGCAGCAGCAAACAATTAAGAGAGAATAATGCATATATGTACTAAGTAAACAGTATATTTATTGTCACACAAAAACACATACACACACACATGCATACAGGCACACTCAAATACACACACAGTCCCATGCGCACACTCTTAACTAAGCTATGCACAACCCAGAAACAGTTGCGTGTTTCCAAATCTTCGGTTCTCTGGATAACCATAACACCAACAGCTATCTCCCTCTATGCCCAAATCTATCTCACTCACTCTCGATGTGTTTCAAATTGAATCCAAAGACTATCACAGAGACTTAAGCGCCCGTCCTCACCCACCCAACCCTCAGGGCTTTACCAGCCCCCCAATTACTCTACGAACAAAGCAGACAACAACAGCAACAACTAAAAGAAATAAATAAATAAAACTACATACTTTAATAAAGATTTATATGTATACTATATATACATATTGTATGTATATAAAAACTATTGGGAACTCTAAACGACTTTATATAACACAGAAACAAAAACAAGAACAACTACCACAACAGCAACAACAACAAACACAGGAATATACAATTTACTATATACACATAAAGTTAATGATAAACTTATTGATAAAGTAAATGATAAAGCTAATGATATACATACACTCCCCGAAATTTAATTAAAGGCACCTCTTTTTTGCATGAAATATTATGACTGGCGATAACGGTATCTTAAATTTGTCTTTAAATATTGTTATTCATCTTAGTAGTATATTTTAAGTTTCGTAAAAATCATTTACCGTTAGATTTAATATTTTTAATTTAATTTTTTGTAAGAGTCTATTTTTTCGACGCTTTTTTGCCATTTTCAAAAATTCATAAAAAATACTAGCGAAGAGATTTTTGAAATTTTTTTTTTGCAGTCACTCTTAGAATTGTTTGAAGAATTTTTTTGCATTAAAAAATTTTTTTCCAGTAACCGAGGATAAAAGTCGAAAAAATATACTCTTACAAAAATTTAAATTAAAAATATTAAATCTAACGGTAAATGATTTTTACGAAACTTAAAATATACTACTAAGATGAATAACAATATTTAAAAACGAATTTAAGATACCGTTATCGCCAGTCATAATTTTACATGCAAAAATAAGGTGCCTTTAATTAAATTTCGATGAGTGTATATACGGTTATAGATAAGAAGGCAGGCTACACATTGACAAGTACATACTATATAAATATTTTATCAGCAAAAACAAAAACAAGAACGAAAAGATCAAAAGGATTAATCTTCTAGCTGATTAAGTATTAAATTAATTAATCTCGTATACTTAATTCAACAAATACATATATGTGTTGTTTACTTGTATGTGCTTGTTTGTACGTACATATGTGTATGTATGTGTGTAGCATATAGATGCATTTTTTTTCATTAGATCCGTTTATAATCCTTCTCTATCCATCCCCTTAAGCTAAGTTCATTTGTAAAATGCGCTAAAGTCAATTACGTTTCAAAATTTTTCAACATTCGGTTTTAGAAATAGACGAAAATCTCACTATTGATTATAAGGCATAACGTAATTAACGATTAGTGAGCATAATTATCTAAATAAGTAATCCCGAACATAGAAACACACAGACACAACTCAAATATATAAATAAGTATAAATAACAAAAAAATATTAATGTAATTAAGGATCACTGACGTCAAAAACTCAACTGACTTTATCTGGCCGCGCTCTTGGCTCGAGCTCTTTGTAGGCCAGCTTTGGTCATTGGAGTTTTTCGACGGTTTCCCAAATAGATGGTTAAGCATAAGCAAAATTATGTTTTGGATTTCACGTATGTAAACGATTGTATGATAAGACGAACGAACGGGAGGAAATCGGGCGATTTCGGGGAGAGAACGATTTGTGGCTGCGTTTTGGGTGCACATAGCTAAATGCCCCGCAGGCGTGTGTCCAAAGCAACTGCCACAAGTTGGATCAACGTGATCGCCTCTGTGAAGCGGTTGAAGTTGATGAGCAGTAGGATAAAGTGGAAGCAAAAGCTGCAAATCTTATTTAGCAAATGACAATCTAGTGAATTTAGCAAAGAACAAAATGCGTTTGCTAAAAAAAGAAACAGTACAACTAATATTAAAAGCAAAATTTTTGTTTGTCTCTGCAAAATGTGAAATGCATATACACATATAATATTTAATAATATTTTTAATGAATAAGAACTATTCCTGCTTTGCTATCGCTTAACTATTTATCAACTTACACTAAAACTAAAAACTCAAAGCTAAATCTGAATTGAAATTGAAATTGAAATTGTAGTTTGAGGATTATTTGAAATGAACAAGTGCAATGAGCGGAAATGTTTGATGATTGATTTATTGTATTACTAAGACAGTGTTAGTACTAAGACAGTGTTGCAAAATGCGGCTACTAACTATATCTAGAGAGAACGAGCGAACGAATAGACGAACGAACGAACGTTTGTAAATGGGGGTTTTATATACACCTGTTCGGAGAACAACCGGGTCCAAGCCAAACTAACAATATATTTTCATGTAATTTGTAACAATGACGATATATCAAATATGCAAATATGATGGCATAACACATTTACCTGTACTATGACAACTTTCAATGCCTTGACAACACCTTACACTCACTCACACACTCATATCTACACACTCACACACAGATCCAGATACTGAAATATTGAATACAAAACTGTTGAATGTTCTTTAAGCAAATGCTGCATAGTTATGTTATGTATATGTGTGTACATAGAAGCATATGTATATATATACATACATACTATATCGTACATATGTATGCATAAACATACACTACATAGAAGCTATTCATACGTTAATATTTACATATATACATATATATTTTTTTCTATGCATATAAGAGAATTGTTGAACAAACTGGAAAACAACATGCAACGCAAGTCTTATGAAAACCTAGAAACTAAGGCAACAGAAATTGTAAAGGATGCATCAGTGAAAATAAACAAAAAATATACTATATATAAGCAGAAGAACAAAAGAACCCGAAAGTAAAATAATAACTATTTTAATGGATTCAATATTTATAACTAGAAAACATCAATAATTTATGCAAATAGAAAATAATTTATTTTAGTGTAATTAATTTATTTATGCTTAAAAAAAAACAAACACACTCAAATACTGAGAGAATAAATATTTTATTTTACACAAAACAATTGCATGATTTCAATTTAAGCGTGTAAATAATTTTATTATGATTTTCTTCATTCCTTTTTTGACTGAATTTCAAAATTTTTCTTTAAACATTTTTCAGATCGGCAACGAACAAGACACAGCTGAATTTATGACTCTTTTTTTGTTTACATTTAAAACAAAATATGAAGAAAAAACGTTGAAACTTATGCAAGTCTGAAAGTATTTCTATCGAAGAGTTCTAAACTGCTTAACTGTAAATTGTGTATAACTAAAAACTTTAACTTAGCGCTATAGAAATATAAATATAAATTTGCTATATGCTATATGGCAAGATTGTAAATTAATACCTTCGTACATACTTATATATAAATATAATTACAATTTTTTGGTAGTTCGTAGGCCTAAACATAAACAGACAAGAAAATAAAACAAAATTAAGTACGATATGCACTGCAAGCACTGAGGAATTTGATTCAATTTTACTTAAGATAAACGAAAAGAGAAATTGAAGTAGCATGTAAAATTTAAATTATGGCATTACAATTAAAATTTAATAAAAACAAAACAAAATGTAAATTAATTTTCGAGCAACCAAAAACCGATGTAAAAACCCAAACAAAAAGATTACAACAACAACTGATATGGCAAATGGGCAAGCTTTGAATGTGCCCACACACACATACTCTAGTGAGTGTGTGTGTGTGGGTGATACCAATTGAATTTGTTATGCAGAACGTGGCTAAATCAATTGGCCAAACAGCAAGTAACTGGCACACCCAATACACAACCACACACACGCTTAATCAAATACACATCAATATAAATGTTATCGTGAATTGTAATAAATATGCTTAAATAAAGCTGCATTAAAAGCAGACTAATCAGATAATCACACACTCACGCACACATACTCACACTCACACGCACACACAGAACTTGCAAAAAACAAGAGAAATCATTTGAAAACAGTTTCACTGATCAGAGTCAATATATACAAGCTTAACAACTAAATAACTCAAGTTCCATTTTATTGCCCAGCTGCTAACTCAATATTCAACCTAATCGTTTTTTAGTCTTCAATGTGAAGCGGCCAAAAAACAAATAAAAATAATTCACACAATATTTGGCAAACGAAAACTATGTACTATAATCAGCAAAGTCGCTAATCAATACATTTTCGGACACTCTATTATAAAAGAAATAAACATTTTTTTGGTATTTCGACTCAATTTTGTATTTGTGTCTTTTTTACTGGAAATCGCAATTAGCGCCTAAGTTCTTTTCAATTTCACTTTTTGGCGCATTGAAAAAATTATTTGTATAATTTTCCTAGATATGTGTTACAAATGAGTCCTGTGAAAAAAAGTCATATCGTATTATTTATCTATGTGAGCACTAGACTTATTGGGACGATTCTAATACTGAAGCTATTGTCGGAGAAGCCTGAGTAATAAATATATCTTTGATTGCTTTGCCGTCAATCCCCAGAGAATTGTCTAACCTTTAAGCTAATGCAAGTATATCTGATTTTTCTTCCAGCCTAAAACTGTGCTACAGTACAGATTAGATAAAGTGGTATAAACACACTCAGTATAAAAAAGAGTAAACTTGTAGAGTAGTAAATACCAAAATACTCCTTCGCAATATTGGCAAATTAATCATAGAAATCGACTGAATAGAGTATATAGTATGTTTGGAGTTAATTGTATATAGTATTTGTTTGGTATTTATATAACAGTCAGGGTGATAAGTTGGCCAAGTCGCAATTAAGACAATTGGGCTGGTATCAGTTCATCAACTGATAAGTGAAAGCAAGGTGGGCCCCAAAACCATTACTAAGCTCACCGGTATTGGCATATTCAAGCAGATAGAGTCTTAAATAAAAAATAGAAGCAGAATGCTATTATGATAGATTACTTTAGCTTAGTATATTGGACTTTTGAACTGTCGATAGCGAAGTTCATGGCAAACGCTATAAAAAGGCCCAAGACGTTTGACGGTTTATAGAGAAAACTCTAGGAAATCGCAACATGAAGTTAACACTTTTCGCTCTGCTTGCCGCATTTTGCGTGCTCAGTGTAAGTAGAAACCCGAAAAAAAGAAAGACTCGAAAGAAAAAATGTGACAGGGAAGTGTAATCTGTTTTATTTTGCTTCTTTTTTTAAGGCCAACGCTGGTACCCTGCAATTCGAGGCAGGTGATTTCGCCGATGTCGATGGCGAGTTCATGGAACCAGAGTTGTTTGGCTTTTGGGGGATCATTAAGACGTGCCTTCGCGGTATCAAGGGATTCAACTGCATGGTCAAGTGGGTGGTGGGCATCAAGGACAGCGCTCTGCAATATAACAACGACATCGTTGAGTGCGGCGTTGAAGCCAACAAGGACGTGACCAATCTGATCAATGCCAACCTGAAGATCATCCAAACTGCCAGTAACATCATCAACCTCAAGACCACCATTTGCGCCACTACTCAAGATACCACAAAGCCATCCATCACCAATAGCTGTACCCTCAAGACTTTCGGACAGATCGTCAGCCTTTATCGCCAAGTGAAGAGGGCCATCACACTGTCCAAGAAAATTCCCAAGACCGGACCCAATGCCATCACCTGTGTGTGCGATGCGACAAACACACTGACCTCGTATTACACTCAGTTCCCGGCCAACATCAAGTCCTGCTCTCAGCTCACCAGCAACTAAGCAGCGCTAAATCATGTCTAATTTTTTTATTAAATATATATTCAACGAGCAACGGAAAAAAATGCATACTGCCTTATTTTTACTTTTTTTTGGGGGTCTTGAAATACTATGTTGGTTTTTGGTAGCTTAAATTATAATAAGAGCTCTACAGCAGCTGACTCAGAATTTGTCTTGAATCCCAATTGTATAATAACAATAAGAACGTTCGAATAATCATACAATGTCCAAAACGAATAAGAAACCTTTCTGGAAAATTTGTAGGTATTTTCGTTCTAGAAAGTAAGATTATAGAATGTGCTGAACAATTCTTGTAAACTAAAAGAATAGCTCAAAAAATATATAAATAAATTTCAATAGGGCAAATATTTATTATAATATTGAAATATAAAATACATGTGTATTTTGCAACAAATAACAATAGTCTATCTGAAAAATAAGCTAAACTGTCAAGCAAAATGTTGTCATGAGAGCGATGCACAGTGGTTCCTCCCATAGGCCAAAAATAAGAAAGTCAAAGCTAAAATTTTGACTTTAAATGTATCAACACTTTTTTATAATTGGTCTAGCTATTAAACTGTATTCTTGTTTTTGTTTTGTTCTAACTGTCCTCTTCAAGAATATCATCGAAAGAGACAGCATGATATTATTTTGGTGAGCATCTTGCTAGTAGAGCAGTCAATAAAAAAATTAATAAAGCATTTAAAACAAAGTTATTGTGCGATGGAAGGGATTAATTTAACAAATAAAGGTATTAACTATATTTATACAACAAAAATTATATGTACTTCCTGCTGTGTTTTGTTTAAATCGGTATTGTGTTAAGTACGTTATTTTGGACGTTCTGTGTTTGTCTTTGTTGTATTTCGTTAAAGTTAGAGTTATGAAGCAAAAATCAGCAATCAATAAATCTTTTTGTATATTATTAATTAACATTTGAAGATTATGAGATATTTAATTCAAGTGCCAATAGGTGCCGAGGCTCTTGCTATATACAAAAAGGTAAACTAACCTCAACGTTAAAAAAGCACATGTATTTCCTATGGCAGCTATATGATATAGTCGTCTGACTTCGACCAAATTTGGTCAGAATGCATCAGGCCATCCCATATGCATATTGTGTCAGTTTGGTTGAGATATCTCAAACATCAAAAAAGTTTTTCAACAATAACTCGATTTTTGACTGATCGTTCCTATGGCAGCTATAAGATATAGTGGTCCGAATTTAACCAAATATAGTCAGATGATTTTTCTACATCATCTTACTATATATTTAAAAAAATTTTGTGCTAAGTTTCAAGTCGCTACCTCAACTAGAAGTATTTTCGGCCGCCCTCCCCATACAACAGGAACCAGTGTGCGATGGGTTGGAAGCCAACTTCAAAATTTAAAAAAAACTTTCTTTGTTTTGTTAAAATTGGACCAGTACATTATATGTAATATCTACATGGGATCCATTGATCCATCGCAACTGGAATAAAGAACTAGTGTTTAACTCTTAAGCATGCTGAAGATAACCTACATTTCATGTTTGTTAATAACTTTAAGAAATTAATTTTCATATGATTTTCGAAACCTGTTTAAATTGTAAGATCAGTGCAACAACTCTTCTTAAATCTTATTAATTGAAATTACATAATCGTTTAAAGCTTTTTCGATTTTTTACTTAATGTTCGTTATAATCGTGACATGCAAATTTTACATTTGATCCACACAAGTGTTGATGTTGGGCAAGAAGTCGTTGAAGCTCTGCTTCACATCGTTGGTGCAATCCACAAAGCAGGAGCTGGTATCGGTTGGCAGCTTGGCGATCTGCTTCAGGGTCCTGTTGATCTTCCTGGTCAGCTTCATGGTGGCCTTGAACAAGTTCCAGGCGCACTTCTTGGAGGTTGTCTCATTGGTGTTATTGTCGGCGTCCGTGGTAGGGGCGCACAGCTTGCTGTTCAGATTGATGATGCTGTCGCAGATGGCGATGATGGCCTTGCAGGAGCTGACAACGGCAGCCACATCCTTGGGCACAGCGGTGCCGCAGCGATCGATGGCATCCACATAGTCGGTGCAGGCCTTCAGGATTTCAGTGACCTCCTTCATAATGCAGTTGACGCCTCGCATGGTCTTCACCAGCTTCCTCAGCAGGCCCCTGATAGTGCTAATGAAGCCATAATCCTCGAAATCCATGTATTCATCGTCGAGCTGCGAATCCAGCAGATCCAACTCCAAGTTCAAGTTCTCGAACAACTCATTGGGACCCACTGCATTGGCCTGAAACGTTAGATGTTCTTTTACCAATCAGAAAAGACCAAGACCAGGACCAAGTCAACAATTTGGTATCAAGCTCTCAACTTACATTTGCGCTCAGCAGACAGCTGGCCGACACGACCACCAAAAGGCAAAGAGTTATAGCTTTCATATTGCTTGACAATCAGAATATACTTGACTGAATGATGGTCCCCAGCAAGGGCTTCCCATTTTTATAGTAATTGCCCCATTTAGGGCCATATCGCAGTCAAGTGTTGACGCGTCAAGTGTCATTATTATTCGCTCTGATTAAATTAAGTATAAATATATGGGTATGTATGTATATCTATCGCATAGCATACCTATACATATTTACTTGCCGACTTTTAAACCGTTTGTTTATCACAAAAACAATGCGAATATAATACCACAAATAATCTCTCAAAGTCTGTGAAAGTCAGATACTTCAAATACGAGTAACAACAAATTTAATTCTAAACTGATCGCAAAGTGGTTCGCAATCAATAATTGACAATTGACTCTATCGGCACCACGAAATATGTTAAGATAGCGCAAAAAGTTGAACGTTCTGATTAATTAGCTTTCGTTGAGAATTACTGCAAAAAGTCCAACAAGTACTGCTATTCCAATATCCCCTATCTTATCTCGAGTAGATCATTTGCTCTATTTCAGATTTAAATTCAATTTATAGTGGCGAAAGTCATCAGATACGGTAAGTTAGAATAAGTATCGACTCTCTAGTCAAGATTTGACGACAACGAGATTTATTTTCGAAGGAACATTTTTTTTTAAAACTGAATAAATTTTTAAATTTAACCATAATCATAGAAATCAATTCTTATACATATACCGGTTCGGATTTTAAAAAGTTATGAAAAATAAAGTCATACATATAAACTTATAAATGGAGACTATATAGTGTCTGAAAATATATAGTCTGATGAGAAGATGAAGAGATTTGACATTTTTTAAATATAGAACAAAATAGAATCCCAATCTGAAAAAGACCCGCTCAGTGACATGTAGTAATTAGATGGTTAATACGTTATAGTTATAGTGATATTTTAATAATAGTTTTGAGCCAAGTATAAAAACAAATAACAATGCAAAAAAAAGGAAGCTTATTCAACTAATTATGATCAATGGAAATTGAAATTCATTTCGATAGTTAAGTAAAATCGTTAAAGCATAATAATATTAATAATCGAATTATCGATACACGCACAACACCAAAATTTAATTCATTGTAATGTTTAAATATTTCGGAATATCAATGCCATTCATTCGATTGATTGTTATTGTTTAACAATAGGAATAACAATATTTAGTTCAAAATACAAAAAAAAAAATATTTATGCATATAAGTATATATAAATCTATATTCATTACTACATATAGTACATACAATGTTTATTGATTGAATATATTCATTCGATTCGATATGTTTTCCATAATTTCGATTTTCTTGCTTCTTGTTGATTTAGTTATTTTGGGTCTAAAGCTTGCCTTGGACGTGGAAGACTCCACTGGAGCTGATGCAATCAACAAATTACATTTTAAAATTAATTAAGCTTAATAATTTAAATGTATTTCACTCGCACGAATACATGAAATTCTTTTTCAAATATATTCTTAAATTATTGCACAAGTCATTAAGATAAATAGTTTCGCAATTGACAAAAAAAAAATTGAAACAAAAAAAAATGCACTACAAACTTAAGAGACTTAAACACGGACAGAGACGGAGATGGACGGAGATGGATGTAGGGATCCGTTTAGATCAAGCTGAGGCGACTGTTGGTCTTGCGGAGCTGTGCACGCCAGGGAATGATGTTGTCGCTGTCATCCTGCTCCTCCTCCCCATGATCGAGACCATCTTGTGGCTGCTGTTGCTGTTGCAGTTGCTGTTGCTGTTGCTGAAGGGGCGCCATTGGTTGCTCCGATTGCTCGCCAACCTTGGACTCGCTGTGGTTCTCCTTGTTGCCCTGGGGATGTTGGGGCTGCAGTTGCTGATGCTGTTGCTGCTGCTGTTGCTGCTGCTGCTGCTGTTGGGTCTGTTGCTGGAGCAGCTGCAGCTGTTGGTAGTGCTGCTCGACGTTGAGGCCAGCGGTGCACGTTGCCAGATTGATGTTGTCGATGGACATGGCGCGATTCTTCAGGCGCCAGGTGTCCGCAATGCGGTTGTTCTCCTCCACTTTGGGCGTGTAGATGGCCGCTCTGCAAAATGGCGCACAGGTCAGAGATAGGAGTCCGCCAGCTGAGCTGTTAAGCTGTCTGGCTGGGCAACCATCACAAGCGCACCCGGCCACGCCCACCCCACCACCCCGCCCCGCCCTCAGCCCCCAGATCACTTACTTCAGCTTATTCTCTGTCTCTTCGCGTCGTGCCAACAAATCGCGCTTCCATTGCGGTATCTGCGACAGACGACGCGACTCCGCCTCCTGGGCCATCCGATCCTCAAAGTCCTTCTTGGCCCGCTCGGCCGCCTTCTTGGCCATCATCTGGCGCTTCCAGTCGGGTATGGCATTGCCGGCCTGATCCTTTTCTGGTATCTGTAAGTAGATCTTTGATACGCATGACAATCGCCGCTCGACAGCCAAATCCCCGAATGTGACGTCACTCACCTGATCAACGTAGTTGTTGGCCGTGAACTGTTTCGTTATCTCCATATAATGCTCCGAGTCCATGCGATTGGCCATCTGCTGCTCCACCTTCATCTTCTTGATGCCGGGTATGTCCTTCGAGATCTTCAGCTCGGCTATCAGATCCGTCTTCAGATACGTGTCCGTGCTCGTGGTCAAGCACTGCATGCTCAGACTGCGCGCCGGCATCTGGTACGGCTTCGGCACCTTCTGTGTGTCCGTGCGACGCAGCTGCAAAATCAATCATAGATCAAGATCACATCACATCAATTTAATGGAATCTTAATTTTCTAATCCCTTTTGCACATTCCGAGTAGTTTAGTGATGTCATTTCCAATTGAACATCGATTTATGCAACGCATTCAAATATTAACACATTTCAAAATTTGATTTACCGCAAAATAAAATCGACAACGTCACGCTAGTGACGAAAACAGACTACATGAACACGCAGGCGGCAAGTTCAGATAATCAGTTGTTTGGAAATCATCTTAATTTGAAAGATCTTTTACACTTTGGATTAGTTTATACAAATTTTGAAATATTGTAATAATCATAATCATAATCGAAATTTAACTAATTGATATTTAAATGCAAGGGGAAGAGTTTGGAGCACCATGGAGCACCGAGAGCAAGTGCTTGCCCACCGCTAGTCTAGAAAGATCCCTTGGATTGATCGAATGGAACTTACCTGGACACTGTTCAGATCCTGAATCGAGATTGCGGACAGTGGTTGATGCTGCTTGCGAGTTGCCGTGTCCTGGCTGCTCGGCGCTGTGCCGTGTGCTTTCTTGGGCTTCTGTGACTTGTTGGTGGCGTCGCCGGACATCGTCGACATCATCATGGGCATCGGTGGCGCCATCATGTGTGGCAGTGGTGGCGGCGGTGGTGGCAACGGTGGCTGCTCATGTTGATGCTGATGTTGCAGCTGATGTTGCAGCTGATGCTGAAGCTGATGATGATGATGCTGATGCTGATGCTGTTGTTGATGCTGATGCTGATGCGAGTGTTGATGTTGCTGCTGCGATATCTGTATCTGCATGTAATCCTCCGTATCCGTGGAGCTGCAAATATCAATTCAGATGTGAAACACAAACTCGAATACTTTCGCTGTAAATTGGATGTGATATATAACATAGTGATGTATTGTTTTGGGAGTGCTTTTTGGGGCAGACCTGCGCCAGGCGTGTCGTGTGCGCAGTATCATCTTTGGATTGCAACTGGCTCCCAAGCTCCAGCTCAACCTCAGGTTGGCCAGCGCGAATTCAAGCTCGAATTGAAGCTCAAGCTTGGGCTGAAGCTCCAACTTGTGTGTGGCATGCAGCACGCATTAAATTTCATGCACTCTTGAGCTGCTGAGGAAGTGGCTGCCGCCTGCCAGTTAATTGCCCCCCCCCCCCACAAACTGCCAGCTGCCAACTGGCAGCTTCGTCTGTGGCTTAATTAAGGCAACTGTACTTCTGCCACTTTTGGTGGTAATTACTTATGTTGCCGCTGCACGAGATGTGCAGCCAAATTAAAGCAGCTGTCAGTTGACTGCAACGGCAACATCAAAATAATGTTGTTGTTGCTGTTGCTGTTGCTGTTGCTGTTGTTTCTGCTGTTGTTGCTGATGTTGCTGTTGGCTTTCTCAACTTACCGGGCCGATGATGGACACGAACGCTTATCGCTAATGCTCTTTAGATACTCGGACGGCTTGATGAGATGCGTGACGCCGTCTTGTGATTTATTGGGAAAACTGGGCGGCACAAATGGCAGCACCAGCTGCTTGTTGACCAAATTGGGGCCACCAGAGCGCACACTGCCAGCAGTTGGGCCAATGCCAATGCCAATGCCAACGCCAATGCCAATGCCAACGCCTTCGCCATTATAGCTGCCACCATATTGCGATTGCTGCAACTCGTAATGATCCTCGGCGGAGGAGGAGCCAACGCCATAGATGCTGCCAGCATACATCGATTGTTGTTGCTGTTGTTGCTGTGGTTGCTGATAGTAGTTGCTGCTGCTGTTGTTGTTGTTGCTGTTGCTGTTGTGAGTGCGCTGCTTGCCCTCCGCATAGCCATAGAGGCTGCTGCCATTCGCAGTTGCCCCCGATGATAATGCTGATGTCTGATGATAATGCCCCTCCCCGTTGCCGTTGTTGTTGCCGTTGCCGTTGCCGCCAGCTGCTGCTTCAGTGTTGCCACCAGCTGCATTACCGTTATTGTTACCACTGCCGTTGTTGTTGTTGTTGTTGCTGTTGTTGTTGCCATTGAGCAGCTTGGCTTTCTTGTTCGCTGAAATTGAACAAATTTATTTATGAGATTTTTATTTATAAGTATTTATATATATATATATATTTTTTTTTTTTTGTTTTAGCCTTGTCTGCGTTAACTACTTATTGTGGGTTAGCAGTTATCCCAGCTCTTTGGTCACGCTAGTTTGAGCCAACACACATATGAATGTGAGTGTACACACACACACACACACACACACACACACACACACACACTTCGCACACTCATTGCGTATGCAGCGTGAGGCGACGCGACGCCTTTCACCAGCCTGCAGAATGCAGCTAATGGACGTGGACTGCAAGTACGTGTAAGTCTTAATCAGCTCGAGAGCAATCCAAAACTCAACCACAATGCAGCCACTGAACTCACACCACTTACACACACGCACACGCACACACGCACATCAGCGTAAGAGTGTGTTGAAAAAAACACACATATGTTTTGCATTTTATAAAAAAAAATTGTATTGTAGTCTTTTTCATAAACTATGGAAAGCATTTTTCCTTCATGTCTATATTTAGAGCAAAGTTGCCATTTGAATTCAATAAGTCTATTAAATCTAAAATCAGTTTAGAATTTAAATATTCAATGACTAGAAACCTTATTTAAAAGCCAAACTTCAAGATTTCACTATATTTTTTAGCCCAAGGATTTGAAATTTAAGGAAATATTTTGTTCGGTTCGAGTCTAATGTCACTTTTACAATCATGTTCTTTTAAGCTGCGTTAAATTAACAATTATTTTTTTTATCTTTTTATATTAGATTTCAAATCTGTCCCTAGAGAGACAATCATTAAATTATGTGGCTTTTTTATTTATGACTGTTAAATTTTGAACTTAGCATTGTGTGGAAATCGAACCCCAGTTATTTTTAACTGAGAGTTCTATTTGTTTCAGGTCGGCGAATGACATTAATCAAATTAATTCTAAACCTTAAGATAATTTTGTTAAAAACATATATTATATTTTTGATGGCATTGAATTAATGTAGAATGTGCTTCCATTTGGAAACCAAAGTGCAATAAATTTAATGCTTGGTCGCATTTGAGGTATTTCAGGATCAGTTTCTTTTGTTCTTGACCTAAAGTGCAGGATTATTTACATATACATATATCTAATGCGTAGTATTTTGATGCAAGCATGAAGAAACATAATTTAATCAATTTTAATTCAATAGAACCGCAAAAATTCTACTGCTTCGTTTATTTGTCGAACTCAAATGGAACTCATTTTTTTATTAGATTAACCGTTTCCGAAAAATAGAAAAAAAAGATAAATATATATTGAAATGGCAGTTTGCATGATTATTGGTGGCACTTAATTGACCACTGCTCTGCCCCCGAAACCACGATGAATCAATCCTCATAACGGTGAGGCAACTTTCTCGGCAATTGTGAACTCGGAACTCGTTTAAACTGCAGCAACGATAGATCTGGAAATCGACAATGGCAATGGCAATGGCAATGGCAATGGCAATGGCATTCATTACGTGGTCAGGTTGACAGCAATGTATATGGACAGACTCACTCCAAAACGCATGGAATCGAGTCTAGCCAGTTTTGGCCAATTGATTTGGTGGCCAAAACGAAAGAAAAATAAAACGAGAAAAAAGCCAGCAAATTTCAACATTTTATCAGTGGTTTAGCTTGCTTTTGATTCGGATTGGATGGGATTGGATTGGTCGAGATTGAATTGAATTGAATTAAATTGGATGGGAATGGGAATGGAAATGGGAATGGCAATGGAAATGGAAATGGACTGCTTTTAGCTGCAGATTTATGGTGAAATTCAAGTGGGCGGTCAGTGGCTGAAGAAGCATGGAGCGAAAGTCATGTAATGAACAATTTAACAGTTTCAGATGGAGACGAAAATAAAAAGGTAACGAATGGGAGAACGTTTGAACAAATAATTTATTAAAAAGAATTAAAACTCGTAAACTGGATGATCGATAACAGGATAATTTAATTTAATGGAAGAGTATCTTCATTTGTTATACACTAATGTAATCTTTTCACTCAACACAATATTTATATTTATTCGATATTGTAATTATGTTGTTTATCATTTGGAGCTTCATCAACCGTTGCGTTCCTTAAGCGATAACACTTACAGCGAAATATATCGAAACGCTGAAAACTTAGCGTAAAATAATTGCGACGCGAATTCTTGTGGATCTTCACCGAGCCCGGCATATTCATTGTAGTGCGAGAGAGAGAGGGAGGAACCAGAGAGGGACAGCGAACCGATAAGCAACGAACAATTAATCGATCATTCTTAACGATTGCACAATGTAGTATTGAAAAATAGCATTAAGTATATAAATAAATATGAGAAACTCGCGATCTTGATGTGGACGGATGACGACGATGTTGACGGTGCGAGCTTCGCTGGCAGCCTGATCCGAGTTCAAGCGATCGCCAAAGTTATTCACCCAAAACGCCGACAGCAGCAGCAGCAGCAGCAGCAACTGCGCCTGCAACAACAACGACAACTTGCAACAAGTTGCAGTGTGCGAAACACGTTCACTTTCATTGGTAAAAGTTTCGCAGCGGCAAGCGCGCGGGTGGCTTGACTACTTACAACGAGTACACGCCACTTGCCACTTGCCACTGCTACTTGCCACTTGCTGCTTGCCACATGAGGCACATGCCCATTATGGGCCCGCCATTGTGCGGGGGTACGAAGCGTCAGCAAATTGGCCGACGAATTCACTTCCTCGTCTTGGCCAACGACAGCGATAGCTTCTGATCTGCAACAGCTTGTTCAGCAAGTGTCAAGTGGCAAGTGGCATCGAGTATTGGGTTTCACTCAATGCAATGCCCATTTGTAGTTTAAAAATATTTACGAGTCCAACGCATTCGATGACAATGAAGACAGCGGTCTGTCTCTCTATCTGTCTGCCTGTCTCTCTGTCTGCCTGTCTGCCTGTCTGTCTGCCTGTCAATTGACATAGGAGTGTGTCTAACACTTTTCCGTTTATTTTCTCGCTGTTTGCCATGATTTTATTGCCAAGGCAACAACTTCCACTTCTTTGTTCAACAACATTGTTTTGTCTCGTGTGAACTTTCGTTGTTTATTTGTGTATCTCGCATATTCTCTGGTAAAAACAACAAACAGCAATTATATTAAAATTATGTACATTGTACATACATATACCATTTATAAGTGTATATTATGGATCAACGCATGTCAAATATCTCTCATATTTCACATTGTCTCTGACATTGCGAAGGTTTAATGCACTCGTTTAACTTGTCTACATGGATCTCATCTATCATCAATCCGATATATTAAAAAGAGGTAGAATTATGCTTTAAGGTTCCACGATTTTTTAAATTTTAGAATGTCAAGTTACAGTTACCTTTTACAATCTATGTATTTTTATATTTTCAGTGTGTAAATAAATATAGTTTTTAATTTCATAAACATATTTGCTCATTTCGAATACATTTGTCAACTTGCTTTTAGTCGAATATAAACAAATAAAAAAAAATAAGAAAATGATTAGAAAAAGCAAAAAGCCGTGCTCCATTTTAATCAAGCAAAGACTCTTTATTAATTAGACACTAAAACCAATTGTGAATTCAAAGCGAATTCCTGCTGGTTGCACTTAGGCGTGTGTGGTCGTGTGTTGTGGTTGTTGTTCTCGTTGTCGTTGTCGTTGTCGTTGTTGTGGCTTAAATGTCATGTAAAGTGTTGGCTCAACACTATTTGCCAATCAATTTGGCCAAACTTAAACAGAGTGTCTGTCGTCTGGCCGAAACGTGTTGCTGTTGTCCACTCGATGGTAATTCCAGTTTCAGTTGTCGAGCTGCCACTAATTGATCAATCAGTCTGTGCCCCGCTTGCCCCTTTCCCGTTTCCCCTCTTCCCACCGCTGCTTTACTATTTATGCCCCGCTGGACATGAAGAGACCTGTGAATGTCAATGTCAAAGACCCCGACCGAGAGAGAGAGAGAGAGAGGGAGACAGAGACAGAGACAGAGAGAGATAATGATTGCGAGACGGGAATAGGGTCAACGGCCGGTTTTACTGGTCTAACGAATATAAGTATACATATATATATATGCATATATCAACATCTATACATATATACGTACAGATATATAAATATATATATATAGGTACACAATATATGCACGAATATCTGGAGAACAAACTGGAGAATCGAATCTGGGCGGCTATTTGAAATGCAACCTATTGATGCGCTTCTTTTGGTCATAGACCTTGAGGCACTTGGTCTTGGCCTGCAGTTTGCGCTTGGCCATCGCCGCAGATGTGGATTTGGCCGCTGAGCTGGTGCTGGGCGCATCGCAGTCGCCAATGGAATGCATGCCCCTGGTGAGGACCGAGGGATTGGGCCAGAGGGGGCCGACGGGATTGGCGATCTTCACGTTCAGCAGATGGCGATCGAGCAGCTCCAGCTGTTGATCTGTGGCGATTTCCGGGTCCAATGAGCCCATGAAGAGCGTCGAATTGCCAACACTGTAAATGATGTACGTGTCCCTCATGCTATTCAGATTCCCTGACAGCTTCTCCGACAGATCCTCTATACTGGGCGTGCTCATCTCGTCGCTGAACTGCGTCGTCGTTGTCTGCGTCTGCGTCTGCGTCTGTTTCGGGGACATGTGAACCGTCGTCCCGTCCGAGGAGCTGCTGCTGTTGCTGCTGCTCATCGGTCTACTCTCGACCAGATCCGACCAGCCCAGACTCGAGTCATCCGTGCTCATGGCTGGTGAGTACTCTGATCCTGCTGAATCTCTTATCCGTTGCTGCTTCAATTCAGATCTATTGTTGCGGTCCAATTTCGAAATTTCTGCATACAGAATTTTGTTTTATTTGAAAACCAAAATTATGTTTTGCGGCCGAAAAAAATGTATTGAATTTTTTGAATTGGCAGATAAAAGCCAACTCGACATGTCACTCGAAATTTTAAAGAAATTTTACTATAATCTATTTCAAAACGAAGTGCTTGAACGCCCTTAGAAACGAGGTCTCTTAAAATCTGATGATGGTGCAAGAAACCTTAAAAATTACAAATTTTTGATAGCAACAATTTCGGTTTTGATATGACAAGATACAAAACTTGAGAACGAAAATTTAAGCAGGTACATAGTAAAAGCCTTTTTCCATTTAGGGCGTAACAAACAGTTTTGGGAACACTCAATCACTCAATGTTTAATGTTTGCCAAAAGAATAATTGCAAAAAAAGGGATTGTTAAAAAAAAAACGAAGCAAACAAGTGAATTCAGTGGTGAATTCAGTAGAGAGTTTAGTGGTGAATTCACTGGTGAGTTCAGTGGTGAATTCAGTAGTAGTGGTGAATTCCGTACTGAATTCAGTAGTGAATTCAGTAGTGAATGCCGTAGTGAATTCAGTAGTGAATTCAGTAGTGAATTCCGTATCAGTAGTGAATTCTGTAGTGATTTCAGTAGTGAATGCCGTAGTGAATTCAGTAGTGAATTCAGTGGTGAGTTCAGTGGTGAATTCAGTAGTAGTGATGAATTTAGTAGTGAATTCAGTGGTGAATTCGGTAGTGAATTCAGTAGTGAATTCAGTAGTATTAAAATATTTTCAGTATTAAAATGTTTTCTAAATAAATAAATAACACCCTGATTTTAGTGAAAAATTTCATTTAAATCATATACAGGCATGCCACAGAAATCTCTTTCACTTGACTTTCACGTCAATTTCATTTCTCCGTGCCACAGCCCAATCACCTGAACAATTTTGAGTGAGATGAAATCATCGCTGAATTCACTGGCGTCCGATGCCATGAGAATAATGTCACATTTTTTGTCCGAATTTTTGAATTTAGAGTTGTCGAGTAACTTTTATTTTTTGCCGCGCCAATAACTTTTAAATTTTTTTAAGCTATACAATATCAATTTTTATATAAATAAATTGAATTATATAAATTAAATAAGAATTAAAATGAAAATTTGATATTCTGCAATGACAAACTTTAAAAAGTTGCTAAACAAACCCTTGGGAAATTTAATCTGAGAAGGGGCCAACCCTAGCAGCCTAGTACGAAAAGGTTGGTGAACATGCTAAAAAACCTAAATCACACGAATTTCTGTGGCACGGAGAAATTTTCGAAGTGGAATTGCTTTTCTCTGAAATCGCTTTCACTAGTGATTTCTGTGGCATGCCTGATAGTTTTTCTAATACAAATATTATCCGGTCCATAGAACCTATGGAGATACTCGTCGATAGTAACTTGCAAGATACAAAAAATGGAATGGAGAATCTCTTTTTTCGAATATGACCATATGTTAAGAGTTTTGAATACAAATACGGTACAGACCTGATATGGTGGACATGGTGCGATTGTGATTGCCACGCACCAGTTCCGAGGGACGCAGACTTGGCTCCTCGACGACCTCCAAGCCGGAGTCCGAGTCGACGGCCTCGTGTGTTGCAGTTGCACCAACAACTGTTGTTGCTGTTGCGGTTGCTGCTGTTGTTGTTGCTCCCATTGGTGGTGTTGTGCCGCTAAAGTGATTCTTCTTATAGATGCTGTTGCTGTTGCTGTTGTTGCTGGAGTTTTCCGTATTCAAATTGTTGCGCTGCACGGGAGCGCGCAGTGGCGGCGGCAAAGGGGGCGGTGGGGGTCCATTAACTGTTAACGAGAAGAAGAAAGCAAGAGAGAGAGAGGAGAACAACAATTAGCATTAATTAGAGAAAAAAATCAAGTACGCTCGGAGTTGAATAAAAGATTTCCGATGTGAAAATTTCAATGATCCTGAAAATTCTTGCACCAATTACGAATTTCTAAATTTGAGAGCGCCTTTGAAAATTGTATTTTCTTAATTAAAGAGCGCGTTCAAATCTCTTAATATCAAGAGCGCTCGAATAAGTTAAAATGTTTTAAGAATTAAACATCTTGATTCAAGATCTTACGAACTTGTTTCAGGCTTACATAAGAAACTGATTTGATCAGGATTAAGCTTGTTTATATTAAAGTACGAGACAGTCATACTTAACGGAATAACTTATTTTTGTAGAGCACATCGTTCTGCATTTTTCTTATTGTATGTTCCATCATAGCGAAGTCACACTGTACAACTTACCCACTGCCAGATTCTGCATTGGAGGTGCCGAGGAGACACGCTTCAGATTTCTGTTGCCAATGTTGTTGTTGTTGTTGTTGCTGCTGTTGCTGTTACTGCTGCTGCTGCTGCTGCCGTTGTTGTTATGTGTGGCAATGTTGGGCGTGCTGCTCAACATTGTGGCATCCATCAGGTTGTTGCGAATCATGGAATTCCTGTGCGTCTGCTTCGTCCGCTCGGCAACATCCTCGGGCGGACAGACGCTCTCGTAGGTGTCGCTCTTGACGCCGCCATTGAGCAGCTGATTCTTCAGATTCTGATTCTGATTCAGATTCAGATTCACATTCTTTGCACTATAATTGTCCTTGATCGACGACTCGTATTTGGTGCTGTGCAGTCCGATCATCGAATGCGATTTGTTGCGATTCAATAGACTAATGTTGTTATTGTTGTTGCTGTTGTTGTTGCCATTATTGTTGCTGTTGCTGTTGTTATAGTTGTTGCGCTTGTTGTTCAAATGCTGTGACAGGAGATTAGAGAAAGTTGACGTTAATAATCGTTGGCAATGATTTATACAGATTATTCCGATCGACTCCTACACTGTGAAAAATTAAAGACGAGTGTATTCAACTTTGAAATACCCTTTGCCTAGTGCACAGTTATTGAAAGATGGCGTATGCATGTACATTTATAAACCCAAAAAACACATGCAAAATCTGAATCGTCAAAAATATAAATAAACATTATTTACTATCCCTCATATTAATTCAAATGGACTTATATGTATGTAACATACATTTTCAGAAAGATATAGTACCCCTTTTAGCGCATGACAAATGTATAGAGATTAAAAGTTGAAAATAAATTCCACTCATTTGACTGGATTTGATAAAAATGAGCAATTTAAAACAAATCGAAAATACAGAAGCCTTATCAATTTCAGTTCTTATTTCCTCATTTCACAATGCAGCATACTTTTAGGGTGTAGTGTTAATAATTTAATAATTTAGTTATTAGTAAATAAATTAAAAATTAACAACACAGCAGTTTTCTCTCACATTTTCCATCGATTGCAGTGGACTATTTCTCACAGTGTACTCACATGATTGCTATACTGAAGCACCACATCTGTGCTGCGTGTGGAGCTGGCGCTGGCAGAGCGCGAATGGGAGCCACTGTCGCGGGAGCGTGACCTGCCCACATTGTATTTGTGTTGTTGCTGCGACAGCAACTGTTGCTGCTGTTGATGTTGCTGCTGCTGCTGCTGTTGGAGCTGCTGTTGATGTTGCTGTTGCTGCTGCTGCAACTGATGATGTTGCTGGTGTTGATGCTGCTGGTGTTGATGTTGCTTGCGCGATTCTTCGCGCACCAAGTAAATGTCTTCATAGTCATGATCTCCATTTGGATTGCCAATGTTGCTGATGTTGCTGTTGCTGCTGCTGCTGCCATTGGCAATGCTCTTGTGTTGTTTGTAATTGTTGTTAGTGCTGCTGTTGCCGTTGTTGTTCTTGGCGTTGCTGTTGCTGATGTTGCTGCTGCTGCCGTGTCGATTGAAGCTCTGACTGCGCAGCTGATGATTGTGACTGTGATTGTTGCTGTGATTGTTGCTATGATTGTTGCTGTGACTGTTGCTGTTGCTGTTGCTGTGACTGTGATGGTGACTGTTGCTCTTTGGCGAATTGAAGCTGGACGAGATGGACACAGATTCATCGGAGCCGCTGCCAGCGCCACTGGAGCTCGAATGGACATCGGCCTGGATGGTCATGATGGCATTGCCCGCCTTCGATTGCATCCCATGCGGATGTGGATGTGGATGTGGATGTGGATGCGGATGCAGATGCGAGTGCTGATGCGGATGCGAATGCGCCATCTGATGCTGCTTCACGCTGCTGCAGTCGGAGTCCACGAACAGATCCCGCACCCGATTGTAGATGATCTCCTGCGGATCGTGGAGGAAGAACGACTCCCCCGATATGCTGCCATTCGGCGAAGGCGTGGCATACATGCCCCCATTCCGCATGGGATTCACATACAGCCCGTCGTTGGGCAGCAATGCCCCACCAGTGCCAGTGCCACCACCTGGTGCCCCACCAGCACCGCCGTTGCAGCCGTACAACTTCTCCGAGGAACTGCGCGATTGCTGTGAATACAAAGCGTCGCTGTTTTTCCGCGTGATGCCGACGCCAACGCCAACGCCGACGCCGACAGCAGTTGCAGCAGCTGCCGCGATGACTGCGGGGGGATGCAGATAAAAGGGCTCCACATCGGAGCTGAGCGTGGAGGAGGACTTTGATTTGATGGTGTTGCTGCGACTCGTCTGCTTGCTCGAATTCGTGTTCGAGTTGCAGCTGCTGCTCAAGTGTTGCTGCTGTTGATGTTGCTGCTGCTGCTGCTGCTGCTGTTGCTGTTGCTGCGACTTGTGACGTTGTGCATGGCTCTTGCTGTTGTAGTCAACAGTGGTGCCATGCTGCACCAGTACATTTAGACACTGCACAAATGAGTTAAGCAATAATAAGTATAATAAACCGCATTCACACTTCCGATTTCAGATCTCAGATTTCTACTTACCTCAACCTGCTGATTTTCGGCCGCATCGTTAATCGGCGATTTGCCGTATTTATCCAGTGACAATTTCGCACCGTGGTTGAGCAGCCATCGCACCACTGACAGGTGGCCACGTGAGGCGGCAAAGTGCAGTGGTGTCGCCCCGTCGCCATCTCGCAGATTCGGATCCACGCCCTGATCCTGCACCTGCAATTAACAAATCACAAAGGAACTCAGCACTTGTATTCATATCATTTCAAACAGAAAACAGAAGATAGAAAATCGAGGGGAGGGAAGCTCTTGAAATCTGGGACCGAAACTGTTATGAGGAATATAAAAAAAAAATACTTTTAATAATTACTTTGTCTTTTACTTTATAAATCATACTTAATACTTATATTTGATTAAAAAAAATAAAATTATAAATAATTATTAATATTGATTTTTATTATAAAAATCAAAAATAATTATTAAATTTGATATTTTTTTCTTTTGATATTTTTTATGTAAACTAGGTTATCATCTTCCTGATAACCAAATTTACATATGTTGAAAATTTGAAATGTTTATCTTGAGTATTAACAAAGATATTCTAAAAAGACTTTTATAAACAATTTCAAATTATAAAAGTCTTTAGAGACTTATACATATGTTTTCTATTCAAAAAAAAATAGTTATTTGAAACTTTTATTTCGAGACATTTTTTAAAATCTCAAATATAAGTTTATTGGCTGTTTGCAGAGATACTGATTTTACAAACAATTTGATGAATTTTAAATAAAAATCGCATTAGTCAATGCAATGAATTTCAGTGCAGCTTTCATGTGCTGTCAAAATCCCATTTTTAAATATATTGCAGTCGCCAGAATTCAACGATTGTAACGCGATTATTTGATATACAACGGTGGCCAAAAGTATTTTGGCACCCTTTAAAGTTAGTTCTAGCCAAAATTTGAACTTACTTCATGTAAAGTTTTGTATCAGTGGAAAGGTCTTTTGAATCTCTTTCGAATGATGCAATACTTTCCTTAACCCATTAGGTACCCATTGAAATTTTCGAATGTTTGTAAACGTCAACTTTTTCAACTTTTTTCCTCGATTTAAAAAAAAAAAATTTTGATGCAGAAATTTTTTTTAAACAATTTAAATAGTAACTGCAAAAAAATATTTCAAATATCTCTTCGCTAGTATTTTTTTATAATTTTTTGAAAATGGAGAAAAAGGCACTTTTTCCTCATTTTCAAGCAAAATGTGCCTTTTTCGCCATTCGAAAAAAGTTGAAAAAGTTGACGTTTACAAACATTCGAAAATTTCAATGGGTACCTAATAGAGGTCTGCATGGCTTCACTCACAGCATAAGTCAATTTGAATGGATTCGAATTGAATTGAGTTGAGTGAGTTCGAGGTACGCTATGAAGCGCATAAGTATCAAAATGAGTACGTGTTATTTCATACCATACGGCACTCAGTAAAATGATTGGGAATAAATAAAGCGTAAAACGGAATGAGCATTTTGGCAAAGCCTAAGACTCGCGAGTTACTCATATTGTTCTGTGCACTCATTTCGTTTCGGGGAAGCAAGCGGCCAGCAGAAAAGGACGGGGAAAAAAAACAGACGAGACTTTTTGTTTTTGCACGCGCATTTTCTTGTTTATTTTGTGTTTTTGTTGTTGTTTTATTCGTCTTTTTCCTTATGCACGACAAGACAACAACAATTTAAAAGTCGGTATGGCATTCGAATGCACTCAAAACCTAAACTCTTATTCTCACGCATTCCCACTCATTCAATTCCTTGTTTTTCGTTTGAACATTGTGATGCCGAGTCTTACGCGAGCGCACTTACTCACTCAAACATGTTTAGCTTCGCATTCAATTTCACTCAGCACATTTTCAGCGTTGTTAATTCGGACATGGTTTTTTTTGCCATTCATGCAGACCTCTAGTACCTAATGGGTTAAGGAAAGTATTGCATCATTCGAAAGAGATTCAAAAAAACTTTCCATTGATAGCAATTTTTACATAAAGTAAGTTCAAATTTTGGCTAAAACTAACTTTAAAGGGTGCCAAAATACTTTTGGCCACCGCAGTAAGTGGGGATAAATAGCTCGTACTTAAATTGCTCTTATGATTTTTATTATATTTATTAATGCTTTAATTGCCATTAACTTTAAACTAAGTAAATTATGACTTATGATTATAATGCAAACTATTCACTTTAAAAGTTAAACTGATTTTATTAATTAATATTAAAGATATTATGTTTAACTACGCTTACTTATTAAAAAGGACTTGATTTTTTTTCACTCTATGAAATATTTTCTGTAACTATGTACAATTGATTTATACTCCCATAAAGCAAATTATATAGTAAATGCATTAATTGGGCGTGGTTTTAAATATTAAAAGTTAAAATTAATGGAGAAACGGCTGATCTATTGCCATTGTCATGCTATATAGTGGTAGAACGATAATTATCCCAAGCAGAGAGTCAAATTTATTAGCTACTATTTATGGACTGTCAGCTTTTCCCTCCACGTGTGCTCTACAAGGATGCGAGCAAGAGAAACAACTGTAAAGTGTCAGTAGTCGTGATCTGTCAACATTGTTAACAGACTTGGTCGCCGTTTGTGTTGCAGTTGCAGTTGCAACTGGCAACTTGCAACGCTCGCCACGAGTAAGTGGACACTTCTGAGACCCACATGCAACGCATTGTGTGGAAAGTGGTTTGTTTCAGCTTCGGCTTCAGCTTCAGCTTCAGCTTGAGATTGAGATTGAGCATTGGCAATGCAAAACTATTTAGTTCAATTTAGAAAGGTGATTTTCAACTGGCACCCAAAGTCGGTCTGCCAAGATGTCCAGTTTATGTCGCAGCATTCAACTAATGTAACACAGAGAAAGAGACAGTGTGTGTGTGCGAGAGAGAGAGAGAGAGAAAGAGAAAATAGAGAGAGAGATGAAGAGAAAGAGAGAGATTGCCCACGCCTTAAGAACAGCAATATCAATGCTGAATTAAAATATATAGAACATTGTTAGCATAACGATTGCTGACTCTACTCGGATTGGGACCTGGGACCTGGACTGGGACCTCGTCTAGCGGCTCAATGTTAATCCGCTTGATAAATGGCAAAGACTACGCAACAAACTGGTCAAGACACCACGAACCGTTAGCAGTATGACGATGATGGAAAAAAAAATACAAAAATTAAAGCCAGGAAAAGGAAGGCCAAACTCCTTGCGGTTAAAACGAGTTCAGCATTGTTCTACATTGTCATTGCTGTTCTGCTTCTTTCTCTATGCTGTTGGCCTTAATAAGGCATTCGGCAATTGCAAATTTTGTTACAATTTCAAAGTCCTGAGTTAATTGCAATTACTCGTATGTAAAGAATCTGCAAATTAATGCAACTTTTAAATTTTAAACACACGCTGATGTTAGCAACAATGTGAAGCTCAAAGAAGTACATCAGAAAATGTTGATTTTATCTGATTAGATCAGTATTCATTATAATTGTCGAATGTTAGTTATTTAACGGAACTGTAATTGAATATAAAAAAAGGTTTACTAATTTTTGTAATTAGTTTTTAATGGGAATCCGACTCGATTCTGAACTAACTTATAGTTAATAAAACGTATTGTACTCAGTAATTAACAAAAAAGAATAGATAGTTGATTTTTGTTGCTTTGCAGAATGTTGGCAACCCTGAGCGATTAAGCGACTGAGCGAGTACTCACCATCCATTTGAGGCAATCCAAGCAGCCCATTTGTGAAGCGGCATGGATCGGTGCCATTCCGTCGCGTGCGCGAACGTAGAGCGAGCCGCCGGCTTCAAGCACCAGAAACTTGAGCACCTCCAAGTGCCCCTCCTGGGCGGCGAGATAAACGGGGGTGACATCGTTGTCCATTTGCGTATTGGCGCTGCAAGTGCAAAATGAAAGGAATGCGCAGAACACAGACCAAAAGATCAGACCAAACAATTAGCTTACTTTAGTTAAATGTATTTTGATTTATTTTTAGTCAATGAGTTTTGGGTTAATGAGCAAAAAGTCAACACAGCGCATTGCAGTTAGAAAAAAAACCATTTTGTAAGACGGTATGCAGCACAAAACAAAGCACAAAGCAAAAGCAAAAGCAAAAGCAAAAACAAAAAATGCTAATGGTTCCCATATAAAGATATGTTGATACTAATTAAAGTATCATCAATGCCAGCGTAAAAAGTGGACAGATAAAAGAAAACGGAAAACAAGTTGACAGATTGCGTTAGGGTCGCAACTCTCTATATGTATGTTATAGTAGATGTCAACTCGTTTTTCCTTTTTCTTTAACCTTGTCTTCTTCTTATGTGTACTGTATCGATCCACAGTGTCAAAGAGTGAAAGATTAAGATATCACTCTAGACTCTACAGTTCCATAATTTTATACGTTTGCCAAACATTTTGATAATGCAATTTAAGAAACTTATTAAAACTGAACATTTTTGAAAATTAATTTTAAACTTGAGGCTCGTTACTTCAAGTTTTGCATGAATCAGACTAAAGTAAGTTTATGTCAAATACAAATTCTTGATTTTTATTAAATAATTGAAATTTTTGAGTAATCGACTAAGTTGTTGTTTAGTATGTTTTCCCAAAAAATATTTTTTTTAAATAGTTTTGTACAGTATTATAAACAATTGAGTTTTTAATCGATATCGGTTAATACGAGTATGTAATATATATTATATTTTATGTAATTTGTATTTGAGGTCCAATTTTGTAGGGTCTTGTTAAAGTCTAACTAACTAAAAGATATTATGACGCAAAAGACATGGAAACTAATGTCAAATTCTCTTTCAGTTAAAATTTTAACAGAACGAAGAAAAAACAAGAAGACAGGACGGATTTCCATTACAAAGATATGTAACTGTCTGTCTAGGTATGCTTTTTAGTACATAACTTGAATGCAAAAAAATAAGTCAAAATGTCAGAAGCGGAATTTTTTAAATATAATTCATTCGCTCTTTTGAATATCAATTTGCAGTTTCACATTTTCATGTGGGAAGCCAAAGAAACAGATTAGTTTAATTGTGAATCTTTTATTCTAGGCAAGGACCTTCAAATCTTTAAATTTAGCTTAGTCTTAGGTGCAGACAAGGCTGCAACTTAAGTTATATATTTAAGCCTTAAATGTGCAGCCAGATATGTAAAAAACATTTAAAATGCTATTTGTCAACTATAGTATTCAAATAAATCCAAGAATAGTTAAACATGCGTTTCTACAATCAAGAAACTTTTCAATTGATAAGTTTGCTGAGTTTATTAAGTGTATTTTGATATTCGAGAAGGAAATCCATAGGCTCTTCAATCAAGCAAGTTTTCAGGTATGGAAATAGAACAGAGAGACGGATCAGGACCAGCTTTGACTGCCAAGAGATGCTGTCTCACCTAACGACGCTGCGTCGATTGTTCTGCTCCTTCCGCCCCTGCCCCTGCCCCGCCCCGCTGGCCATGAGGGTCGTCGGCTCGTCGGCGTCGGCATCGTTGGGGTCATGAAGTTGAGCCTCATTGGCAGCTGAGACCTTGCGTTGATGTGCCTCCATCATTCGTTCACTGAGGCTGCTCAGATCCTCGATGTGATCCTTTTTACTGCTGCCGCTGCTGCTGTTGTTGTTGTTGTTGTTTTGGTTTTTATTTTGGCTGTGATTATGTGAGACTGTTGTTGTTGTTGTTGCGGCTTCTGCCACGTTCTCCGTATCCGGATCGTGGCAGTTGCTGTTGCTATTGCTGTTGCTGTTAGTGTTTGTGTTATTGCTGCTGGCACTGCTGCTGCTCCGACTGTGATTCTGACTGTGACTGTGACTTTGACGGTGACTGTGACTGTGACGGTGACTGTGACGGTGACTGTGACTTGGACTGTGACTGCTGCTCAGAATGTCAGTGGCGACACAGTTGACCTCCGTGGCGATGATGGTGTGGATGTCATTGTTCGACTTGCTCTTCTGCTTGCTGCGACGGTACGAGGTCAGACTTGTGGTCATGCGGCCGAGCAGGCCCTTCTTAACGTTGATGGTCGAAAAGTAGCTAAGGGTATTTGGTATTGGATTTGGATCAGGTGTGAATGTGTGTGCCCGTGTTTGTGTGTGTGTGTGTGTGTGTGTGTGACTGGACAAATGACTCTGTGAACGACGTGATTTTACTGTGCACGAAAGAGACGACGAGACGAGACAAGACCAAAGACAATGACAATGACAATGACAATGACAGAGAGGAGAATCGGGGAGAAATAACTACTACATATTATGTGCAGAGATTCCCTATACGAGTGTCGAAAAATAATGCTAAAATTAGAAAAGCAAAACTAGGAAGCATTTAATATGGAAATAACTTTGAATATTCTTCTTAGTTTGATATCCTAATTTATGATTCCTTTTTTCGCCTTATTTTGGAATCTCAATGTCGGTTTCCCAATAATAGTCGGAATTCGTATGAGGTAGCATATGTAGTTGCTAGATACAGGGTGATACAGGGTGCAGTTGTTGTGCTCAGTAATTGGATGATGATGCTCAGATCCCTTGGCTTACCTACAGATTGCGGATTACGCATACACGTTATGCGACTTTCAGTTTCACAATGCGACAATGCGGCTCATAGAATCGACTTTGGTAACTTCGGTCTGGTTTTCCCCAATACCGTTAACACAAACACACACAGACAAGAAACTGTTAAAAGAAAAATCACGTTGATATTGAAATTTGTTGTTTCTTTGGTTTAGTTTATTTTTGGTTGCGTTTTCGATTTCAGTTTTTCGACTTTATTGTTGGGCTTTTACTGTTTTATGCTTCCGTTTATTTGCATATCAAGTTTGTCTGCTTGTTAGAGGGAGATCTAAATCAGTCGCTTTAAATATTTCAGACTCGCTCTCTGTCGCTCTTTCGCTCTGTTGCCGAAAACAGAAACCGAAAGTTGCAACTTGTGGCAACTGGACGGACGCACTGCGTCTGCAACTGACTCGCAAAGTGGCCGCCTCGCGATTGAAGCATCTCACATCTCACATCTCACATCTGGCTCAGCAAGCTTCTAGCGCACTTGCTGCCCATTTATCTTGCGTTTCGCTTTATTTTGTTTTGTTTTGTTTCTGATTTTCGGGTGAAATTAGCAACAAAAACTAAGCAAACTGCAATCCAGAGCAGATCACACACGGTAGATGTTTCTCTCTGTGAGTTACGCCCGGGCAGCTCTTGTCTCTGGCCTGAGTCTGGGGCTGAGTCTGAGTCAGTGTGCATTTGCAACCGTTTTCGTTAACGTTTTCCGACACCGCACAGTGGGACGACATCGTCGCGCGGGACAGCGAAAACAAAGACTTTCAATAATTAAATAGTTAAGAGAAAAATACATATATGTTTGATATCTATTAAAGAATGCCTCAATCTGAACTAACATCTGATTAAATCTTTGGAAACAGCTAATTAACTAATTAAACAAAGGCCTTAAGCTAAATTTGGGTAAATCACCGAAAATATTTAAATTGTTTACAGTTCGTGATAGACTAAAAACTTGGCATACGTTAGGTAAAAAGGCTACAATTACATATTTTATTTAAAATCTAATTTCACATTTCAATAATTTAAAATGATAAAATAAAAAATATGCAATTTAATGAAACACTAACCAAAACGAAAGCTCTAAGATAATTTAATTGAGTTCCTGAACTTGCTGTTTAATGTTTGAACTCTTTTATGTACATTTCAAATAAACACCCATTATTAATTGTTGATTGTTTTCCGAACCAAATGTTACAAAATCAAAATAACAATGGAATACATTAGCAATTAGACAGCTATTCAAATATAAATATCTCAGCTCGATATTGGTATATTTTTCGCCTGAGCTTGTCACACTGTGCTTTCCCTAATTCATGTTGGCGGCGCTGGTGTTGGCAACGCCATCGGCAGCGGCATCGCTTTGACTGAGCAGCTCAGTGGCGGCCACTTCATGGATATTGCACACCAGACGCCCCAGCTTGAGCTCCAGCTCCAGCTCCAGCTTCAGCTTCAGTCTCTCAAGTCTGAAGCCGAGTCTGAACTCTCGAGTGTCTCGCGCCTCAACATTTCAACGAGATCGAGGAATGAAGCTGGCGCTCCAGTTGCTTTCTTCAGTGAGCGACTTGTCGACTTGACGACTTGTTACATTTTCCAGCTTTTCGCTTTGGAAATGAATTGTGCACCAATTAAAGTTGATTTTTCATCTTCATGTTTTGCTGCCGCTGCTGCTGCTGCTGCTGCTTCTTCTACTTGTATCTATTATTTTTATTTTTTTTTATAGCACACCTGTCTGTCTACTCTACCCCCATCCACCAGTCCCCACTACCCCTTTTGTCGATTCGCCAGTCGCGTGTTTTTTATTCGCCTCGACAGCTTCTTCAGCTTTTCAGCTTTTCAGCGTTTCAGCTTTTGAGCTTCTTCGGCTTCTTTGCTTGTGGAGCGTCTTCAGCGCTGGTTTTGTAGGTGAAAATACAGTAAATTGCGAGTACGTATCAAGTAGTATACCCAATTTTGTTGTGCCCATTTTGTAATTGCAATTTAATAATTATATTTCTCTTCATTTTTTCACCATTTACTTTTTTTGTTTAATATTTTTAATACCCATTTGCTTGTTAGCATTCAGCCAAGTCTCAAAACAGTGATAATTGTAGAGAGCAGCCTCGTTACGATCGCGGTTGACAGTTATGCCTGTTTTGCGTTACCATTATGGGAATGCTATAAATCTGGTCTACAGATCTTGATCTTTCTATCTGATTGTTAATTGAACATTTGCGTGTCGCAGTAATGGTAGAAGGAAAGCCACTCTCGACACCAAATTGTATGTCAGCGATGGATAAACTAAGTCTTTTTGGCCTCAAAGTAAACATTATCACCATCAACTAATTGCATTTTAAATATAATAAATATTTCACATAAATTCCTGCCTCACCATTTTATATTTCACTTCTAGAGAAAAATGTATTTAGTTTGTAATCTGCGTAAAAAATATGTTTTCTAAATTGCTTAAATATATGAATAACAAATATTTATAAATAGAAATATATCTCCATTTAAAGAGGGAGAGAAATTTGTAGTATTTATATCATAAAATTAATCTATACATTATTAACAATGCATCTTTTTCTTATCTCAGACTCAGAAATTCAAACATATCTTTATAACATTGATATATTTTATCTAGCTTTTTAGATCATTTACCCATTGCGATGTAACTTTTGTAGCTATCAAACCATTTTATATGTATTTTTTATTGAAATTTTGTATAATTGTATACTTTTTGGCTTCTATAATCGTTCCTCTATCTCATGCAACTATTATGTCTTATTGATTTTTTATATTTCACAAATATCTTTCATCTTCATCTTACTAAATACTTGTTACTGTCTTTATTTTACAATTAAATCCTACACTTTATAATTTTCATCTTTAATCTGATGCCCATCCTTACTAACAAACCATTTAGTGCTTCCTAGTACATTTCGGTCATTCTTAAAATGATTTATCATTATTTATGGGGTTTTGTTATTCAATGAATCGATGATCACTTTATCATTATTATTATATTGTATTGAATTATATTTTTGATTTTCTTCAAGGTTTCATTGTTAATTCGTGCACAGAGTCGAAGTCGTCACACAGTTTGCAAACATACAAGTATTTTGAATTTGATTTTAATTTGAATTTTCATTAATTTCGTATGTTTGAATATTTGATTTGATTTGGAAGTGTGCCCTTTTTTTGAGCAGCAAATTTGCACACACCCACGCGCACACACACATAAAAGCACCATAAAAAAAGCAAATGTAAAAAAAATGAAATTAATATAGTGGCAAAGGGAAAACAAAGCACAATTGCCGATCGCCGAGTGGTCTCAAGTGTGGTTCTTCGGCCGGTGGGGCAGCTGCTCGTTGCTTGGCCAATTGATTATTGTGACTGATGTGATGTGATGTGATGTGGGGCTACCTTTTCATGGTTGCGGCTTGAGCACCACACACAGGCTCTTGCTACTGTTCGTTGTCTGCAATTGTTGTTGTTGTCTGCAATGGTTGTTGTTGTTGTTGTTGCTGTTGCTTTTGCTGTGGTTGTTGTTATTGTTGCGGCTTGCAGTTCTTTGGTACACTGAGACTGTTAATTAATTCGCGTTCCGATTCGTTAACTGCATTCGAAACACTTTGAAGCGCGAAATGTTGTTCGTTGTTCGCAGTCGGTGTTGTTGTTGTTGTTGTTGGTGTTTGCTGACCAACAAACGGCGCGGCGCAGGCTTTCAACGGCATCGAGTGGGCGATGTGTGGGTGTGGCCGCACGGCAACGGACGCTACGTACACGGCAATTGCGGCATTTGAGCGTTAAAACTACGAAAAGCGAACGAATAACGAACGAAAAACAACAGCTAAATAAAATCAAAACAAATTCAAAATTCAAATTCATCTATGGCCACATGTTGTTGCCGTTGTCGGTTGCTCGGTTGTTCGTTTGTAACGGTTGTGCTACGGCAAAATACGGTAACAACGTTGCCCAGCTAAGATGGAAATGGAAATGAAAATGGAAACGAAGACGAAGACGCTGCACGACAAAGCACCGTTCGCTTCGAGTAACCAAACGCGAATAGAAGCCAATGCGACCAGCGGCCAGCAACCAACTGACAACTGACAACACCACCACCAGCAACAACTACAACAACAACAGCAACTAAGGAAAACGGCAACGGCAACACCAAGAAGCTGAAGCAGAAACCAGCTTTGCCACAAGAAGCGTTTACTTGGAGCCAGAGCCTATCATCAAATGTTTTGTATACTCATACGATATTATCCAATGATTCTGCTGCCCCTCCCCTCGCTTCCCTTCTCTCTTTCAGCCTCTCTCTCTTTCTCTCGCTCTCTGCAAGCTTTCCCTCTTCGTCTTGAACTCCACATGGGTTGCTCGAGCCAGCAATGTAAATAGATAGCTCACACTGTATAGAGAACAACCCAAAAGACAATTTAATCGAAATTATGACTTCGAATTTTCATTCATATGTAAGATATCTAATCATTAGTTAACATTAAATAAATAAATAAATAAATTAATTAAATGGTATCAAATAAGAGAAAATATAACAATAATTATTTCAGCACACATGCTTATACATATATAGTACATGTGATCACTCTTTTGGTAGTAGCATAATTAAATGATGGAAAATCCTTAAATAGAAGTTCTATAACTTAATAGGTGTTCTATAACTATTTGGGGAATGTGCAGTCAGTTTGCTAATCATGTTGAACTAAGTCATGTGTAAATTGTTATCATTAATAAATAAATGAGTTTTTATTAACATCAATTTCAGGTTTTTTCGCCTCTCCGCAAATGGAAGCAAATGTTATTCGAACTTTTTTGGGAATAATGCAAAGTAAATGAAAAAGTACTGAGCTGTAAAAGAGAATAATCTCAACGTAAGCTTACATTTTAGCAACTTATTGAACAGCTCTCGCATTGCACAGTGTTGTTGCCTCTGTGTCAGTTGTCATGGCAATTGAACTGGCGTGTTTAATAAATATGAATTGAAGAGGAGAATTCAAGCAAGCCGCAAGGCAGAGTCAGTACCAGAACCAGAACCAGACTCAGAATCAAAGTCAGAACCAGAGTCAGAGTCAGAGCTGGCCAAACCAGACCAAAGACCTGGCTAGGCAGTCGGTGGACTCCTTTGCACAGTTGCTCCACTTGCAATTGCAACTTGTTGCAACTGGCAACTGGCAACATGCAACGGTGCTTTGTGCTGGTATCCCCAACTATGCATTGCCACTCGCCACTCTCCACTCTGTAGCGCTGCCTCCTCCTGACATCCAGTTGGAGCATAAAAATAGCACGCCTGGATGCTTGGCTGGTTACCCAAGCCGATCCATGTGGCTAGCTGGCTAGTTGGCTAGCCGGTTAACTGCTTAGCTGGTTAGCTGGTTACCTGCTCTCCTGGCAAACTTGCTACCTGAGTTTGGGTCTAGATTTGGCCACCTCGCTCGCCTTGCCCAATGAATCAATGTTTAGAACGCGTGCTCTCCTTTGGTATTTAGGTGACTCCAAGCAAGGCTGAGGCTGTCGCCGACTCTGACTCTGTCTCTTTCTCTGGCTAAAGATGCCACAGTAGGTGGGCAGGTGGTGCAGCTGCAGCTGCGACTCCATCTGGAAAGCGATCTCAATCAGTCATGGAGCCCATGCTGCGATTGCATGCATTGATCATTTGCCACCATATTTAGTTGGCAATCTCTTGCTCTCTTTGTTTTGTTCTTCCATTGTCTTGTAGCTCTAATTATGAGATCATCAGCTTTAATTATCCGCATTTAATTGCCTTGACTGCAATCGATCAAGTCGGCCAATGCTCATTAAACACCACTAGAAGAGTCTACAAATAGTGCAACAGATAGATCTCTCTTTATAGTCAGATAGCTACATACATGTATTAGTCGCCAATTTATATATTGTATCGATCAACTTTTAATGAGAGGCGGAATTAGGTCAGTCTCTGAATCACTTGCGAATTAGAAGCGTAAAGTTTAAATAAGTTGATCAATCCTTAAATAAGCCTGAGTTACTGAGTATGATCCATGATCTTTATTTTAACAAAAAAAATTTAGTCAAATAACTGCTTATTTTTATTTATTTATCCAATGTTTGTTTACTATATTCCTATTCGGATTATGGAGTAATAATTACTCAGTAATTCAATGCAAATTTAAATATATAAAGATTTTTAAATATACTATGAAAAATGTTGTCATTTAAAAACAATTTAACTAGACTTTTCCAAAGCGATTAATATATATTAATAATTTATATAAATATAATTTTTGGTTTATTAGAATATAAAATGCAGAATGCAAATTTTCAAAAGCTTGGTCAGCATCTAGAAGCTTTAAAGCTCTTTTATGATTCAGTTCCTAATGCACAAATCTATTTAATTAATCATTACATGTCCTTAGTTCCAATTTTTTTTTTTTTTTTATTATAAATATTATATGTTAATTATTATATTATTTTTAGCTGACAGGTTTCAATGAATAAATTGGAAAACTGTATTCTCTTTTTCCGCAATTTGATAGATTTGAACTTTCATTTGTTTCACAGATTTGTATTTATCTCTATGTATAAGATTTGAATGATGATATTGAACCATCTAATACTTGATTTCCAAATGAGTTTTTCCGCATTTGAGCCAGTATTTCAAGCTAATGGCCAATTGAGAAATGTCAACTGTTGTCGATAATGATATGGGGCAATTGAATGCAATAAAATTGCATTAAAGAGCTGCAAATCACGCAAACTGTTCACTGTACGTTAGACGGCCGCCAAATGGGGAGAAGTTGCTCTGAATTCGTGTCGACATTTGTCGCAATCATTTAAATAAGCACCGTTCCACCGGAGCTGTCTACTTAATTTCCCCTGCTCCTCCCAATGCTCCTGCCCCTGCTTAGGTGATAAAGAACAAAGCTTTCACCCCATTGCAAAGCTGTACTGAAAACTGTGCGACTTTTGCTTTTAATTAATTGAGCTCATTTTATGTTTTGTTAGTTGTGGATACTCGTAAATGTAGCTTTGCTTACCAAATGTCAACGGATGCGGCAACCAGCAACTGGACACAGTCCAGACATCCCCTGGCAGCTGCATAATGCAATGCCAATGCTCCTCCATTGGGCCTTTCGTTACCAGAAATACTGCCCGGATGCATTGGACTGCCCATATTCATGCTGATCGGCATCCCGGCCAGATACGAATCCAGCTGATGGGCATGCATTCTGTTTAGGTTATGATTGATCTTATTGTTGTTGTTGCTGTTGTTGTTGTGAATTTTGTAATGCGCTTTGTTGTTGTACAGATTGTTTAGTTTATTGTTATTGTTATTGTTGCTGATGTGCTTCAAGTGTAGATTCGAGTTGAGCGCATAGTCGTTAATGGTTCTGCAAAGAAACAATTAAATACAAAACAATTAAAATACATTTATAAAAAATAATAATAAATTCATAAATATTCTTAAAATAAGGTATTGCTTAGCATTAATTTAATTACACTTAAGCTCGGCCAAAAAATAATGTTGCATAGCCTTAAGCTGCAAGTCAAAAGCGCAAACAGAAAAAGTGTTGCCGTCTTTTGAGCGCAGATGTAATCGTAACAAATGACTTAAGATGCGAACTTGAGTGCTGGCGCTTAAAAGTAGACAGCACTTAATGTTTTCGCTGGCAGTTAATTATGAAAAATGGAAGTTATTAATGTTTGCTTAGCCACACGCAGATACACACACATACACACACACACACACACACACACGCACACACACATTCACAGCTTGTTGTGAAAAGATTGAATTTCGCTTGGATTATTTGGCCTATGGCATGTGAGTTAACCGGGTCAGGTACATAAGCAGGTGAGCTGAATCACATTAACAGTGAGTGGGGCACTTGCCCCATGTGGCACACAAACGCATGAAAAACGGGCGCCGCTTCCGCAGACAAAACTCGAGCAAAACTCATAAACTTGACTCTTCACACAGTAAACAGGCGACGACAAATTAATTGAATAACAAAGTGAAGAGAGAGACAAAGACACAGACAATTACAGTAGAGAGGTAGGAGGGGAGAGAGATAGAGACGAGACTGACGAACCGACAAAAATGACTTTTAGCTGTTGTTGATGTTGTTGTTAGTCTGTCTGTTTTGTCTGCGTGCTTCTGACAGTTTTTAAATGAAGACAGAAAGCAACTAAAATGCCAAAGCCACTTTCTTTAAACTTATTGCGTCAACAGTCTTAAATTAGTTTGCCGAAATGAGGCGCTTGTAGCAGGTGCCACAAGAGGGCGGCCGGTGCCGCGCACTGAGGTGCTGAGAACGCAATTTGGCCACTCAAATGGGGGCCAGTTGGTCAGTTGGTCCAACTCAGAACAGAACACAACTTTGGCCACATCAGAGCCGAGATTGTTGTGTGCAAAAATCACCTGAATCGACCTACATAAATATGAAAACTTTTTGTGCAATCGTTCGAAAACAATGCCTGACTATCATATACCCTATAGAAATATATTCAGCTAAAAATTTTCCATAAAAATGCCTCAATTCAGATTTGTTGAACGGAAACATATGATTCATATACTAAGATGTTGCAGTTAGGATATTTCTGATATCAATAGAATGCAGACTAGCAGTCTTTAGAGTGGAAAAGTGCTATGCAACTTTTAAATTGTATATTCCGGGCTAAGGTTTTTGACACAAAAATGTATTGGCACAAGATCTAAACGAATACAGAATGTGGGAAATGGGTTGAAGCCCATATATTACTTATAGTTGTATAAACTTTACCGAAAATAAGCGACTAATTTTTATAGATGCTCTAGATGCACTAAAAAACAATTTTATAGCATTACAGAATCAATAAATTTATATATGGCAGTTTTTCTCACATGAATGGAAGGCCTCAAATATTCCAGCAACAAAAAAACGAAAAAGAAAAGAAAAGCACAATTCGATAGACAAGTTATCGATACGTTTCGTTATCGATGGTTTACCTTAATTTAATGGCAACATCGCGACACTTGACGCATGGCACTTTACTAGCTGTCGCTGTGGTTGCATCTCCCGATCCCGATCCTGATCCTTTTCCAGTTTCTACTTCTGCTCCAGTTACATTTTCATTTTCATTTACCACTGCTTTTTCAACAGACTTTTCACTTGCTTTTTCAGCAGTTGTTTCGTTCTCTTGACCTGTGGCTATTGTGGCATATTGAGCCTCAGCTTCCGCGGCATCTCCCTCGGCTTCCAGCTCAGTTTCGCTGGCAAAATCCACAACCAGCTGCTCATCATCATCAGCTGCGGAGCTGCCGCCTTGTCGCCGGCTGAAGTAGCCCACGTGCTGCTCCACTCCGGCATTGGCGTCGAGCAGGATGCGCTCGTAGGCGGCGCTCTCGTTCTCGCTGAGCGCGAAGCGCTGCTCGAAGACCCGCATGGGCAGCGCACTCTGGCGCAGCAGCTCCATGCGCTTGTGCCGCAGCTCAATGGAGAAGATGAGGCGCACGCGCACCAGACGCCGCAGACCCTGTTGCGTGGAGCGCGCGCGCTGCAGGCGCCGTCGATTGTGTCGCAGCTCGAGTTTCTCCAAGCCACGCAGCGATTTCTCAGCTGCCGCTGCCGCTGCCGCAGCCGTTGCTCTGCCTCCTGCTCCTTCTGCTCCTCCGTTTCCGCTGTAATCCAGCGCGGAGCTGAGATCCAAAGCGCTGCGCGTCCGTCGCCAAGGCACGAGATCAAAGTGCGAGAACTTGCGCTCCCCCAGCTCCGTCCAGGGATGGAAATTGACCTGGGAGACGACGCTATTGCCCTGCCGCAAGATCCAATCAGAGGACGAGGACGCGGACGCGGACGCGGACGCGGGAGTCACCGACGAGGCCGTTGTCACCGCACGCGCTGTTGGCGCCTGACGCACGTGCGCATTCCGCGCACTGGCTTGCGGCTTGTGGCGCTTGTATCGCGGCACCAGAGTCGCCTCCAGCATGCGCTCATCCAGACCGTATTCGCGACGCAGCAGCTCCAACTCCAGTTCCCTGCTACTTGCCGTGTACTGAGCACCGTTCCAAACGATGACCGGTCGCGTTGACGGATCCGCGGACAGTGCCTCAACGCTGGGCATGTTCTCGCCCCGCGTTTGAGTTTGAGTTCGAGTTGCGATTCGAGTTTCGAGTTTTGAGTTGGCCACAAAGAGGTTGCCACTATGTTGTCTGTCTTCCTCTTCGGGTTTCGGGTTTCGGGAGCGAGCTCACATTCGTTTTGTTCTCGTTGTCGCAATTTGTTGATTGCTTTTTAATATTTGCCGTCGACGTCGCTTTCCGGTTTCCGTTTTTCAACATATATTTTCTCGTTTTTGTTATTGTTTTTGTTTTTCGGCCCGTCCGACGTCTGCGCGCCGTGACGCCGTCGCCGCAAATGTTGCTGGCCAAATTCAAATTCAAATCCAACTCCGACTCCGACTCTGGCTCTGGCTTCGAGTCCGACTCTGCCAAAACAGCAGAGGTGCTCAGGGGAGAAGGCAGAGCAAAATCGAGGGGAGATTGCTCTGCGTTTTGCCCTATGCAAAACTGCGACGTCGCCGTCGGCGTCGACGTCGCTGTCGACGCTATTGCGATGATTAAATGTATGTGAGCGCGTTTGAGTTGTTGCTGTTGTTGTTGTTGTTGTTGTTTCTGTTGTCATGTTTGCTCAACATTGGAGTCACAACAGCAGCAACAACCCCCTTTGCATTCCCCTCTATTCCCTTTATCTTTCGTCTGTGGCATTTTATGCGCTTTTATTGTTATTTATTTATTTTCACGCTTACTGCCATGTCACCAGGCCAATGCTGTTGACTGCGCTGCTGACTGCGCTGCCTGCGCCGACGCTCATTTCAAATGTTTCACTTGGCTGCGCACGCGTCAACAATAATAACAACAACAGCAGCAACAATAGCAACAACAACTCACATTGGGGGCCGCAGTTGGGGGCCGATTAACAATGTTATTGTTGCTGCTGCTGTTGTTGCATGCCTCATTCTGAAATTCACAGTTCACAGTTCTATTCTCAGCTAATTGACAGCCACTGACCATTGAAACTATCATCCAAAAATATTAACACGTATATGTAAACACAACTTTGCAATCAAATCAGATTAATAATAATATTAATACCTACATTAGGGTGTCCCTTATTTGGTCAAAGTCAATATTTTTAAACGCATACGGGCAAGTTCTGTTCATTAGGTCCTAAAGCACTCAGAAATAAATTTTTACCTCAATCGGAGTATGATAACCCGTGCCGACTTGGATCGGAAAATTTAAAGATTATATGGGACAAATAAAATTTTTTTTTTTTTTTTAATTTTTTATTTTTTTATTTTGTTTATTAGGTCCTAAAGAACTCAAAACCAAGTTTTCACCTTAATCGGAGTACGATAACCCATTCAAATTTGCATCAAAACATGAAAAATCATCGAAAAATGTCTAATCAGTGTTAAAATACTGTTTTTTCATGTTTCGATGCAAATTTGAATGGGTTATCGTACTCCGATTAAGGTGAAAACTTGGTTTTGAGTTCTTTAGGACCTAATAAACAAAATAAAAAAATAAAAAATTAAAAAAAAAAAAAAATTTTATTTGTCCCATATAATCTTTAAATTTTCCGATCCAAGTCGGCACGGGTTATCATACTCCGATTGAGGTAAAAATTTATTTCTGAGTGCTTTAGGACCTAATGAACAGAACTAGCCCGTATGCGTTTAAAAATATTGACTTTGACCAAATAAGGGACACCCTAACCTACATATATCAAAAATAGTTTATAGAAAACTTGAAAAAGTAATTTAATATAGGGAACAAAAATCCCCCTTTTTTTATTAAAAACTAGTTGAAAATGCTTTGTCTTCATATATAATTATGTAGAGAAGCACATTTTATTATACTTCAGTTTTCCAAAACTGCAAAAACAAACAGTCATATACAATACACACATGTAATCCATAGCCTGTATGATCCATAGACGAGTTCTGTCATGCATTATCCAAAGTTAAGGCTTTCTAAGATGTTTGCGAGTTGTATTCCACAGTTTATGGTAGCCAAAGATGAATGATTGATACTATAGTATTTATGTGTGTCACAAGTGTGAATGTGTATGATTTGGATTTGAATTGGATTCGATTTCTGCAAGCGACGGTGATGATGATTTTGACAACCTTCGAGTTGAGTTTGAATTTGAATTTGAATTTGAATATAAAAGAAAAACGTGAAATGCGGTAGACGACGAAATCAAAACAAATCTATTAAGCATAATAGACTTTGTTATAGATATTTGCATTATAAATGCACAGGGCAAATCTTTATGGCCTGGTCGCCTTTCTAAGCCAGATACGAAGACCAGATTTAATACTTGTCTTGGCCCCATAGATCCACAGAGGGAGACCTTAATTGCAGGCCTCAAGTGTCAACAGATTGCCCCAACTAATGGATGTCATCTTTGACATTTTCAGTTTTCGTTTAAGTTTCATTTTCATTTTCATTTCAGTTTCAATTTTCGGGGTCGAGACAAAGTTAAGATGTGCCAACGATTATGAAATTGAAGACACTCAAAAATGCAAGCGATGAAATTAAAATGATTGTCATCAAGTGAAGGTCGAGGACTGCCTTACACATGCACACACACACACACTCAAATATATGTACATATATATATTTTTATATAAAGCTCGTGTTGGTACAGATCAGAAACGGAAGTTTCGTCAGGGCACAAAATGCGGGCGGTGACATTCAACGAGCGCCATTGAACCAGAAATCACGAAAGCTCTTTACGCCGCTTGAGCATGACTCACGGACTCAGAGGGAGGGGGGATTCGGAGGTGGAGGTGGGGGGTTGAATGGGGAAGGGCTGTTGCCAAGTTCCGGGCAGATATGCGAGTCAGGCGCGAAATCAGCTCAAGACAATGTTCCTAACTCCAAACCAGCTCAGTCAATGGGAACGCATCAACTGCCCACTTGACTCGCTCTGTTCATTGGATTGACTGACTGACTAACTAACTGACTAACTAACTAACTGACTAACTAACTAACTGACTGACTAACTACCTAACCGAATGTCTGCCTTTATTTTCTGAAGAAGAACTCTCGATACGCTTGAGTTGAGCAACATGCAAAAGTTCTGCAACTTTTGCAGCTCGTTTATCAAGGGAATGTACATATGTACATATATATGTATGTATGCAGTATATAGCTATGTAAATATGCCTGCATATATGTGTAATTACATGAATAATTGATGAGTAGTTTCGTTCATTATAATTATAACTCTAAGTACGAGTAGTACTTCATAAATAGAGGTATTCAAGTAGTACAAGCTATGTGTATGTATTAAGAGAATTGCACACGCTGCTATTCGATAGATCATCGGAATTTAACACTACTGACACTATGGTTAATGGCAAGTACGAGAATAAGAGGTTAAAGCTTCGTGAAGTTAAGAGTTAACTTAAGCTAAAGTGTTTGAATTCTTGTGTCAACACCTAGCTGAACTTTTGTCAAAACCAACTGACATTTTAAATGATAGTTAAATGTTGTATTCTAAACAACTGTGATGAAAAAATTCAAAATTCAAAATTAATTTCGCCAAATCGATTTTAAAGTATTTTAATTCTAAATATATGGATTTTTACGAATTATTCTCATGAGACGAAATTCAAAGTTTGAGTTTACGAAGTTGAATGTCAACTTTTCAAAGACTTTAAACTATTTCCTTGCGGATTGACAATTTTGTCCTGGAAAATCACCTTTTAATCCCTCTTAAGCTTGATATATCGGTATTATATGCCGATTGATCGACAACTCGATTATTTTTTGTCGACTTTTACATTTTGATTTTAAGCTCTACTCACAGTTTGGATTTACAGAACTACCTAGAACCAACAGGGTTGAGTGGTCATTGGGTTTGTGTGAAAAGCTTTACAGAATCAGCCCCAGTTTTCGAATTCCTTTAACTGAGACTATTCAAAAACATAACCCGAAAAAAGATCATTATAAAAGAAAAGTAGTAACAACAACAAGTTCAAATGCTTCAGTGATTTTGGGTGCAGCAACAAAAATAATTTCTTTAACTCCGTTGGAAATGGTTTCATTACATATAACGTTTTTGCTTCTCACTTGTGAAGAAGATCGTTAAAAGCTGCACCCCAAACTTAACAAGCTACTTGATAGAGTCGTAAAAAGTTAGAGAGTGGAAGAGGAAGTGAGAAGAAAATACAAGACATTACTGTTGGATCCATTTAAATGTTACATATATCCAGTTGGTAATTGACAAACAACTTACAAATATTGTATGGTATATGGAAAGCTGATGTAAAAATGCATCGACTTCTCGATTTTCGAGCACTTTAGATTTTCATATAAATTCAAAAAGCTTATTTCGATTTGATTAAATGTTGGAGCTTAAGATATTAAATTTTTAATTACAGTCGAACTTCCCTAACTCGAATTTCTGTAATTCGAACAAAATCGAGTGGCAATAGCGTTTACTGAGCAAATTTCATACAATTCTGCTTCCGTAACCCGAACTTCCATAAGTCGAATTTCTCCATAACTCTAACAAAAATATTGGCCCGTGTTTCTGTGAGTCGAATTTTTCGTTTCTGTTTTATGCTTTTGTTACCGGCTCGTTTGGATATTTAAAATTAATGTACATTAACATATGGTAATGATATATGATAGAATATTGCATCAACAATTACTTAGGCTTGTGAAATTGCTGTAGGAAAGATGTTCATAATGTACTTCTTTGTCAGCGCATCAGCTCAAGATTATTTACCATGGCACTATCACGTGTAATAAAAAGGTTGTCGCTTAAAGAAATATTCAAACTTATTAATTAAGGAATTCGGAATATGGTATCTTAAAGAAAACAGTTTTCATTATTTTAAAAAATAGAAAACTAATTATGAAGTCATTTGAATCGGGAACTTCTTCTGGATACAGCAAAAGAACGAAAAACCCAATTTTTGAGAATATTGACAGATCTTAAACATACTGGAATCTGTTTTTGTTGAAAATAACAAGAAAAGATTACAATTCGAAATGTATTTATAAATGAATAAAATTTTACTTTCTTTTAAAGGGCTTAAAAAAAATAATTCCCTAAGTCGAACTTTTACTTTGGATAATGGTGATTCGAGTTAGGGAAGTTTGACTGTATCCTAATTACGCAATCATTTGACGATATATCGACAACTCGATTAATTTGTTCTCGTTTTTTCGATTTCCATATTAAACTCAAATAATTGGTTTGGATTTACAACACTTGTATAGAGTATGTACAAGGTCTGATATAATGCAAATCTTCTCTATTTGGTTTAATCGTCACAATAGGGCACTCTGATTGAGGCATCCACACTTTTACTTTTTGCTTTGTTATCAAAAACAGAACACCGCTAGCATTGGTGGATTTCTAACGGTACACCGAGCTATCGAGCTAGCATCTACGAGTATACTCTTTCTTCTTTCATCTCAGTCTTCAGCTTCGTTTCGATAGACATGTTGGCATTCATATTCAAATTAGCGCTTAGAATTGAGCAATGCTTTAATATTTTTTGTTTTTGGGATGGAAATTTTCACTTTCCGCATACGAAAAGAAAGCAAAAGTGAAAGAAGTGGCTTTAACTTTTGAACTGGCCAACAAGTTGGTCAAGAGGAAGTTATCGATTGAATAAACGAGCAGTTTTCGTCAATGAAAATGTGCAAAGTTTTAAACAGAAGTTGTCTCGATCTAGATTCCTTCCTTCCTCCCTTCCTCTCTCTCTCTCTCGAAGAATAAAAGAAGCAGAGAAACAGTTTTGACGCTTCCGCTCACATCACAGCTCTGGCAAAAGCTCCGGCAAAAGCTTCGCTTGCAAATCAGCCACTCACATGGCCAAGCACTCATCATTCATACATGTATTCATTTATTCAATCGGCTCATGCCGTGAAAGTTCAAAGCAAACAAAACATTTGTCTAACAAAGCACAAACAACAAAACAACAAGACAACAAGACAAATAAGCTCAGAGTGTACACATGGATACGACCGTTGGAGTTCGTTGGAGGCAGAATCGCACATGTCTCAAATGTGGATAAGATAGGCGAAGATGTGACACTGCAACAATTGGTGGCACGGCACTTGTTGAATGTGACAGACCCACAAGTCCCGTGCGAGTTCCGAGAGTTGCTCCAACATTTCCAAGTAAACAGAGATCAACACTGAGCACAGAGAAATCTTAATGCCAGAGGTGCACACAGAAATCTAAAATCCAAATTGGATCGTTTGGATTCCTCTGTGGAATCCCCTGCATACATATGTACATAGAGCAGTGGTCGGCACCAACACAGTCATATGTTTGCATTGCGTTAGTGTGCATTTTTGTTCGCCTAACAGCGGAATAACAGCGACGTTAACAGAAGCAAATCGTAGCAGTGTGTCGTACGTGAGCGTACGTGAGCGGCAGCGCAGTCGCCACGCAAGTTTCCTATGCCTACGGGATAGGGCCATGCCGAGCCCTGACATAGAGCCTATTCACTGAGAATGCCAATGCATTATTATTATTATTATTATTATTCACATTTATGAGGCCAAAGTATTAAAATTACTGATCAGGTCAACAAACTGAGTCGATATTATCATGTCCGTCTATTTTTATGCAAACTTGTCTCTCTGCTTTAAAGCTTTGATTAAATTGGCGCAACTGTAAGAAAAGTTGTTTTTTGACGGATTGTGTATTTGGTGTTGTCTTATACATCATGCTACTATATACACATATTATATAAGCTTCATAGTTTTTCAAAATAAGTGAAATAAGTTTGTTTGTTTTAAATTTGCCAATATATGTACTTTTTCGACTGCCGTCAAATTTTACTTTTGTTTATAAACCAAATATTTGTGTTATTCTAATTATTTATATATTTTTTTAAAAAGTTACATAATGCTACTTTTAATTCAAACTGCAAACATTTAAATTCATTGATTTTTAATTATTGTTATACTAAAATTTAGTATAACGAGCAGATGGAATGCAATTTGTGGTCAGAGTTGAGGTCGGCTAATTTCGTTCAGTGGGGGATTATGAAGACCAACTACACAAATGACCAATTAACGGCAAAAGCAACAACAACGACAACAATAACAAGATTGGAAAACCTGTTGAGCATTGCGTTTCAATATGGAAAATGAAAATCAAAAGACGCATCGGCGATTTCTAGTCAAGTGTCGAGCTAAAAATGTCGTATGTAAACGCTTTGCCTTAATACATAATTGACATTGGTGGAAAGTTGCAGCAGCGACAACAGCAACAGCAACAGCAACAGCAACTGCAACGAAGCTGGGCCGGTTGTTGACCGAGAGATTTGTTAACCATGGCCAACACCGCTATTAGCCATCGCCCGCGCCACACAGTCTGCTGGCGGCTAACGAAAGCAAAAGGATGACAAGCTCAGGGACCGGGCACAGTCTTAGTCTCCGTATCGGTCTCAGTCTCAGTCTCAGTCTCGGGCTTGGTGTTGGTTTTGGGTTCGGTTTCGGGCTTAGTTCGATTCGTATTCAGCTCGTATCGGCCATGGGAAACGAGTTGCAGCTAAATACAAGCTGCAAGTTGCAGGCAAAGCCTGTCTCAGCTGGCCAGCAAGAAATTTCACTTTTTCTTTTGCACATTTCTCAACTTGCTTGCGGCTTTATTTATTTTTATATTTCATATATTTTTTTGTTTGCATTTGTATTTAAGATTCATCCATTTCTTAAATGCCTCAAAGATTTTGAGCTGAAAGCGACGCCAATTAACGCAATGTGAACGCGAAATAAAAGTAAATACAAGCATTAGTATAAGCTGCAATTGCATTTGGTCATTTGGCGATTGTGGCCATTTATCTTTCGGTTTGCCTAATCCTCATCTTATTTTTTTCTCTCTCTATTTCATTTTTTTGGCTGTTGCAAACTCGCGGGTTGAACGTACGACGCAAAAGCCACTTGACGAGGTTGCTAGATCTTACAAATTTCGATGCATGCAACATGCACTTGAAATACTTTATTCGACTTATCTAAAACAGGGGTGGGCGCAAAATTTGACCTCGGGAGCACTACAACAACAACTACAACAACAACCTTTTTCGCGTCTACCTACTTTGTCGATCACCCAAATAATGTGCGAGCAAAAAAAAAGGTCTTCGGCGCGGCGCGTAGCGCGCACACACTGCGCCTTTGCAATGTTGTTGTTGTTTTATTGACGGTCATAAATTTTAAGTGTCAAAAATGCCTCGACTCGACTCGAGCTGCCTGTGTGCGTTGTTGTTGCTAATGCCTCGACTCGAGCTGCCTGTGTGCGTTGTTGTTGCTAGCTTGTTCGCGAGCTGACCGTGTCTAATTGATTTATGACGCCTCGACTCGAGCTGCTTGTGTGCGACATCACGGCGCCGAATAAGTATGAGAGTAGCTGCTTAACTCCGAGAGTACAGGCCGCCCACCCCTGATCTAAAATATTCATTTCTGGCTCACAGCAGGTTCTCTATCTTATCTTTATCTTTAAATCACTTTTGATTTCGATAAGTAATCGGAATAAGAATTATTTTTAAAAACGTGCTCTAGTCTCAACTAGATATTTCAACTTCAAATTCGAATCTCACAAAAAATATAAACTTTTATCATGTTATGAATTTAAAACTGACTAATTAGAAAGACTGTAAAATAAATCATGTAAGAATTGAATGTTAAAGAACATGTTTCAATCCAAATGCATGAATTGAACTCTGTGCATTTCCTCTGACTATTCTCTGTTAACACCAACAGACAAAATGTGGCAATAGCTGCAATTGAAATTGAATGAAATAGAAGAAGGAGAGAATCAGAGACTGAAGCATAAATACAAAGAAATATAATTAAAGCAATGTCTATGACTAAAGCAATAATCGGCAACGCGGTCTTAAGAAAAGGCAGCTGGCAGGCTGGCTTATAAGAGAAGTAGACGGGAAGAGTTCCAGAGAGCGAAAGAGTGAGAGAGAGATAGGGGGAAAGGGGCAGGGGCAGGGGCAAGGGAAGGGGAAGGGGGCTGGCAAAAGGTGTGTGCAACACCGAAACCAAATACTCGTACAATTTAATGCGCTTCTCAAATTCTACAACAGCGCAACGCAGGCCGCACTCTGATCACATCAGTAAACATGGATATGGATAGCTGCCCGTTCACTTATTATTATCATGCCCCGCATAGTCAAATGGAATGGAGTTGGTCTATGGTCTGGTATCTATGGTATAGCTAGTATACCGTATGCTCGTTGTAAAATACGGTTTCGGTCTCTACATTACAACACATCGGGAGAACGACTTGGGTTTTCAGCCCGAAATCGTAAATAATTTATTATTAATTATAACTCTCTCTCTCTCTCTCCCTCTGCAGTTCTCTCCTTCTATGGAGTGCATTTATCGCAGCAAGCAGCCCAATCAACTTTAATTCAGATTGTATAACTCATGGACTAATAATAAGTATAAAGAAATTGCTCAATTGGACACCCCTAATTTAGAAAACAACAAAAATAAATGCAAGTATACTTAAACAATTTTCTTTTTTTTTTATACATTTTTAAAGAAAACTTTAATGCTTTTATACTTAAGAAGGTTGAAAGAAGAGCCAGAGAGAGAGAGAGAGATACTTATGTATACATATTTATTCATACACAAGTTTTTGACATTTATCGCATAAGACACCATTCCAAAAAAAAATCAAATACACTTTCCAATTTATTTGATATATTAATGTACGCCATTGCTTATTCAAATAATTGTTTGTCTTGATATCTTTAAGATACTTTAAACAAGATCAATTGAAAATAACTTACGCAAGTTGTTGTTGTTTTTATCCAATTGAACACTCATACACGCACAACACACACGTACACACAGAATTATTCTGCATTATTGTTATCGTTATCGCAGTCGATCACGTTGATTAAATACTCAAGTGCAATACAAAAAGAAACCAAAAAAAAAAATAAACCAAGTAAAACAAATTGCGCTAGTTTTTTTCACAATGTAAAACAACTGTTAATTTGTGTTTATTGTTGTTGTTCAGCGCGAGAATCGAGAAGAAGAAGAGGAGGAATAAAAAGACTGACTGTGGCACGTGCTACACGAACAATGGTCGACGCTTGTTTGAGTCTCCGAGTTTCGGACTCCGACTTTGGCCACCGGTCGCCAAAGAAATGTAAAAGCCGTCAGCGCAGTCGCAGTCGCCGTCGCCGTCGCCGTTTTCAATGTTGGCGCGCTTAAAAGCACAAAGCATCAGTAGTGACTGAGACGAGAAAGCTTTAAAGCTTTTGCTTCTTTGTTTACATGCGAGTTTCTGTTGTTGTTGTTGTTGCTACTGTTGTTGCTGTTGTCTTCGGTTTGTGTGTGAAGCGTCGAGTTGATTTTCGATGCGCTTTTTGCACATTGCTGGACTTTTCTTGCTCGCTTTTATCGTTTTATGTTTTTAATACCCTTCTATTGGGTATTGTAAAGCTATTATGGAGCATGTAACTGTATGTAATATATAATATGTATCACTGAGGGTGCGAAAGGCGAATAGCAATAGCAGGAAGAATGCAAAATTAGCTATGAATGTCCGATCAGATCGAGTTTTAAAACGTTCGTTTAACCAACAAAATACAAAATGAGACTTTTGAAAACTTATCTTATTTTTGAATCAGCGGTGGGCACACAGTGGCTCCGGGAGCAGCGGCTGCTCCCAACTTAGGTAGACTCTAATTCGGTTGTTGTTATAGTGCTCCCAAATTCAGATTTCATGCCCACCGCTGATTTAAATGATTGCAGCGGATGGAGCCGTTAGAGAGCCGTTTTGGTGAGTTTTTTATTATTCTTATCAAAAATACGCGTCGAATGATACCTCGATCATTAAAATCTGACCACTGGTTCAAAATATAATTAAAATTGATATTTTTACTGGCCTCCCGAAAATAAGATAAAATGAAAAAGGCGATATTGTGACGCCAATTTGCCAACATAGCGATTAAGTTTTATAAGCAAATTGAGCTATTGGCTGGTCACCTAATTTTACACAACAATTACAGAGTACCTCACAGTCGACTTTGTTTTACTGTAGTCTTTCCAACAGTTTATCTTGAATTTTTTTTTATTTTTTTAATTTTATTCAATCGAGTTTGAATTTTATTGCTGCCGCTGCCGCGTCATGCGCTTCTTGGCAGCGGCTTTGGTTCGGAGTGGTATGTAACGGTAATAGCGTTTCTTCGGAAGAGATTAGCGGCAGTCGTGTTATCATCACTGTGAAGCTACAAAAGTGTCGCTGCGACAAGGCGAGACCCAACCATATTTACACACACTCACACATACCGGCCAATTGCGTATTTGTTAGTCGTCGCTTTAAAATTAGAGAGCAAAATCGTCGATTGTAAACTTAAGATTCCGATCCGCCTTCGAATTTTTTGTGCAGCCCTCGTCAGGAACTAGGTAGTAAAACTCTGCAAGCAACCCGGATCCGGAAATATAAAGAGGAAAGGCGACGCGAGAATCCCACTAATTATAATTAAAGTCCAGCTCCAATCTAGCCTCTAATTTTGTTTTGCAACTACATTCATTTGACACTTGACACTTTTTTAAAAATTTCAAATTAAAGTAAAATGTTTGGAAAGACTTAACATATCGGTATTATTTTCCGATTGATCGACCACTCGATTCTTTCTTTGTCGATTTTTAGATATCGATTTTAGCATTACTACGTGCATTAATTCAAAAATGATCATATTGTAATAGAGCTGAAAATAAAAATTCATTAAACGGTAATTGAGTTGAGTTGACTTAAGTTTGCGTGGAGTTTACTTGAGGTTATTTGAGTTGCATTAAGATGGGTTTAGTTGAGTTCAGCAAAGTATCGATAAGTTGAATAAAGTATGATTGAGCTTTCAGTCCGCTGCTCGTTTAAATACAATCAGTCAAATCGAAAGTTAATTAGTCAGTAATTTGATTGATTAGCAATCTAGTTAATAATGTTACAGACTTAACATGGCTATATTGACACTGCTGGTAATGCTGATCAAGAATATATATAGGCTCAAAATGCCTTCGTCGAATATACATAAGTATTACTTATACATTTCTTATTTTAATTTTAAAAACATTTCGCACTTACGTATGTAAAGATTCGTAAATTCAAATTGGTTATATTTGAGTTAACTTGCATAAACTGTTTTTCAGATACATAACAAACATACATTTACCTAAGAGCACAGAAGAGACGTTGTTAATGCTTCTCTCGCTCTCTTGAATCCCAACACTGTTCGTATTTTGAGTTTGAACTGATACGATCACACATCGTGCATCTCTCTGCTTTATCAGAAGTACATATAATTTCGTATTCTCATTCTGTTCGGGCGCTTTAATCGAGTGGTCGCAAGTTGTTATCATCAAATTTAAGCGTGTTGCAAATACTACTATTTGTAATTAAATTTAATATTCAACGCAATAAAAATTTATATTTTGTGATACGTGTGGAATTTAACAAACTTTTCAACAAGTCAAAAACATCTAAACACATTTGGTCAATAAGATACTGTAGCTTTTTTACCTAGTTAGATATGAATTCAAAATTGTTAGATTTCGGGAAGATACGTATATATGCACGTATCGAATTGTGAAAGCATACATAAATATGTACATTATTTATATTTTTTCTACAGTATTTTTTTTTATGAATATTTGCATTCTTGGGGACGAAAGACGTAACAAACAAACAACAATGCACGCACTTTCCAAGGTCACAATATAAGGTCATTATCGCTTGAGCACTAAGAATTCGTGCAACTCGAAGCAACTCAAAGCAACTCGAAGAAAGATGTTCAATATTGAATTTAAATTAGTAAAGCCTCATATAATAAACAAGGTATAAGTATTTTCGACTATATTATAAAACTTGCATATATTTGTGCATTAACTGTTGACAACTCTTGTAGAATATTATTGGTAGTGGCACCTATGGAACTGTCTATAAGGGAAAGTTTAATGGCAAGGATGTAGCCATTAAAGAAATCAAAAACTCTGGCACTGAGCAGGTGGACCAAGAAAAATGTATACTAGATGATATTACACATGATCATATAATCAAAATATTTGCCGAAACAACTGAAAGTCCTGGTTCAAAAACCATCTATTTGATTTTGGAATATATGGATGGCGGTAATTTGTACGAATTAGTGCATAACAAAGCAGAAAAATATGATTTTGTAGATGTCATGAACTGGTTCTGCCAGGCAGCTAAGGTGTGTACTTACATACATATGTATATTTAGACAATATTCGAAGATAACATAATCGATTTCATCACGACACTTTACTTTTTGTCTTTATTTTAGGCTCTTCACTATCTTCACACCGGCTCGATACTCCATCGTGATGTCAAGCCTCTAAATATGCTGCTTGATAAGTCAAGGAAAACCTTAAAATTCTGTGATTTTGGCAAATCTAGAGAATATAGGACGCAAATGACAAATAAAGCGGGCACAGGCATCTACATGGCACCCGAGGTACTTATTGGAACAATTTGAATTTATATTTGATCTTAATCAAGTTCACTTCAAACAGGTTTTTGATGGCAAACATTATACCACGAAGTGTGATATATATAGCCTAAGTATTTCCCTTGCGGAGACCCTGAAGCGTGAGCATCCATACGAGCAATTACTGACTGAAAAACTTTCAGATTTAAAATTGACTCAAAAAATACTTGAAGAAAGTAAGTACATTGCGTACTTGTAAATAATATAATAAAATTTATGCCAATGGCTTACAGAAACTCGACCGGACATAATACAAACTGTCGTCCCATGCACCGATAACATACGAGAGCTAATGACCAAGGGCTGGGACGCCATTGACGAGAACCGACCCACTGCACAAGAATTTGTGAACCGTTTTGAATCGGAATATTGTAAGCAAAAGCATTTGTGATCCTATAAGAATGTAATTAAAAAAGCTAAGCTATAGCTATAAAGACTATGCATATAGTTGACACATAATTTATCTTGTCTTGTGACAAACACAAACTCATAAGCCTGTGAAGCAGTGCTGCCAACTTAGCTTTTTTCCCGTCAAATCTGGCTGTTTTTAAAGATCAATGGCGGGAAAAATTTGGGAATTGCGGGAAGCGGGAATTCTGGTATTTTTTTTTAAATGCTTTTGGCTTTTTTCCGCTTTTTTAATGTTGCCACCAATTTTATAAAAAAATGTCTTCAAGAAAAAAATTTGGTTCCAAAAAATCCCGGAAAAAGTTTCCAGTACCACCACCACTCCTTTACGGCAAACTGTCATCACAATATAAAAAGTGCGCGGAAGTGATTTACTCATGTTTTGCTTTGCCAAAAGAATTTAAACAAAAGTGCCGTGTTGCTTGGCTAAAGAGCAAAGAATTTTTCATGGCTTCGCAGGGATGACACGGACGAGAAAAGGGTCTACTGCAAGACTACGTTTACTGCGAAGCTAGGTGATTTGCGTGCTCATGATCCACTTCCAACAACAAAATAAAACAAATCGCGAAAAATTAGTCGATCTGTTGAAAATTTTATAAATAAAACACATAAATTAAGACCATAACATTGCGTTTTTTTTTGCGCTTTTTTCAGAATATTTTCAGCTTTTTTTTTCCTTTTCTCCAGGTAAAAACAGCTTTTTTTTTATAAAAAGTTGGCAGCACTGCTGTGAAGTCTTTCAGTACTGAGCTACAATAGAAAACAAGCGGGAAAGGCTATAGTCGGCTATACCCGTTCCTCTTTTAAATGTAAACAAAATATTTTTGTTGCATACTTTTAGGCAGTTATATTGCTCAAAAACTTTAATCAGCCATTACCACCTTTCTAGTTATTAGTCCGATATTGTTACGATATAGTAGGATGATAGGTAATGATCGCGATTTGCGTGGGGCTCATAGAAGACTGCGTTTCAAATTTGGTTGCTCTAGCTCTTAGAGTCTCTGAGATTAAGCGCTCACACAGACGGACGGGCAGGAGGACATGGCTATATCGACTCGGCTGTTGATGCTGAACAATAATATATTTACTTTATAGGGCTGGAGATGCTTCCTTCTTCCTGTTACATACATTGCACAGAAAACGATATACCCTTTTACCTATATTTTAAGTACCGGGTATAATTCATGACTAAAATCGTTTTGTAGCAAATCTAACATTATCTGGAATTATCTTATCAGTCGTCATATAAATGACAATCGGTCAAAATAATATAGAGAAATTTGTGTACATATTTACTTCTTATATCTTGATATTTTTGAGCTAACTTGAATAAACTTTTCATAAAGTGCAAAAAAGACAAGTTCGATTTTTTTTTTTTTTTTTTTTAAATAAGTAAAACTCCCCACCCGCTCTCTTAAATGCTTATCGCGTGTCAAGAGTGCTCGCAGCTGCAGCTGATTCCGTCAAACTTGTTGCGTCTCTCTGCTGTGTGTGAATCACACTCTCATTCTGTTCGGACGCCTTACTCGAGTGGTCGCAATTTGTGATTTTTTCTACCAAGCATTATCTACATACATTAACTTAAAGCAATCAGATATTGATAAGCCAATTGAAACGTGTTGTGAATATTATTATTCGTATTTAAAATTGATTATAAGCATTTAGTGCAGAGGTAGCCACATTTGATTTTGTTTTGCCCATAGGATATGGGAAGTGTGTGAGAATGCACATTGGTAAGCTTCTGGTGCACAAACAAATACTGTATACTGAAAAACTAGCAAATTCACTTCTTTATGAAATGTGTGACGCGTGTGTTTCATTCGCATTTTTTTGAAGAATCATGTTCCTATTTTTTTTCTGTGTACACATTGAAATAAAAAAATATTTTTGTAGCATGTGTGCGTGCGATTTTTTTTATTTGCATTGGTGCTTGCACCCCTGATTAAGTGTATTCATATTAGAGATGGGCCGGGTCAATCCTCGGGACCCATGAGCCTTTTACAAAATTGTTCGGTTCGGGCCAAAAAATCTCATTTCGGGTCGGGCCAGGCTCGGGCCTAAGTTCAAAGCCCAAAAGCCCGGAACACGCCAAAATCTATTGCATTTTTTAAAGATAAAGTGTACGAATGACTAAATAAGCTAGTTTAATTATTGGTACGACACGCTTATTTGAATCTGACAATAGTGAAAGGGTATTTTCCACATCTGGAAATGTTTTGTGTGAAAAAATCACTAGGTTGCTAAGTTCCAACTTGGAAAAGATATTATTTTTAAATAAATTTGTTGGGCGGTCTTCGGGCTTTATAACAAAAGTATCGGGCATGCATGGGCCTTTTTTCCATCGGGAATTTCGGTCTCGGGTCGGGCCGGGCCTGAAAAATGAGGCCCGCGCCCATCTCTAATTCATATACGAAGACATCTTAAAATAGAATACTACTACATTGGTATTTGTATAGGGATGTATAAGCAAACATATGTATGTATATATGTATGTATATTTATTCAACAGTAACTTTTATACGAGTACTGCTCAGCTAGGTGCTTAGCCAGGCAGCGCAACACAGATGTTGACGAAGCTAAGAAGGCGCCAAGAGAGAGCGCTGCATAAAGATGAATAATCCTCTCATTCGTCGCTTATTTTTTGTAGCCGCTTTGGCACGACTGCAGTAATCTGCAAGCAAGAAGTTGTAATTGCTGTTGAAATTTGCATGTTGCCTTTGCAACCAAAATTAATTGAATAACTTTAAAAACCTTTGTAAGCATTTGCCAATAAGTCACTAAATTGTGAATTTGCTAAATCGAAGCAACGTCGTGTTCTCTATTGTGAAATTCGGGTGGTTCAAATATTGGGACATTTTGCTGGCTTTTTGTGCCAATAGTGCTGGTGAAAAAGCTCATTTTGGCCGCTACAAATACTTTTCACTCTTTCGGTGAGCGACACACAGATAAATTTAAATTTTAAATTTTGGAGCCACGCCTATATATTTTATTCTTTCGATAGCTAATGCAGCTCTGCATTTTTTTATTATATCGATAGCTAATGTACATAGCACTGTGTTTTTTTTTACCGATTTTTGAATCTTTACTTTCGTAAGCATCAGCTGTGAGCTTTCAAATTCCACATATATTTAGACGAGTTCGATAATAAATTTTCGCGCCTTTTTGCATTGCCAATTAAATATTTGCAAAATATTTTAATTTGGTTCGACTTTTATTGATCGGCTTATGTGACAAAAAAAAGGTACGTGGATCGCACTTAGTGATGTAACAACGTGAAAGTAAGTCTAGTCTATATTTTGAGTTATCCCATGTTTAATGGATTGAAAGTTCTTTGCGTTCGCCTAGTCATTGTTTATTTTGTAAAATTACAGACCATAGAAAGTTGGCAGTATTTGAATCATGTGCTTTAAGTTCAGAATGATCTGACTAGCAGTCATGCATTTAAAAACAATGAATTTAAAAAAGATTGCAAACTAAAAACAAAATTGTTTTTAACTAAAACTATTTTTTTCCTTTTAGAATCGCTCTTTTCGTTCTGAAGCTTTTAATTAATCCGGAGAAAAACGCGAAATCGCTTACACACCACGAATTCGAGCTTATTCCTCCATAGGAGCTCGAAGAAAGATGCACTATATTAAATATGAAGAAATAGACACAGACAAGGTATTTGTGTTTGCAAAATATTATAAAATATGTTTATATTTGTGCATTAACTGTTCGACTACTTTTGTAGAAATTTCTTGGTGAAGGCACCTATGGAACTGTCTATCAGGGAAAGTTTAATGGCAAGGATGTAGCCATTAAAGAAATCAAGAACTCTGGCACTGAGAGGGTGAAGCGAGAAGAAGTTATACTAGATGATATTAAACATAGTCATATCATTACAATAATTGCCGCTGCAGTTGAAAAAGAAACCATCTATTTGATTTTGGAATATATGGATGGCGGTACTTTGTACGAATTAGTGCATAACAAAGCAGAAGAATATGCTTTTGTAGATGTCATGAACTGGTTCTGTCAGGCAGCTAAGGTGTGTACATATATTTAGATAATATTCGAAGACTAAATAATCGAATTCATCACTTTACTTTTTGGCTTTTTTTTAGGCTCTTCACTATCTTGACACGCGTGAGCCGGGTATAATCCATCGTGATGTCAAGCCTCTAAATATGCTGCTTGATAAGTCAAGGAAAACCTTAAAATTCTGTGATTTTGGCAATTCTAGAGAATATGAAACGGAAATGACAAAAAAAACGGGCACAGGCATCTACATGGCACCCGAGGTACTTTTTATATAGCAACAATTCGAATATATATTTGATCTTAATCAAGTTCACTATGACCAGGTTTTTAATGGCGAAAAGTATACCACGAAGGCTGATATATATAGCCTAAGTATTTCCCTTGCGGAGACCCTGAAGCGTGAGCATCCATACAAGCAATTATTGAGGAAAAAACTTTCAGATTTAAAATTGACTCAAAAAATTGCAGAAAGTAACAAAAGTAACAAAAGTAAGTATTTATATTGCGTATACGTGCGTGCCTAATATATTTAAATGTATGCCAATGTCTTATACTAGAAATTCGACCGGACATAATACAAACTTTCGTCCCATGCACCGATAACATACGAGAGCTAATGACCAAGGGCTGGGACGCCATTGACAAGAACCGACCCACTGCACAAGAATTTGTGAACCGTTTTGAAAGAGAGTTGTCGTTATGATAAGAATATTATACGCAAGCCTTGAAGCAAGTTCGACTTAGCCAATAGATCGCAGATTAGTTGCGACACCTTCCGGCAGAAGACGCTGATTCTGCATTGCTGGCTGATACTTAAACAGCATTTATCATTTCATTTCTCTTAATCATCCCACTTTAAGTATTTCATTTCTTTTTTATCCTTTCAACTTAATTTTAGATTTAAACATATTTTATATTTATTTAATATTTAAAGTTACTTAATTATATTTTTAATTTTAAAAGTACTCCTGGCCAACTGCTTTTAATTTGACATTAAAGAAATAAATAAATTGGCATTACAAAATTACTGTTAATGAAATAATTATTCCAAATATTATTCTGCAGATTAAAGTTCGGAAATGTTGTTCTATAGCCGAGTTTTTTTTCAAATTTATCAAAATAAAAAATTTAAAAATATAAATATGAAATACAAAAAAAATATATCGGGGGGTGCCACAGAAATCGCTTTCGCTTGAATATCACTTAAATTTCATACAAATTTAAGTGAAATTCAAGCGAAAGCGATTTCTGTGGCACCCTTGTATATGTATATATTGCTTTCGCTTGAATTTCACTAAAATTTCATACAAATTTGAGTGAAATTCAAGCGAAAGCGATTTCTGTGGCACCCCGGATATACAGAGGTGGTCAAAAGTATTTACACAACACTTAACGTTAAATCTAATCGTAATTTGAAGTTACTTCAGTTAAAGTTTGGTATCAATTGAAAGGTCTCTTGAATTCCTTTCAAATGATACAAAAGATTCCTTAACCCATTAAGTACCCACTGATAAATTTAAGTTTTTGTAAAAGTCAATTTTTTTGACTTTTTTCCTGGGTCTCAAACAAAAAATGTTTTGATGCAAAAAGTTTCTTCAAACAATTTAAATAGTGACTGCAAAAAAAAATTTTAAAAAATCTCTTCGCTAGTATTTTTTTTAATTTTTTTAAAACTGCCAAAAAGGCACTTTTTGCACGAAAATGAGGAAAAAGTGCCTTTTTGGCAGTTTTCAAAAAATAATTAAAAATACTAGCGAAGAGATTTTTTAAAATTTTTTTTTGCAGTCACTATTTAAATTGTTTGAAGAAACTTTTTGCATCAAAACATTTTTTGTTTGAGACCCAGGAAAAAAGTCAAAAAAATTGACTTTTACAAAAACTTAAATTTATCAGTGGGTACTTAATGGGTTAAGGAATCTTTTGTATCATTTGAAAGGAATTCAAGAGACCTTTCCATTGATACCAAACTTTAACTGAAGTAACTTCAAATTACGAGTAGATTTAACGTTAAGTGTTGTGTAAATACTTTTGACCACCCCTGTATAACATATGTATATACAGTGGCTCACAGCTTAAAGTATGCACCCTTATTTTTGCTTTAACTGCCATGTAAGTCAAGTTATCACAGTAAATAAAATATATTTGGAAAGGTCGTTCAAATGCCGTTTGAATGACACAAAACTTTCCTTAACCCATTGAGAGTACCCTTGGAAAATTTCGATTTTATGTATAAGTCACTTTTCAAAACTTTTTTCCTCGATTTTTTACAAATAATATTTTAATGCAAATAAATTCTTGGAACAATTCTAAGAGTAACTGCAGATGAAAATATTTGTGCTAGTATTCGTTATAATTTTTTGAAAACTGCAAAAAAGGCACTTTTTGCATGAAAATGAGGAAAAATGGGTTAAAATGGTCATTTTTAGGATTTTCAAAAAATTATAAAAAATACTAGCTAAAATATTTTTGAAAATTTTCTGTGATCCTTGTAGGGAATCCTTTTATTAAATGGTGCTTAAAACTTAGCACAAATATTGATAATCGATAACACAAATCGATATTATTGACTTACTTGATGGCCGTAGCTGTTGCAACTTTTGGCTGCTGTTGTCCCGTTAAAATTTTCATGCTGCCACCGCCGTGGGCAAACCGCTGCTGACTCTGATGCGGATGCGGATGCGAATGGGGATGCTGATGAAACTGTATTTGTGGAACATGGCAATCGACGTTATCGTTTTCGTTATCGACGCCAGCATAGCCATTGAGATGGCAACTGAGGCGACTCGCGTGCGAGCCACGCTCCGAGTTGCATTTGGAGCCACAGAGCGAATTGTCGCAGAAGCGGCAGCATTTGTTGTAGCTAAACGTCGAGGTGCACAATGTGCAAAATGAGTCCAGTTGCGATTCGGCATGATCGTCTAAATCTATATCGGCGTCAACATCCCTGTCCCCGTCACCGTTCCCACTTACGTCCACATCTGCATCTGCATCTGCATCCATGCGCAGTTTGCGACAGCGTATTTTCAACGTTCGTGCATTGCTGCTCTGATCTTCATCCGAGCAAAAATTGTATCTGTCGCTCTCCGTGTCCTCTGCCAGGCTGCTGCCCGCACTGCCCTCTGTTCCCCGCTGGGACGACATGCCGAAGCTGCTCAGGGGACACGAGGGGTAGCGTGTGAGCGGAAATTGTCGTACATTGTACTTGCTGGTCATCGATAAATTCTCATTAAAATAAATCACATTGGCATGTTGCCGCTCCTGCTCCTGCTGCTCCCGCTGCCTCTCCGTGTCCCCCTCTCTGGCTCGGCTAATGCTAAGATCGTGATATTTACGCAAAAATGCCGCATTGCAATCGGCTGCAGTGTATTCATGTAGCTTTTTTGGTTTGGCCACGGGCTGAATTGGCGAATAGATCGTCTGCTGATGGTGTTGTTGTTGTTGTTGTTGGTGCGTTTGTGAGACGCCGGTACCGCTGCCATTGTTGTTGTCGCCAACGGATATGCCGCCAGACCGCAAAAGATCGAACAAGCGCTGCTTGAGATCGCGCATGGCACCTGCATCAGCGCGTTACCAAGAAGTTAAGCGTCTGCAAAAAAAATAATATACAATTTAATAAATGAATGGCTAAGTTTGGTTTATTAGTAATTATATTTGTATATCTAATTTATAAATAAAATGGTTATTATCAATTTAAATCGTATTGCAAAATTAAACTATTGTTCTCAAATTTAATTCACTTTTTAAAAAGCGCGCCAAAACAAATTTTACCTCCGAATGGTCGACAGATTGTGGCGGTGGGCCGATAGACTGAAAAACATCTGACTTATATGAAGACCGTTTTGTTCGTTCATTAAGAATGGAACAACTGAGTCTTTTTAATCAATTTTTGATTAATCTGTGATTAATCAACTCTAGTGATGTAAAAAAACATCGATGCATCGAGCATCGATGTTATTTTGGCGATAGTTTCCCGACTGTTTTTGTTGATTGTCGATCTATCGATGTTGCATGGCGATGCATCGATGTTTTGCAAAACATCGGCTTAATTTCACAATTTTGTGCTATTTAGTGCGTCAGTTGTCTCATCTTCATTCCGCTATTTTTGTTTGCCGACGTGTGCGTTTAAGTGTGTTTAACGTAAATTTATTAAAATTGGTCAACCGGCACTGGGCTACCAGAAGGCCTTTGTCTATTCGAAATATTAAGCTCTCAAATATTTTATTTGTGTATATATGTTATCTTGGTGGTAAAGTTTATAATGTATTGTTATGTAAACAATATGGAAAGACTGCTATGAAAGCAAACGTTTTTAAGAATAAATCACCTTTGTTAAGCTAAGAAATTCGTTTTTTTTTGTTTTTAAATAAAAAACAATTGAAGGTTTGAAACCAAGATGACATACATCGATGCATCGATGTTTCGATCCCGATGTATCAACCCAACATCGATTGTTCATATACAGAACATCGATGGACATCGACATCGATGCTTTCACTCAAATTTACATCACTAATCAACTCTAATATAGCTGGATAACTAAACTCATCGAATAGTCCCACTATTGAATATTATTGTCGGTCTACAACGTAGACGACCAGCTTTGTGTCATGCAGCATGTTCGGAACCAGCTCAGGCTGAGCAAGTGCGTCAGTGTGTAGACCGGATTTGTCCAACGATCAAAGCGTGTAACTGTAAGACGAAATATAACTGATTTACTCTGGGCACTCCGACAATTTTATATGCGAGCAACTATAAACAAATGATTTCATTAGTGTATACAAGTTATTTTGGCGGTAAATTTATAAGGTATTTTTGTAGTCAGACTAATATGCGGCCATAGCAAGCAGCTTTTCGACATGAGCGCGCACATGTTTGACAGTCATCGGATTTGACCAAATTGAGTAACAATTTAATGATATCGATAAACTCTGGTGTATTTAATTTTGGATCATTTACAAACGAAAACCAAACAATTCGAGCGGAATACAAAATCTGTGCTTTTTAAAAATGTGAGTAGTGTGTAGCTTGTAGTAATAGACGCGATTCAACTTTCTGCTTGCCATTCCAGCGCACACAATTATTAAAATGAGTACACAGCGAGGGAATGCGAGTCGCACACGTGCCCAAAAGCACAAAAATCGCCATGTATTTAAGAATGATTTGCACGACAAGACGCCACAGCAAATTCGACTCAATAAAATGCACGTGTCGACAGTCTGTCAGCGCTGCAAGGAAGTGATCGAGTGGAAGATCAAGTACAAAAAGTACAAGCCCCTCACACAGGCCAAAACCTGCGCACGTTGCCAGCAACGAAACGTTCGCAAGGCGTATCATGTCATCTGTCGGGACTGTGCGGTGAAGGATCATGTGTGCGCCAAGTGCTTGAAGAGCGCCGACGAAGTGGCCATTGAGACTCCGGAGCCGACGCCACAGGAGGAGCAACAGCTGCAGGTGGAAATGGACCGTTTGATTAAATCATTCTCAGAGCGCAAACGTCGTGCTTTTCTGCGCTTCATGGAGAAGGGACGAAAGCAGGAGGCTGAGGAGCCGACTGAGCTGGACGAAGAAGCGCGAGAGGCACAAGAGAAGGCGACACGAGTGAGGCATACTCGGGAGGAGCTGCTCGAAAAGATAAAGCAACTAAATCTCGCCGAAGAAGCGGATGAAGATGACGATGACGATGATGAAGACGAGGACGACGATGACTCAGAGCTCGACTCCGATCTCGATTCACACAATTGCGATAGTGACGGTGACGAGGACAGCGAGGAGGAGCAACAAACAATGAAAACAAACAAAAAATAACGTTATGCTTTGTATTATTTGCTATGCAAATTAGGGAATTACAATATGTGTATATTGAGTTTTTTTTCCATACATCAAAAGAATAAATTTGTGAATTAGACTAAATGTTGTTAATGTTAATGTATAAACTGCAGAGTTGCCGAAATTTCAACGGCTAAATAGCTAATTTTACGAAAAAGGCAATCAAAAATCGCTGAAATGTTATTAAAAGTGCTACAAAACATTGGTTTATATATTGTAAATAGCCTATAATGCGAATGTTCGGATAGGAGGTAAGTGAAAAAAGTTTAAAATGTTCTTATCCTTCAAGAAAAACGTTTGACATTAGAACCAGGATCTTTCCTTTTGACGAGTTCTAAATTAATTAAAAACTAAATAATTTTCATATTCACATTCTTTTTCTATTAATATATGTATGTATATGTAAATAGGTAAATTCCCAAATATTTGCAAGAATTTTACATTATAAATTGTAATTTTCATATACAACCAACATAATATTTAACCTTCAAATTTCCGGTATATTTGTACTCTAAAACTGCTCTGCAAAATTTTGCTTTGTTAGTAATATTTTGTCAAATGACTATAAGGAACACAAAACACAAACTTTTTTCATTAAAATATTCAACTAATTTTCCTATATTATTTTGATTTGCCCACAATGCATTATCTACAAAGAATATATTGATCTTCTTAATTATTTTTAAGGTATCTGGCTATCTAAGAAGTAGTCAACTAGTTTTTAAAAATTGATAGATTTCTCGCTTATAGCATTTCTTTAAATTTTCTACCTTTGCAAAAATGTCAAATCTAGCTACACAATAGCTAGAAAAGCAGCACTGCCTTTAGCTAGACGACCATTTCATTATCAGTCATATGGTGAGCTTTTAAAAGCTCGCATGGAATATTTGCAGCTTTTAATTGAAAATGCTTGCGAAATGATTTGTCGAACCATCGATTACAATTAATCGATGTATACCGCGCAAAAGCTTACTGCTATATTATTCGCAAGCCAGGCAAATAAATAAGTTGTGTGGTAAAAGCGTCGCAGCGTTTTGTTTTCAATTTTATTTTCTCCGAGCTTTTGTAAAATCAAGAAGTGAATTAGAGCAATGGTAAAGCGAAGCCAGAGACGCCGCAAGAAGGACAGGGAAGATGCAAACCCTACAGCTGGAGCAGTGACAACTCCAAAAGTCAGAAGCAAAACAAACAAAACGAAATCCAAGTCAAGTAAATCAAACGACAAGGAAAACACGAGTACGAGCACGTCAGAGCAGAAGAAGCTGTCGTTTGGTGAGCTACAAATGTTGCAGCAAACAGTATTCGATTTTCTAAAGAGCGACAAGCAGTCCGAGGAGCTCAGCGGCCTGACCAACGTCCAGCGCAAGGAGATCCATCTGTTCGCGAGGCAGCACGGCCTGAAGACGCGCAGTCGCAGCAGCGCCGGCGAGCGCCTCCTGACAATCTCCCGCAGCGAAAGCGTCGCTCAGCAGCAGCGCAAACGCCTCGCGAAGACGACGCTGTCGGTGGCGGAGCGGACTAGCGGTGTCCTCGGTGTCGCTCTGCGCGAGTTGGACAGCAGACGGACGCAGCAGCCGCTCTATGAACAGCATCCAGGCTGCGTTTCCCAAGGAGGCGGCGGCGGTCTCGTGGCCAAGCCGCGTGTGCCTCCAAGTGCACGCTTCAATAAGGCAACTGCCTTCGAGCAGCGACAGCTGCCCATCCACGCCAAGCGCAGCGCGATTATCGAGTCGCTGAACAAGTCGCAGGTAAGTCAAGTCCAGCAAACTCACATTCGAATTCATTCACATACCCTGTACCCTGTGTCGAGGGTATATCAAGTTACATTTTCTTTTAATTTACTATAAAAAGTGAGTGGACGAATAGATAAGAATATTTTATGAAGAATTAAAAAAATCATAAAAATAAGCAAAGCATTATTTAAAGCAGCGGTGGGCACGCATGGGCTCCGGGAGCCCGGGTTCCCTGCTCCCGAATTTAGATTTCGTGCCCACCGCTGACTTAAAGAAGTCACAATAAGGATACAGATTAAAGGATGCACAAAATGCGCTATATTTATTCCAAATAAATGTTTCGATAAAATGTTATGTTTTTGGTGGGTTCTTTTCAAGCGTAATTTAAAGACTTGATAAAAATATTAAAAAGAATTGGAGCGAAGGGAAAAAAATTCAAGTGTAATATAGACCAGCGGTGGGCACGAAATCTGATTCGGGAGCAGCCGCTAGCTCCCGGAGCCCATGCGTGCCCAACACTGATATAGACAGATACATTTTTTAATCGACTATGACTAAGTAAATAACGAGATCAATTTTAGAGCTATAAATTTGAGTTTTGACATTTATGATATACAGTTGAACTTCCATAACTCGAACTTCTGTAACTCGAATTTCTCTCTAACTCGAGCTAAATGAGTGTCAGTAAAGTTAATAAACTTTAGAAAAAGAACTCTATAAGTCGAATATCTCCATAACTCGAACCTTATCTTTGGATAATGGTGATTCGAGCTAGGGAAGTTCGACTGCATAAGAATTTCTAGGGATCAGTTGCAGGGCATCTCGTAGTTGGGCACACACGCAGGTTTAAAGGTTTCTTAAACATGTTGCAGGTGCTGATTGTCAACGGTGCCACCGGGTCTGGCAAATCGACGCAGCTGCCACAGTATCTGCTGGAGTGTGCAGCGGATCGGAGGCAGCCAGTTCGCATCGTTGTCAGTCAGCCGCGTCGCATTGCCGCCGTCAGCGTCGCCAGTCGCATTGCCGAGGAGCGCGGCGAGGCTCTGGGCCACACAGTCGGCTACATAATACGCATGGAGAGTAAGTATCTTGATATCTAAATACCCCAACAGATACTCATTCGATTTTGACTTCTCTTATCAGGCAACTTCAGCAGCAACACGGTGCTGTCGCTGACCACCAGCGGCTGCTTGCTGCGCTCTCTGGCCATGAATGGAGCCGAGTTCTTTGCCAGCACGACGCATTTGATCATCGACGAGGTGCACGACCGAGATCTGAACACGGACTTTCTGCTGCTGGCCATTAAGCTGGAGCTGCAGCGCAACAGGTCGCTCAAGCTGATACTGATGTCGGCCACGATGGATCTGCAGGCTTTGTCCAGCTATTTCAACAATGCGCCCGTCATCAATGTGGAGGGGCGCAGCTTTAATGTGCGCATCTATCCGCTGGAGCAGATACTCTCAATGACCGGCTATATGACGCCACAGATGATGTGGGTGCTGGACAACGATGATGCTGCTGGCCAGGAGCAGCTCCTGCAGGCCTATTTGAAGGCACACCACAGTCGCGAGGAGGAGAACATCGACAATGCCCTCATTGTGTCCTTGCTGCAAATGCTCTTGCTGGTGGGCGTGAAGGGGGCTGTGATTGTCTACCTGCCTGGCTATCAGGACATGACCACACTGATGGACCATCTGCTGGAGACATTGCCCGAGGATCCGATCAAGATATTGCTGCTGCACAGCCAGATCGATAGCCTGAAGCAGAAGGAAGTCTTTCGCGAATATCCAGACGTGCAGCTGAAGATCGTGCTCAGCACGAATATTGGCCAGACGTCGATCACCATTCCCGATCTGCTGTATGTGATCGACACTGGGCGATCCAAGATGAAGACCTATGATGTGGCAACGGGTGCATCGCAGCTGGCCTGCACCTGGATATCACAGGCGGACGCACAGCAGCGAACTGGACGCGCCGGTCGATGTCAGGATGGCATCTGCTATCGCCTGTACAGCACCGAGCAGTTCAACAATTTCAGTCGCTTTGTCGTGCCGGAGATGAGGCGCCACACGCTCGACGAGATCTGTCTGCTGGCCAAGATTGCCGTGCCGCATCAGCCCCTCGAGCAGTTTCTATCGCTGGCCCTGGATCCGCCCGAGACCACGGCTGTTGCTCAGGCGTGCGCCAATCTAAAATTGTTGAATGTGCTGCGTGATGGGGACGAGAGTGTCACGGATTTGGGTCGCATCATTGCCGAGTTGCCGCTGGATGTCCAGCTGGCCAAATGCCTGGTCTATAGCATCTATTATTGCTGCGTGGGCAGCGTGTCCATCATCACCGCCTTCTACTCGGTGCGCGATCCCTTCATCCTGCCCATCGATCGCTCTGCCCGCAACGAACAACGCAAGGCCCGCGATGCATTCTCCGTTGATTGCTACAGCGACTCGATCGGCATTCTCCTGCTCTTCAACGAGTACTCGCTGGTCGCCCGTAAGGGTCGCCGCGCTGTCGATCAGTATTGCCGGGACAACTTTGTGTGCCAGAAGTCCATGGATATGTTCGTCTCGACGGTGCAAACACTGCGTCTTTCCCTGCGCCGCATCATCAAGTTCAGCGACGTGAATGCAGCCACCAAGTACGACAATAACTTGAACATGGTGCGTTTGGCCTTAACCGCTGGCCTCTATCCAAAGATTGTCTATATCAACCGATCGAAGGCGGGCAAACGTCGACTCATCGCCGAGGGCGATTCAAATGTCCAAATATCCAGAAACTCGGGCATGACCCTGTGCTTGTCCAAAAAGCAGAAAAGTTCTCTCATCGATTGGTTGATATACGTGGAAAAGTCGCGTACAGCCGGCCAGGTGACTCACGTTGAGCATGCCACACTGATCTCCACACTAATGGTGGCACTGCAATGTGGCAAGGTGGCCAAATTGGAGGCTATCGATCCCCAACTGCAGGAAGACACCAACGATGATGACAACGATGATGACGACGACGGTGAAGAGCAAGATGTAAATGATACAAGATCAGTGCTATGCCTCGACTCCTGGATTCGTATCATAGTGGACACTGATCTGGGGGAGAAGTTGCTCAAGTTGCGCTCTCATATCTCCAAAGAGTTTAACGCATTTATTTCTAGTCGTGTAATGCAACCGAATCGTTGCCCGAGTATTGAATGTGTCCGAAGCTTGCTTGAAATCAACTCGGCAATTTCAGGTCTTTCGGAAAAGGATATCATCTTGCACTAAGTATTATCGGAATATTTGTATGCATGTACTTATATGTGTATTATATGTATTATAAGATATTATTGTGAAGAAAGAGGATTTCGATGAATATAGAAACGAATGTAGAATACTCTTACTGCTCACACTTGTCGGGTTTTTTTTCCATTTAGTTAATATAATTTAAAACCCATAGATCTTTTTTTTTCAATATTTGTCAATGACTTTTAATCGCTTTTGATATACAGTCATTTAATAACGACACATGTAAATCAAATATCACTCCAAAGATTCTACATTTTGTAAGCATTTTATTAACATATTAATTAGCTTAATTTATATGTGATATATGCAACTGAATCATACAAAAGATTATTTATTGTCCTGGGTATTTTGGAATGTTTTCAAACAGCATTTGTCTACAAGAATATAAGGCTTTCGACATAATTTATTCTACGCACAAAAGTAATTTGTATAATGCCTTTTGGTCAAATATTGTAATTGGATTGCTGTACATATGAATACATATTTATATACAAGAATTGAATTTATTTATATACTTAGGCAAAACGAATGAATTGTAATCGAGGCGAGATAATTGTAATTATATTAAGTTAATTATCAAAATTGTTGCTAACTGATGGATAAATGGAAGTAGAGGATTTTAAGAAAGATCATTTTAATCTCTTGATGTTATAATAAATGATGGCTGTTTAGGTGCTCCAAGCACTGGACATGGATGATAAGTTTGGTTCATACTTTAATTGCTGGGTGAAAATGAAAATGTGTGCCACAAGTGCATTAAATGTTGCAGTGTCAGTGTCAGTGTCAGTGCCACCCTGCGGCACAACAACAGCTAAGTACCCAATGCTACTGCAAGTGCAACTGCAACTGGGACTCGCATTTGCCATTGTGCCACATGCTCGATAATTTGCTTGCTGCGTTTGGTTAGCTACGGTTCAGTCAGTCAGACGGCCCCTGGGGCAAGTGCAGCCCATTCAGGCAAGAAAAAACAAAATTAGAAAATACAGCAACAAATAGTTGCAAAGACGCGACAGACGTTGCCGCATGCGCGCAGTCAATAAACCTGAGCAGCGGCCGCACCTTGTTGCTGTTGTTGTTGTTGTTGCTGTTGTTGCTGTTGTTGTTGCTGCAACTCCCCCCTGTCTCTCTCTCGCTCTTTCTCTGTCGCTCTATGTCTCTAACAATGGCAAGACTGGCAATTTGGTGTGTGTGTGTTGAATAGAGACACCGTGCAACAGCAGCAAAGAAAGTGAAATTAATTTGTTACTCGTACTCGAATTTTCCTTGAGCTGCCTTTCAATTATGAGCAGCAAGTGGCAGGTTTCAGTCTGTTTTCAAAGTACCCGCAAGTATTGCTCTACTTAGATCTGGACAATAATTGCCATTGTTCATCTTGCCATTGCCTTTCAACTGATTTGACTTTGCTTCAGTCCAACTTTTCTCTCTGTCTCTCTCTCTATCACTTATTCCCTCTCTCACTCGCATCTAAACCGTTTACAATATTTGAACCATCTGTAAAGACATATTTTCAAATTTGACAATTATTTCTATGCAAAAAACTTTCAAATGTCTCATAAATAATTATTAAACACTAAAAAAAAATTGGAACACAGTCTTTTAGATTAGTTTTCAAAGTGTTTTCAATTGGAACTAGTTTTAAGGTAATTTTCAATTGAAAGCTGCAGTTTTTTTAAGCTTACTATTTTTTATTTTAAGTACAAATTCTGGCTCAGTAAATGTTAGACGAGAAATAATCGGAACTTGTTCGAGTTTAATGTGAAATTTGTCTTGTATTCTACTTAAGATTTCAGAATAATTTCAAAACGGGTTCATAGAGCTCAAGTTCATTTACAAGCAATGTTTCATATTCGCCGAGGATCATTTCTTACTGATGACCCACAACTGAATAACTGAGCATACTACCGAGTGGTGGTTCAAGTGGTTCATTCAACTTGATATCAACAACAACAACAACAACAACAGCATCAAGTGCCGCTTACCACTTCCACTTGTTAGCCAAGTTTATTGTCCAGCTATTAGCGAGCATTGCAATTCATTCACATCTGTTATTGTTTATAGCTATTGAGTGCGGCTTGAATAAATGCATATGAGTGTTTATGAGTGTATGAGTGTTTGACTTTGATTTTGATTTTGAACTCTCGCCTCGGTTCAATTACCTACAATTGACACTCATCGTGGCAAATTGTTGTTTCGCCTGAAGATTGACAGCCAAGACTGCGGGCCAGCTTTTAGGCCAGCCTTTTGACCAGCCTCCAGGCTGCTCCTCCTGGCCAATCAATCTTTCCTAATGGCTCATTGCTTATTGGCTTTGTGGCTTTGTGGTTTTCTCACTGGCCGTTAGCCGTTCCCGAATTATGGTCGCGCCAACTAACTGTATGCCAACTTCGCATGCGCCTCTGATTTGAGCCATTGCCAATGATGAGTTTCAGCTTATTGGCCATGAAATTGTATACTAAGACCTGAGCATTCCATTGCCTACACAAGCCAACATAATTTAGACCAATCACTATCAATTATTCAAACAAAAGTAGAAAGAAATAGTTAGATTTTTTTTGAAATTTCATTAATATTGTACGTTTAAAAAAATGCGTGAACATTTTCAGAGCTAAATAATTCTTTTTTTTTTAATATTTTATTTAACTTTTAAAAGTATACCATTTAAAATAAAATGCTATAAATTCAAATATTTAATTTTTTCATAAATATTAAAAGCTTCCTTATAAATATTTAGAATCTACTTAAAAATAAAAATCGAATAAAACTAAATAATATATTTTAAATAAGATTAACATAAAATTTTTTATTTAGCAAGTCAGAATCGACTCTGGTTCTCAAACGTTGTTGACTAGTGTAAACATTAAAATGAAGAAATTGCAAGAGTTTCAAATTGGAAACTGCAACAAATCATACAAATAGAAGCATATTCATCACAGCTACACTCAAACCATATTTTGATTTGTTTTTTTTGGGATTCGGAATGGAATAGAAGAAGAAAAGAAAGAAGTGTGTTTGAGAGATTTTGTGAGAGAGTGTAAGTGTGCGTGTGTGTGTGATAATGAAGCAACTAAAGTTGATGAGCAGACGACAGAAACTGATTGATAGACAGGTGTATGCACATGTGTGCGTGTGTGTGTGTGTGTGTGTGTGTGTGTGTGTGTGTGTGTGTGTGTGTGTGTGTGTTTTTTTTTTTTTTTATTCACAGAAACTTATATATATTTAACTACATATAACTAAACCAACAATGCGGGACCGCCGGGGAGCATGGCTTCACAAGGCTGGCTGGCCTATCATGGCCTCTCGTCTTCTCGTCTCCTCTGTCTCTCCAAGCGCCTCAGCTCTGTTGATATCCCTTCTGCCAGGGTACAGACTGCAGCCCAATTCTCCTGGTTGACCAGCATTAGTGGGACCAGGTTTGCCGTGGAGATTTCGGAGCACAGGGTGCTTTCCGCTTCCTCTCTTAGCCGATAGAAGCGAGGACAGCTAAACAGAACATGTTCGGCGTCTTCTGGTGTGCTGCAGACGGGGCACATCGGGTGTGTGTGTGTGTGTGTGTGTGTGTGTGTGTGTGTGTGTGACTTGAAGCAGCAGTTACAGTTACATAATTACACAAATTGATTTCACAGGCCCGCGGTGCTGAGTTGCTCCCAAAAATCGAGGAGCTGCCATCGCCAATGATGATGACATCAGCAGCAGCAGCAGCAGCAGCAGCAACAACGACAGCGACAACATCAACAACAGCAGCAACAACAGCATCGGTAACAGCAGCAAGAGGCACGACATTGCGATGTTGCCGCATCACGAGATGCGTTTTGGTAATTCCAAATTGGAAATAATCATAATACTTACTTAGTATGTATGAATTGGCAGACAGACGGACAGACGGACGGAGAGACAAACGGACAGCAGACAATGCCCTGGCTAAGTTAAGCTGTGGCAAGCCAATGGGCAGGGGGCAAGGGGTTTCCAATGTGGCATGTTGGGAGAGGGCATGAGGTTTACCCTGTCACGCCAGCACATACATACATACATACATTCATACAATGTACAAACTATGCCTGCGGTTGCATTAAGAGCAAACCATGTCGAGTGAAAGTCTTGCCTGCTCTTGGGTCAAATCAATCAGCCTGGGCGGCGACCTGGCCGAAATGCCAAATGTTTTTCGTTTTTCCCTTACAATATCTCGTGTTATTTTATTTTATTTATGTATATTTTTTTTTGCTTTTAAATTTTGTTTTGTTTTAGCTTTGATGGGACTGCCAAGCTCTGGCAGCTAATTAATTTTTCATATTTTACTTTACACCATTCGCAGCCCCTCGACTGCCTCCAAAAGCTACGCCTAATTATGTCATTAAAAGCGTTTTCAGCAATTATGCGTTCCATGAAGTCGAAGCTGCCTTTGGAACGGTCGAAACTTCTGCAGTTCATTCTGAAGTTCCTCCCTTTAAAGAGATTTTCAATACACAGTTCATCTGAATTTACAGTTTTTTTCTCTTTTTAATATTTCCTTGCGAATTTTTAAAGCAAGTATGTGTGAAATATTTTTCTGTCATTTGTATTTCTAAAGACTTTATACTTCTAAAAATGTGCAATGAATTCGTTTTTATTATTAAAACTGTACCAAAAGGTCTATTGAATTAATTGATTGGCAAATCAAATGTACAAATGCATTTTCTTAGAGATATTTCATACATTAGATTGGGGAACAATTAAATATACATATTTCAAAATATAATAAACATAAATAAAACCAAATTTGAAGATACTCAAGTACTTTATACAAGATTCGCACAGTGGACGAAATTTGACCACCAGGCCAATGTTCTTAATTGGTCATGATAAGGGGTTTCCTATGTTGGACTCTACGTATTGGGATAATCGATAATTTATTACTATCTTATTTTAACATTTATAGCAAACAAAAAACAAAGCAATTCGGGTGATTGTCGGATGCTGAAAATGGTTTTGAAAAATTTCAAAAGGCATTTTCTTAGCATATTCGTAGATATTCTCTATCAACAAATAAAATTTAAAAAATATTCTTTAATTCAAGAGTTCTAATAACATTAATACATATGTATATCCAGGGATTAAAACCGAAACGAATATCGGTTTCAGTTAAATTAAAAATTAAAAAAAAATTAAATCAAAAATAAAATACAAAACTAATAACAAAATATCAGAGATCGCAAACAAGACTTATGAGTCGGAATAAATAAAAACAGTTCAAAGTTTTTCGTTTTAAATTATTTTTTTTTAATTTTTATAACAAAAATTAATAATAAAACATGCTTTTAAAATTGTATTTTAAAGTTATACCATAACTCTTATTTGCAATTTTTAAAATATCAATTAAAAATAAAACTTTTTTTCAATTTTTATTATAAAAATTGTAAATAAAAATGTATCTTACTAAACGGTTATTTCGATTTACAGAGTTTCGGCTTAAAGGTTTCGGTCAGATAAAAATTTTTTTTTTCGGTAACGGTTTCGGTCACGGTTTCAAATTTCAATCGGTTTTTACCGGTTAAAGGTTACGGTTTCGATTAGGGCTTTAATCCCGGCTTATAACAATAGTTAGAAATCAATTAATCATAGTAAATAAAAGTAAAAGTGCTCTACATTAAAGTATTGAAAAATGCCATGCAAGTAGGTGATATTCACTTTGACACATAATATTTTTCGAATTTATTCAAGGAAAATACATGTATAATACTTATATATAGAGATATTTTAATAAACTATTTTAGTAAACTCTCTAAACTGCTCTCTGCCTCGGCGTGCAGTACGAGTATGACCGGTTTGTGACCCATACGACTACAGGGTATAAGAGCATTAAGAGAATCAAATCTTAAGCGTGTTATAAGCATGACTGCAGCAACATGCCGAAAAGGGCTTAACAATTTTTAGTTTGGCTTTTACTCTAGTTTAAAAGTAGTTGCCACTTGCGAGTACTCGAAAGTATGTGTGTGGTTTGGGCCTTGTTAAGTGTTGGCTGTTTGCTTTCGTTGGCGCATGACGAAAGGCTTTGGCGGTAAAAGTGAAGCAGCAGCAGCAGCAGCAGCGGCAGCGGCAGCAGCGCATTGTGCGAGTTGCTTGCCACTTACCACATTGGCCAAATATCTGGCCGAAAGTAAAAGCAAAGAAACGAGAGCGAGACGGCGAAACCAGTCACGACAAGTCCGTAAGTGGCAGACAGGCAATACACATGCTCGTAGCCGTACTCGTATCTGGCCAAAAACAGCAGGAGCCGGAAATGACCGGCGAGGCTTGCGCAAGATCTGCCCGAAGACGCTGACCCGAAAGACGTCACGGCTGGAGATGGAGATGGAGATGGAGATGGAGATGAAGACGAGGAGAGGAAGAGAAGTCCGGGGCTCTGCGGATGCAAGTGAAGCTGTCGCATAACGATCAATCAATAAGCTAATTATTTATGCATAAGTATATAAATCGATCGTAACATTATTGGGTCTTCCATTTTACACGCCGGTTCGTCAATCTTCTTTCCTTCCCATCCCCCCTCTTCGCCCCTATTGTCTTACCAGCTTTGATATTTTGTGTTGACAGTGAAATTTGTTTTGTTATTTTGTGTTTAGCCGCAAAATCGAATGGCCATTAAAATGCCAAACGACAAACTGTAAATGTTTTTTTATATTTTCATTTGCTTTTCCGTTCGGTAGTGCAAAACGAACTAAAAAAAGAAAAAAATAGAAACAAAGCAAATCAAATCGGATGGTCATTACGTAACAATATCTTATCTGTTGTCTCAGCTCCAATCACAACATAATATCATCCTCATCTTTCGGTTGCAGTTCGCAGTCAAGCGTTCCAGCTCTCACCTCAGAGTTCAACCACGTTCAAGTCGTGTGGATCAGCTCCGATATCAATGATATCATATTCATAATCCACTGATGCTGACCTCTTCAACACTTGATTTTTAATTAACAGTTGCAAAAGTCGTTAGACCTCTTAATCTTCACCATGGACAAGTGATGAATGAAGCAACAATTAAAGTCACAACATAATAAATATGTTAGATAGATTGAAGCTGAATTAGAATTAGCCAGCAAGAGGGAAAAGAGAAAGAGAGAGAAAGAGATTTGCGTGTCCAACTGGATTTGTTATCCTCAATTTGTTATTTTATTTCTTAAGCTCATTGCCATTTCTTCGAAATTCCAAGAATGCCAATTACAGGCGCATTTTTCTGGGTAGATTTTTGATTATCTGTATCTGTTCATTTATGACCATCATCTTGGCCTTTCGCGTATTTCACAACTTAAAAAGTAAAATTATGTTTTCATAATGGCATGACTTTTTATAAAAATAATGAAACGTCTCAGAATAAATTTTAAAATGTTGTCAAGTACTAATTATGACATTGAGAGTTGAGAGCTAAAAAATTTAAAATTTTGTAATTTCGAAATGGAGAAGGCGGAACATTTTGCATTAAACGCAACAAATCAATTTTGAATGCAAAACAAATTTAGTTGCCAAGCCACGATCAAAAAGAAATCGGATTAATTTTGGTCTACAATTTTACCTTGCAGCTTTACAAGTCAAAATAAATGCGTGTATTTTGTATTTACAATTACAGTGGAACTTCCATAACTCGAACGTCTATAACTCGAATTCTCTCTACTTTGAACTTAATTGAGTGGCATTAGCGTATACTAAGCTTAACAAAAAGACTTCCATAAATCGAAGTCTCCATAACTCGATGGAAGGGAAGTTCGACTGCACGTTTTCTTGAAATATGTCTTTTTGAAAAACTCGATATATCGGTATATCTAGGCGATTAATGTTGCACATACAAATGTAATACCTGTTATAACAACTGCCAGAACTGTTTAAATCCATCTCTGGCTTTAATCTAATTTGATTTGAAGAGATTTATTATCTAATGGCGTCTTGTACCATAGATAAGGAAATCGAAAGGTCTAGCAAACAAATCCCTCATCAGGTTGAACGCATCTTTGGCCCTGATTTAATGGTCTTACGGTTGTGGGCATGTGATTTTTATCGTTGGAAAGTTGAGGTCGCTTTTTTACTTTTAATAATAAGCCAGGGTTTAATATCAGACTTAAGTTGCCCTCCGTCTTCATTGCAGCTGTTGCCTCAGCTTGCCATCTGAACGGAGCGCATCAGTTTTGGCATTGTGCTGACTTATTGGGCCGCAGCTTATTTATTTATTATTATTATGATTATATTTTCCACTCGACACAATGCGATATATTCCAATGGCAACAAATTTCACTTTCGATCTGCGACTCTGCAGCTACAATACAAATACAACAACAGCTCACAAATTTGTATATAAATGTGGCACAATATTTATTTGTTAGCCGCCATCGATTCGTTATTGTGCGCGAACAAATTCCCAAAAAAAATGTTGATAATGATGCCCTATAAGAAATGCTCATTCTTCTGACTTTATGACAGGGCCGCAGGTGAAGGGTTGAATACAATGGGCCCAGAATTGTTGTCGGCTATATGTTGAAATGGTAACAAAAAGTCCGCCAACAGACAATTCAGTTTGGGCCATTTGTCTAAACGATTCCAACTTCAATTCGAATTCCGACATCGAGACCGAATCCGATTCGAAAGCGAACAGAAAGAGAGAGAGAGAAACAGACACCTCAGTCACCACGAACAACGATTACTATTATTATTTTTTTATTTTTTTTATGCATAATTTGTGTGACAAATGCGATGACCAAAAAAAGTGAGAAATGCAGTCGAGCATTGATAATTATGTTAATTGCCCGGCCGAATTGTTGAATATTATGAAAAGGCAAGAAGGGATGACAAGGAGAGAGAGATAGTGTGAGTGAGAGAGAGGGGATCTTTGGACTGGACAAATGTGCAGCAATAAATAAATTGTCGCATTGCTGTCCACAAAAGATACTCCCCATTCATTGCCATGTTCAGCACAATGATGAAAGTGTATTCGTCTCAAAGGTGACAAATATTGTTTAGCTGCTTTGTGTACTGACAAACAACAACAACAGCAACAGCAGTAACAACAACAACTGCATCTAGCTAACTTTCATTCTTGGCCTCTGATAAAGATACCTTTTTGTATGTTTCCAGACTTTTTGTTACTCTTGTTGCTTGTCATTTGTTGTTGGCTTTTTGGGTTGCCGCAGCGCACTGATTATATGGTGTATACTATTTCATTTGCTGACAGATGTGCACGTACAACAACAACGACGACAACAACAGCAGCAATAAAATAACAACAGACACCTCAACCACAAGTGCCACAGACAGCATTGAGAAAGTAAACACCGAATATCTTATACCTTGTATGTAGTTGATGAAAAGGAAAACGGTGCAAGGATTCATATACATACATATATAATAATATCATACGCTTAAAATAATTTCAACTGCCAAATTAGTAAATAATATACCCATAAATGAATAAAAATGCAGTCCAAAATTACTAACAGAAAGAAGATTAACATGCGTTTTTATTGTTATAATTATAAAAATATATAAATTTATCTCTTTTTTATTTCTGCTAATGTACAAATACGCTAAGAGAGTTATTATACTCAATACTTGAAACTGAACTGCGTCATGTCGATGGTTACACGACAGCTGTATAGTCGGAATCTGTGCTCTGCAATTATGATGATCCGTTAGCTTTGAATGCCTGTTGTTGCTCATGGGCCAATTTGAACGCCCAGGAAGGGGCTCAAAAGATTGCAGCGTTCTCGGCAGCAGCCGCCCCCAAAGTGTTTTCCCAGCCGTCTTTGACTGGCACTGGGAAAGGCAACAGCAAAACCAGAAAAACTATTTATATACTCTATACATACGGATATACTGGCACTAAATGTATACAATGTAGATGTATACTATATACATATAAAAAAGTGGCACTTAGGCTAAATTAAATGTAAACTTGATGCGAGGGAGATTTATTTTAATCATTGTCGTCGTGGAAAAAAGTGAAAATGCGAGCGGCGTGTTGTGCAAATGACAACTCAATGTTGGCGGTGGAAATGCGTTGGGTGGCGGCGGAGCAAATTATGAAATTAGTATTATGTGAAATGGAGTTAAAAGTGTGATTAACTTAACGCGTATGTAAAACTGCGAGCCAAAGACAAAGACACCAACAACAATAACAAGAATAATAACAATAACAACAACAGCATAGGAGACAAAGACAAAAGCATTCAAGCATTAGACATAAAGCATACGGCATAATAAGCTAACAACAACAACAACAACATCAGCGAAATAGCAACAAACTTCAAACCGCAAATGCCAAAGACAATGAAAGTCAAGTATAGAGTGTGTGTGTGTGTGTGTGAATATGTGTGTGTGTGTGTGTGTGCAATTAATACCATTTCAGTTAGTTTTCGCAGCCAGCAACTGTTTTCCAAGTGAGCAAACAGGCGACTTCATCTCCAGCAACAACACAAGCCCTACAACAACAACATTGTTGTCGCTGCTGCTGCTGTTGGCTTATTAGCAATGGCACTTAGAATTGGCCATAAAATGGGTTTGTCATGTGGAGAAAGCCACGCAATGTGGTTGCCCAAAAAACCGCAAGCGCATCGTTCCAAGCTGCATGCTAGTTCAAGTTCGTTGCCTAAGTCTTTTGTTCTGCATGCGGTAAAATCAACGAGAACTACAAACAAAACAATAACATGATAAACAACAGAAACTGTTATATTCTGCTAAACAGACAACATGCATGTGATCCGAATGTGTAAATTTTACTATAAGTAATTGAAATTGAACAAATTTTAGCTTTTATTAGAAATACCAAATAGTCCTAGAAGGATGCCAAGCGCTCTTAACTTTTCCCAGCGTGTCTTACTGTTTGAGTATGCGTTGGCTATGGTATGAGTACATCAGTGTATTCATCTAGACAAGCCAAAAGCTGACGCCAAATATAAATTACATTAAATAGAAAATGCGCAGGCCGACAATTAATAGACCATGAACACGAGCTAGACGTTTGGACTTTCAAAGAAAATCGCAAAGAGATGAAACTGCAACTTTAACTTAATTTATTATAATATACAATAATATATTTATAAACGGCTAGTCAAATCTGGGCTAGTCCATTTAATATTTTCAAATTAAATAGAGCTATTTATATGCACATGACAATGCATAGTTTATTTGAATTTTATTTTTAATTAAATATATATTTATTACTATGAATATTGTTAGTTTTATTTTTATTTATTTAACTCACTCACAACTTAACCAAAAACTATTTTTAGCTTTATGAACTAACCTTTTTAATTTAAAGAGACCAGCTTTAAATGTTTGCAAATAATTAATTAATAATTGCTTTGTATTGTTGCTTTTTTTCTGTTTATTTTGTCGTTTTTTCTTTTTTGGTATTTGAACAGACACAAACAACTATTTTGAGTGCTTATCGACATGAACACACACAAAAAAACACAAGTTTTGTACAGGTTATTTGCAAATATTCGAAATATGAAAAATGATGTTGCAACATCAGAAAAAAAAAAAAAAAAAATTAAATTAAAATGTTAACACGCACAGGCACGGCACTTGTTGCGGTTCGGGTTCAAGGATTCGTTGATTTCTTCGATAAACGGCGATAAGTTGTAAACATGGGAAAAGCGCGCGCTTGCAAGTCGAAACGGCGACGAATTCGACGACGACGACGACGACGACGAATACGAAATCAACAACAACAATAGCGGAGACAGCTCGATCCGTCAAACACGTTTCCCAGTTACAACTTCCCAACGGAATGATTTGGCCAAATCTGCAGCAGCAGCTATGAAGCTGCCACAGACTCGGCAACAAGCGCAGTCACTGTAAATCTGTCTGCTGGCGCCGGCAAGAGAGAAAGAGAGTAAGATCAAGACAGAGAGAGAGAGAGAGAGAGCTCCACTTCAATGCCGGCTATCGTTCACCTGCAGTTTACAGTGAGAGAAAGACTCTCTCACTACTCGTAGCTCTCCTTCGGCAATGCAGCCGATGTTGAAGAAAGTAGAGAGTCGAAGTTCATTCGTGAGCAAGCCATACAATTTAGATCTATGCTAGATCTGTGAAGCAGCTACTGTTTTGCATTTCAGCTTCAGATGTACATAGCTCATCAATTTAGTCAACACTTGAAGTTGTTCCATTAGAAAGATACGACTGACTCTGTTGATCATCATGTCAGATTGACTCAGATCAGGAGCTGTAAGACATGTCGATGTTCTTTCGGTAAATTTCTGCCCAGATATCATAATATTTGTTTTTGTTTTTTTTGAATATCTTACGCATTTGGAGTTTGTATATCTTATAACAATCATTATATCTATTAATGAATTTTTTCTGTTTATTGATTATTTACTTATTTGTTTAATACTTTATATTTTGATGATACTTTGTAATTATAACAACTTCTTAATTTATCAATAATTTGTTTAAAACATAAAATGAGAAATATTAGAGTCAGTATATGATCTAGAAAAATAATCCGCGCTTTTTGAAAATTGATCAAGATCAAGATGTTTTTTCACAAAGTAACGCGAAATAAATAGATTACAGAGTATATTTTAGTATCTTTAACTATTTTGTAGCACGAACAAGAAGCAGCAGATAAAGAGTATCTTTAAGTCCAACATTTTTGAGAATAGAAGACTTTAAAGAAGTGACAGGTTTAATGTTGCATGGCAAGTGGAGCACTTTAAAAACTCATGGCAGGGATCTGTTTAGCATATGTAACACTTGCCACACATGCCACATTCGCCACAAGTTGAAGTTGTTACAGTTTCAACAATTCATTGTATAAGTTTTGATTGCGCAATCAAAGCTGTTGCTGCCTTTGCGATAAGCTCACTTTCAAAATAAATAAAACAACCACAAAAAAAAAAGATAAAAAAAACAAGAAAAATATGGAAAAATAACATTGGGGCAGCTACAAAGAAAAGGCTGCATGTTTGCCTCGCTGCTGTTTGTCCTCGGCCCACGCGACGTATGCGCAATGTGCGAAGCCGGAACTCTGCGCTCGCTGATGACAGAGTTGAACTGGACGCAATGCGTCCACAGGTTGGCGCTTTTAAACAAAGCAAAGCAAAGCAGATCTTCAGCTGCGAGCTGCGAGCCGCAGGCAAATTGCCGTTTAATTGCTTGCAATTAATTTATTAATTTGATTTAAAATTTTAATTAAAGGCAACGCAAAGCGAAGGCACTCGGAAATAATGCCAGGCGCTCGCACAGAATCTAATGATGAGCCAGCAAAGTCGAAAACAAAACAAAACAAAACAAATGTTAATGTTTTTCAGTTGCTTCTTTTTCATTTATTAATTTGTAGTTTAAAGTTTTTAATTTGTGTTTTTTGTTTTTTGGTGTTTAGTTTTTGTGTCGATGTTATTAATTTTCCACAAGAGTCGAAAATCATTAGCGAAAAGTCGAATGAATCCGTCAGCTATAAATTGTGCTGCGTGGCAGCCAAGAAGCATCACAAGCAATTGGAGCTGCGCCCCGAGAGCAACAATACAACAACATCTAAGAATCTAGAGTCTAGAATCCTTAACAACAACCAACATGAAGGTAACATCAGTTGGAAGCATTGATTTCATCTCCTGATTCCGTACATTAACATTCTCCATCTGCACAGGTATTCGTCTGTCTTCTTGCCACCTTGGCCATGGTTAATGCCGGACAGCGTGGTGGTGCTGGTGGCTATCTGCCCGGTGGCGGTCATGGCGGTCATGGCGGTCATGGCGGTGGCTTCGGCGGTGGTGCCAGAAATGGCGCTGGACTCATCTCGCACGTCTCGCAGTCGCACGGCAACACCAAGGTGCACATTGGCGGACAGGCTGGCGCCGGCGGCGGTGCTGGCGGCTATGGCGGTGGTGCTGGAGCTGGTGGCTGGCAGGGCGGTGCTGGCGGTGGACGCGGCGCTGGCGGCTGGCAGGGCGGTGCTGGCGCTGGAGGCTATGGCGGTGGTGCAGGAGCTGGAGCTGGCGGCTGGCAAGGAGCTGGTGCTGGAGCTGGTGCTGGAGCTGGTGGCTGGCAGGGCGGTGCCGGTGGTGGACGCGGTGCTGGTGGCTGGCAGGGCGGTGCTGGCGGTGGACGCGGCGCTGGCGGCTACGGCGGAGGTGCTGGCGGCTGGCAGGGAGCTGGTGGTGCAGGCGCCAATGCCTGGGGCCCACCCGCCCAATTTGATTACACTGTTAACCATGGTGGTGCTGGTGCTGGTGGCTCTCGTGGCGGTGCTGGCTGGTGGAACGATTAAGAGCATGTGGTGCATTACAAACTGTAAATCGACAACCGAATAAATAATTGCTTGAATCAAACAGAAATGTATTTTAAATTCATGGAGTTGCCAGATGTGCGCAACAAGGTGACATTGTTGCTTTCTTAAGTTTTTAAAAGCTCTGAAGCTTCTACAACAAATGTTATCAAGAGTTACCGCTAGAGGGCGAGCAAGCGAAAGCTAACCATAACTAGTTAGAGACACTTCGTTTGATTGTAAAAGTAATATAGTTTATTATATTTATATAAAAGAAGCTTAGTAATTAATATCGTGCGCGTCGCTGTTCGATGTCGATAGTCTAGTTGTCGATATATTTCTCTATCTCGTTCAGTGTTGCATCTCGCTGGTGTCTTCGCAGCTTCTGCCTCATGTCGATAGAGGGCGCCACCGGGCCGCCACAGCATGATTGGGCTTTAAGAGATTCGTTCAAGTCAAGCTAGATGGCGTCTCGGTGCAGTTTCTTTAAATCAGCCAGCGTAAGCGCTAGATGGCGCCACACAGTAGTTTCTTAGCCGGCAAGTTCGTTGTTTAAGTCATTCGTATCGTTTGAGTAATTCATTTTATGATCTTGTTGAGGCTGGAGGGCGTCTTCGTGCAGTTACTTAAATCAGTCGGTGTGAGCGCTAGATGGCGCCACGAAGAAGTTTTTCAGTCGACAAGTTTCTTGCCCAAGTCTTTCGCATCGTTTGAGTGATTCATCTAAGATGGCGTCTCGGTGCAGTTATTTTAATCAGTCGGTGTGAGCGCTAGATGGCGCCACATAGTAGTTTCTTAGCTGGCAGGTTCGTTGCTTAAGTCTTTCGATGCGAACAGACGAAAAACCTGTTCGGATGGGCATCTCCCGTGAAGTTTGCGCCGCATTCAGTTGCGAGTTCATGGTCAAGGTCAATGTCAGTGCGGTGGCCGACAGTGAAAAGCGAAAGTTGAGCAATGCAACAACAGCTGTCGGCTCAGTGTCATAACTGTCCGACCATTAAAGGATGCGACAAGCTAAAAACAGGAATTGAGAATGAAAACAAAACTAATCGCGTTAATAGCAGCAACACCAACCACAACAACAACAACAACAACAACAACAACGCAACCAGTATAAAAGCGTAATCAATGGGCTTTTGTTTGGCTGTTCATTGATTTATTAGCTGCGAATCCACGTGTATGTTAATAACTACTACACATTTATAAAGTCGCTGTTGTTGCTTTTGTTGTCTTTGCAGTTGATGTTCGACTGACGCTTCCGGCGCGACATTATAGTTTTGTTTGATTTGCTTTGTTGTATTTATTTTGAATTTGAATTTGTCGTTTCTGTTGTTTGTGTTTGTTGCCTTTGCAATCTGCGATGGCTTTTGGCGTCGCTGTGTCTCGCTTGAGATGGCCCAGACAGAACCTTGGCAAGGCTATGACTACGAAGATACTCGAATACTCGTCATTACGTATTTTACATATTGTGCATATGACAAATAAAATTACATAAACAAATCACAGATTTTCTGTTGATTTTCAATTGTTTGGTTTGTGTTTGGATTTTGTTCAACTGGTTTTGGCACCCAGCTAAATATTTGCCGTACTCCTATCGCATGTCTATCTTAAACCCAAAGCAAACTCTTTGCCTCGTCTGGCATTGAGTAAAGACAAATTATTTCATAATCAATCAATTTATACAAAATTATGACTAAGTTTGAGCTTCTTTTAGTGTGCTATATGTGTATATTCTATAAATGAGAGCAAAATAGGCAATAAACTTAGAAATATCTAAAATTGCAGATGAAAGTTTTGAAATTAAGTTAAATAAAATATTCGATATATTATTCAGTTATTTGACTGAAATCTAAATCAAATTCACATTTTTCAAATATTTATTTTAATTTTAATGCACTTATATTTATATCAATAGTTTATTATTGGAAAATATAAGCAAAAGTCGTCTCAATAAAACACATAGCTAAATTCATGTTAAGAAAATATCAGTTAGTACAGAATTAGTCATTAGAACAACAGAATGCAAGAAAGATATGAAACTCTTATTCTTTATTTTTAAGGAAATATCGAAACTGTACAAAATTTTTTAAATATAATAACGAAACTATTTGCTTGAAATCCACGGATTGTACTGCAATTTGCAAAGCTAATTATCGGCATATATTTGATAGTTGATTCTGTAGCTGTTTCTCAGATTAATCCCGATTCTGGTGAATTAATCTGCAATTAACAAGTAAATTTTATGGTTCGCGTAAGCGGCGGCTGCCTGAATTCAATTGCCATTTTAATTTATATGAAATGCATTCCCATCAAATCAACTTTAATCTGACTACAAAATACATTATGCATACACTGAGAGAAATAAGTCTTAATAAAATAAAGTTTGAATGACCTTGAAAAAGTATTTGTGATTCTTCAGTACGAATTCTTTAACCAAAATTCTTTACACAGGTAAGAAAACTCTTGAATAATGTTAAACTCTTAGCTTACAATAATTTGACTTTAGTAATTTCAATCTTAGTTGGAATTAAATTTTGAAATGTGCGATTGTATGTGCGATTTACTTGATTCTTTTCGCTTTGTGTAGTTGCAAAGATGATGTTCCATATGTACGTTTACATATCTGTATGTGGTTATGGTTATTTATGTGAACGTCTAATTGCTATGGAAAGTCAGCTAACGGCAGCAGTTTATGCAAATCAGAGATTGTTTCATATACATATATATAGTATATATATACATATGTATATGTTTATTTACATATCCATATTTTTGTAGATAAATACATGCTAGTACATACACTCGAGTTCACATGAAAGAATGTTGGCTTAAGTATGAGCACAATTTTTAATTTATGCCACACGGCTGCATTAAGTATTATTATTACTTTATGCCCGGCTATACAAATTGTTTATGAGTGTCATCAATTCTGCAACCCTATAATGACTATGATCACAACTAGCGAGGGTCGTTATAAGACATTTTAATTTTAATTTGTCTTCTCTTTTTCTTATTATTTATAGAAATTCATAAGAATTGTAAGTCTACTTGATTTTGAGATAAATATCTTAACAATAACTTAAAAGAGATTCGGAAAATTCTCTTAAAATTTTTAAGAATAAAAAATAAATAAATTTTTCGCATATATTAAATTATCTGTTTTTTTTTGCATTCCACGATGAATCAGGCGAAAATTTAGATTGAAGAAAAACACATATTGTGACCTTTGGGCCATTATACATTTAACAAATGTACATAATTTAAGAAGAATTTGTTCAAAACACTAAAAATTCAATATTGGTACACTTGAAAGTTAGGATAGATCACGATAAGGTTATAAGTTCTGGCCAGAAGTGACTTATTAAACTGCCCTCGCAAACATTACATTGATATATGATGATGAGAGTACCGAAAAGTTAAGGTGCAAGCTAGCATTCACTTCTTTGTACTACGTAGTCGTAACTTGGGTAAGTTGCTTAATTTGTTTTGCGTTACTTGATAATTAAATATTATAATTTCATGGAAGCCTTCAAATTGAAGGCAATGCGATGGGAAACACACATTTTAAATACGAGTATGCGGCATATGCGGCGCTTGTAATGAACGTTATTCTATTGTAACAAAACGTGTTACGTGCCAGCCTTAGCCTCAGCCTCATCAATGTATCTATGTATCTACAGCAATTTGTATCTAGCATCTAATGAACGTGTTCAACCTGCGGTTGGTGGCGCATGAGACCCCAAAACAGGTTAAGAATATATCGAAACAAAACCAAAACACATTTACATATAAATATATAGACTTTATACACAGATCATACAACTGAATGCATAGACAAGAAAATTCTCGAAAATACGCAACGTTTTCCACCAACTTGAATGAAATTTAGCTTATATAGTAAGTATGTCACATCATTCGCACAGACTTCTTAGGTAGCAAATCTTATTTTATAAGCTGTATAATTTATTAATTTATTCAGACTTCAAGCAAAAACAAAATAAATATTATTATCAAAGCGGTTTATTAACAAATGCAGATGCCAAGAATTATTCTATCGTATAGTTCAACTTGTTTAAATTTTGGTGACCTTATGAGCAAACATTTGAACAATGCAACCCTTAATTGATGAATGTCAACTCCAAGACTTGAGATTTCCTTAATAGATATAGTCAATCATTTGATTGCTGGCATTATATATATGTACATATTCATAAGGTAACGAACCGTTGGTTAAGTCAATAATGAACACCCCTAAAATAAAAAGAATTGATTGACAAAGCGTGAAGTATGAGATACCCTGTTAAGGGGATTAAAATGCATAAATGCCAAGCAACTTAAAATAAAATGTAGCTCGAATACTTTATCTATATATAAATTTGAATTTTTAGAATTTGAATTTGGAAATATTTGAATAATGCGACTTATTATAAAGCACTCTATAACCAATTCCATCTTCATTTAACTGTTAGTCAACTACACCCGGCATACCTATTTCCTAGTTTACAGGGTATATCTAAGAGTTTAGCATAAATTTAGGCCTTAAGGTGCATTGAACTTGATCTGGGCAGCGGCACCTTTTGCAAGCCGTCGAATTCTGTATTTGTATTTTCTTAGTACCAATAACTGCAAAGCACACGCAACGATCGATCCTAAACATATACATACTATATGATAGATAAATGTATCTATGTTTAGCGTAGCGAATTGACTATGCAAATATGTGCCAAAGCATAGACATCGAGTTAGAACTCAGCCGACTTAAAACCGGTTCGCAATTGCGCCTATTTATAAGCGATGATGTTCACGATAGGAACAGATAAAGATACAGATATTCGATGCTAGACAATAGGCCAACAACTGAAGCGTTCTGACTTAAGCATTACTCGAACTCTTGGGAGCTTCCTGATCGACTGATCAAGTGATCGATTTAATGTTACAGCTTGCGGTCTGTGGTTGGCTTGCCAACTCTTGTCAGAGGGCACTTAACACGCTTATCGCGTGGAGCCTTGGTCTGCAAATGAGCAGAACACCTGTGCAGCTACCTGCTCTGTCAGAGCATTGTATCATCAATCAGTTGATCATACCCGCACCACAGTCACAACTCGGCAGCTTCACACAATCAACAAACACTCAATGATTATGCTGCTGCCTGACAAACTGTTGATCCATTGTTAATTTCGATATCGCCTGATACTCTTACAAGGGGTATAATCATTCGCACAATTCAAATACAATTTGTAATCTATTAAGAATCTTTTTCTGGTTGAGTTTCAAATGCTAGGAGGATAACACATACTCGTATAAACTAAATGTAAAAAACCAACACACAAATTTAAACAAGAAAGATCCGAAGAAATCAGTCTTTTTTTTGACAGATATTGTAATGAGAATCGTAGACATTAATATGTTTGTTTCGAAAATTTAGATATTTCAAATTTTGTTTGACAATACTATTTATTAATAGTTTCTTCCCAACCAACCCTAAAATTGTCTGATAATCTGTCGGATAAAGAAAATCTCATTTCCACAATAATTCAATTACGCTATGCGTCAAATACATGCAATATGAATTTTCATATTGTCGTTTCATTTTATTTTTCATTTTAGGCAAATCAACTTTAAAACCACTCTGATGTTGCCACTGGTCACGTAAAATTTGAAATAATAACCTCTCATTAAATTTTTGTAGGAATATAAATATATCAATCTTTTCAAAAAATGTCATTCCTTTTGCGATATTTTGTCGGACAAATAAACTTAGTATATGACAATCAATTTGTGTTACGTTAATTGAAATTGTTATATAATGTCATTAATCTGACTGTATCAAGTATTCAGAAGAGTATCTAAACTTTTACTAACACAAGATTATTATGTTAAGCTTGTCTTGTTTTATTTCTCTTATTGTTTGATTACTTAAACGCAGTTAATTTGTTTGGCTTGTGGCCAAAACGCGGATCGTAGATCTCGCTGATCGCAGATCGCAGATCGCGAATCGTGGATCATTCGAGCCGCGTTGCCAACCAAATTGTTTTTGGGACCTAAACCAATGTCCAAGACAATGTCGCGCATGCGTAAAGATTTGCATAGTTATCAGAGGCGATCGGCAAACAAAAAGCAAAAAAGAAAAAAATCATAGATGTACATACACACACACACACGCACACACATACATACATACATATGTATGTAGATACAACACATACTTATACGCATAAAAATGTGGGTTATTAATTCTTATAATTGGTTAAATGATCAATAGATACAAGTTGTAGTAGCACTCGCTCCATCTCTCTCTCCCTCTCTCTTTCTCCATCTCCCTCTATCTGCATTGGATGCCACTTGTCTGTCGTTTATTGATTTCTAACTATTTTTTTTTATTTTTGGGGGGCTTAACTCGGTTTTGGTTTGGTATAAATGCGCGTTGCCATCAATGTTGTGGAATTAGTCAACGCTTCCGTTTGTCTTGAGCACCACATTTTGAGCACCACTCCGAAACAGTTGAACGTGATCGAGATCGCAAGATGAAACCCTTTGCCTGCATTTTCGTTGTCCTTGCTGCGCTCCTGGCCACCGGTCAGGCATCGCTTGGAGGTCTCCTTGGCGGTGGTGGTGGCGGTGGCGGTGGCGGTGGTGCCGGCGGCATTGCCCAGCTGCTGCAAAGTAAATTGGGTGGACTCGGTGGTGGACTTGGCGGTGGATCCGGCGGTGGATTCGGTGGCAAGTTCGGCGGCGGTGGCGGCGGCGGTGGCGGTGGATACTCAGGTGGTTACTCCGGCGGTCACTCCGGTGGATACTCCGGCGGTCACTCTGGTGGATACTCCGGTGGCTACTCCGGTGGTCACTCTGGTGGATACTCCGGCGGTCACTCCGGTGGCTACTCCGGCGGTCACTCCGGCGGTCACGTCGAGAAGGTCTACATTGTGGAAGTGGTCAACCAGGGCGGCTCATCCAGCGGCGGTCATGGTGGCTACTCTGGCGGCCATGGTGGCTCCTCCTCGGGCGGCTGGTCTGGCAGCCAGGGTGGTTACTCCTCCGGCGGCTGGTCCGGTGCTCAGAGCGGTGGCTCCTCCGGTGGCTGGAACCAGGGCTGGTAAATGGCCACAGTCCCAATGAAATCCTATGGATATCAAAACTACAAACAGGGAGCCAAAAATCCAATAATTCAAATTTTGTACAAATTGTTTTTTTTTCTTGCCATTTATTTTTTTTTGCTTAGTTTTAAGCCGCAATAAATAAAAACTGAAATTTCCATTTATAATTGAAACTGTTGATGGCTTGAAGTGAGGAACCGGTTCGTTGGCCTGGCCAGCAGTGCTTCCTGTTTTGACCCACTGGCTGCCTGGCACAAGGCATTGAAGTCATCGGTTCCACCTAATTGGCCCCATCGACCAATTGGCTCTAATGCGACATTTATAGCCCGCTGTTGGCGTGAAGATCACCAGCTGGTAATTGGCCCTATAGACAAATCAATTGGGCCTGGCTAACAACGCAACATACAATTGGCAAGTGTTTCTGGGCCCAGTTGATGCAATCGACAGTTAAACGCTTTGTTGCGGAATCCCATTGAGACTGCAGACTTCGTTTGGTTGATCACCGTTCATTCAGTTCAGCACGTCACTCTGTCGCTTTGTCGCTTTGTAGCTCTGTCAGTGCGTCCGTCTGTCCGTCGGTTGCCGAGCGAATCGATGGCACAAAGGCAACAAAATTGATTTAGTGCCGCCCATGAAAACTGCAAGTCGCCGATACCGCAAAAGCTAAACCAAAAAGTCAATGGGTTCAAGTGCCTCGGTTTCGGCATAAATACCCTGTAACCATCTACTGAGACAGAGAGTCTTCATCATTTAAGTCGTAGCAAATCATCATCGAAAATGCATCAAAAAACTCTTAAATTTAACTAAAAAGTTATTTAGAAATTAATTCAAGAGCACTGACATATCGAGAGAGTTTTTGTATAGGGTATCTTGTAGCCTCATACTTTTGATCAGAGCTTTATTTTTTGTGTAACTGCACGGCATTTGTTGCAAGATCAAGTGTTGCCCACCAATCAACGAACTTTGCCATCCGTTTCCATAACTAGTTATTAGGCTCTAGTTTAAAATTGAGTTCGCAAAATACCCTAGAATAAACGAAAGTCAATTACTAGCGGGGTAAGTACATATATAATCAGGTAATATTATTTTACAAGTACCGTGGAATAAATGCAATGATTCAAAGTCATTTTAGGCGCCACTGCAAGATGTTTATATTCAATACGTATATATATATTAACTTTAAGCGTCACTTCATGAATTCAATATTTATTATTTTAATATTCATTTAAACACTTTAATCATTATCTCTTTTGCTGCGCATTTTTCAATGTCTAATTAAGTCCTCAGCTAACAAGCTTACAAACGCCTCGTCGCAAATTGTATAAAAATTAATGTCAAATTTTAAAATATCTCTCAGATCAAGTTAAAAACTACTGAATGCATCTTGTATGAATAATTAAAATTACTATAAATGTAATCTGTTTTTAAATAAATACATGAATTATTCAAAAATGTTGCACAAAATATTTATTTCAAAGTTATATTACAGTTTCTGCTAAGTTTCTTGTGAATGTCGTGTAAGCTAATAATTTAACAGTTAGCGGAAAATCAAATGAAAATAAATAACCTTAATTAATTAAGTAATAAAAACAAATTAATTTTAATAGATCTTCATTTGTTTATGTAAATAAACAACAAATTATTCTTTTATTATTTAATAAAATAACTGAAATTGTTAAGTTTCAGAAAAGTTTTATCGAATTTCTTAACTTTCAAATAAGGAATTGTGGAAATTAAAAAAAAGACTAAGACAGTGTAAAAGTTATTTTATGGAACAGGCATTTTGGATTCTTAGCATATTTTTGAAACTATGGAAATTCTGAAATTCATGAGCGTGGCTTTTGACATTCAATTGAAATTTTATGAAATTTTTTATCATAAAAACATAGATAAATTTAGAAGTTATAAAAGAAAATAATATTATTATTATTATGTTAAATTGAATTTTCAATTTAAGAACTATGGAAACATTTCAATATTTTAAAAGTAAAAAAAAACATTATGCTTTATGCAATTATTGGAATAGCGTAAAAATATTAGTCTTAAATATTTCAGTGAACTGAACTACTCATCAATGCAAATTTTAACAACATACAAATTTTTATAGATTCTTAATTTTTTTTTTTATTGATTGATTGATGTTTTTCTTTTTGGGCCCCATTTTGGTGAGCTCGAGCAACTGTTGCAACCGTTCGGTGCACGGTAGTCAAAGCTCTTTGCCAGCGACACGTGTGCAACGCCAATAACCAATTTCCATTGAATGATTTCGAGCCCCAGAGCATTCTGAGTAATGGCTGCCATAAAGAATTGGCCGCCAGTCAATTGCTTTGGCCCAAAAAGACAAACAAAAATTATGTTGCTTTGGTTACATAAAAATGGCGCGCCAATAAATCGATGCACATTATTGTTGTTGTGGTCTTGGCCAGAATTCGAGAGTTAGGCCCAAAGAATATCGTGTCAGGTGGGCAACTGGAGCTTTTGGGCCTGCAGGCCAACAATGATGGGGATGGGGGAGGGAAAAGGAGGGGAGGGTAGGTCATTGGTCGGACAACAAAGCGTACGAAATTGAAAGTTGGTCATAATGAGGGCCTAAAGCGCACGAAGCCAAGATCGAAACGAGACGAAACGAAACGAAACGAGCTGGCCGGCGAGTTAAGCAGATTTGGCAATTACATCTGATTACATTGTGGCGACGATGACGACAAAGTCAGTGATGATGATGATAATGCTGATGCTGATGACGATGATGATGATGATGATGACGTTCTCAGCGACGACGGCTAGAATCTTAGATGCGCAACACTCGGGCTGGCGGTATAAATAGCTGAGAGTGCGCCCAGTTCGAAATTAGTTACTGCACAGCAGCAGCAGCAGCAACAACTGCAACCACAACAACAACAGCAGCAACAACAACAGCAACAGGATGCAATCGTTACGACGTCCTGTTCTTTTTGGTCTATTGGCGGTGCTCAGCGTCTGCGCCAATGCCAAGCCACATGGCTGGAGCGGTGGTGGTGGCGGTGGCGGTGGCGGTGGCAGCAGTAGCTGGTCATCGGGCGGCGGCTCCTTGGGCTGGCCTAGCAGCGGTGGCGGCGGTGGCTGGAGCTCCTCGGGCGGTGGTGGTGGCTGGAAGAGTGGCGGCGGTGGTGGCGGCTGGTCATCGGGTGGCAGCGGTGGTGCTGGCTGGTCGTCGGGTGGTGGCAGCGCCTCTGGCTGGCCCAGCAAGATAAGCATCAGCGCCTGGCCATCAAGCGGCGGCGGCGGCGGCGGTGGTTGGTCCTCCGGCGGCAGCGGCTGGAAGAGCGGTGGTGGTGGCGGTAGCGGTGGTTGGCCCAGCGGCGGCAGCAGCTCTGGCTGGAAATTGGGCTCCGGCGGTGGCGGTGCTGGTTGGTCTAGCGGCTTGTCCAGCCTGTCCGGCTGGAAATCTCAGGCATTGTCGAGTCTCAGCAGCGGCTGGAAATCGGGCGGCGGCGGTGGTGGAGGTGGCTGGAAGTCCGGTGGCGGTGGAGGTGGTGGCTGGAAGTCCGGCGGCGGCGGTGGTGGAGGTGGCTGGAAGTCCGGCGGCGGTGGAGGTGGCTGGAAGTCTGGCGGCGGCGGCGGCGGCAACGGAGGATGGTCCTCCGGCTGGAGCTGGTAATACTCCGTTGACAACGAAACACTGAGGCGACATTACACAAGGAACTGCAAACTGTACATATTCATACGATAATTCTTACACTTTAACAATCCCACTCTTTTTTTTTTATTTTTAAACCTTCCAATAAATTTTTACAATTATGTAAATTATAAAAAACTTTTTTCAATGATTTACAACAGCTTGCAAGTATTTTTAGACATTGAATTGGGTTTTGGTCTAGTGCGGATTTTAGATTAATATAATTATTTTTCGATTGCATTCGAAATATTTTAAATTTGTCATCCATGAAACTTTCAGAAGGAATTGATAGTAGACGAATTGTGTGCTTGAATTAATGTTGGGTTGATATAAAAGCTATATTACATAAAAACAAAGTATCGAGATTGAACTTATCATTTTAAAACTATGCATAAAAAGTATTGAGATTATTATTTAAGACTTTGAGCATTCTCGAACCTAGAATATAGTATACATAGCTCGGTTTTTTATTCGATTTAATCCAAGTCTGTAATGTAAAGTTTTGATCTTTAAAATTCTATTTGCAAGGAATATTTAGCAGTTGGAAATTTCTTGCATTTGCCAGAACTTTGACAAAAGAGCGTTTCAAGATCGAAATCTGGTTAGTAAAATTGAATTGGATCTCCAATAATATAAGTGAAATACTCTAAGCCGAGTACTGAAATTTATTAATCATTCATGTGCCACTTTTTCCTTTCAGTTTTCGATGAGTCTCAATCTAATTGTGCAGAAATTCATGTAAAGGTAAATCTATTTGTGTATCTAGTCGGGGCTTAAGACTAAAAACACTTGTTTTTCTCAGACATTAGATAAAATCCATAAAGGTAGTAAAGTTTCAAATATAATATATTTTAAGCAAACCTGCCAAATATTGATTAGTAATCATAGTCATTCGTAATTAGATTAAAAAAAGTCGAACTAATTATTAAATTACGATTATTTTCGGCTATCCAAAATAATCTTAAATTATTACAACTATTAAAAAAATTATTACAATTATTCAAAAATAATCAGAAAAAAATCAAAAATAATCTTTTTGAGTATTCGGATTATTTTTGATTATTTCCTGATTATTTTTGATTACTTTTGATTATTTCTGATTATTTATGATTATTTAGACAAAATCAAATTATTTTAAATTTTCACAATCAAAGTAGCCAAAATAATCAGAAAAAATAAAAAATAGTCCGAAATAATCAGAATGAATGTTTTTGATTTTTCCTGATTATTTTTAAATAATTGTAATAATTTGAGATTATTTCTGATTTTTTGTAATCGTAATCATTATATAATCACAAATTTTTCAACAGTGAATTATATAGTCACTACGACTATTTCCAAGAATAATCTAATTGATTAGTAATTCTAATCGAAATTTAACAGGTACGATTTTAAGTATAGATTTGACATTCTCTTGTAGATTTTTAAAAGATAAAATTTTGAATTTGTTTCAAAGCTGTAAGAAAAAGGAACAAATATAAAACAAATTGTTTTTTAGCAAAATAAAAGTTTCTTTATTAGTATTGAGGATTAGAAGTTGAGGATAAAGGAGGAAGACTTGAGAAACTTTGGGTGTAACTAGTAAAAAAAACAAAAAAAATATAGCACCTGTTCCGGATAAAAGGAACAGTGGCTAACGCCTCTAACTCTACATATATCTGGATCTAGGTCGTGGAACACATTTCAACCGGAGGAGCAGCCGGAGTATTTAGGTTTCGTTTCGTCTTGCAGTTCTCGTTAACTGAGGGTTTTAGGGGTTTTGGCGGATATTGGTGGAGTTTACCAGCCACCACCGCCGTGTTTGCCACCGCCGGCGCCACCACCGTATGCACCGCCACCACCGCCGCCGTGCTTGCCGCCGCCTCCACCGCCACCGCCGCCGTGCTTGCCACCGCCGGAGTTGCCGCCCTGCCAGGATACGGAGCTACCGCGATTGCCAGCCAGGGACTTGCCACCACCGCCGTATCCACCGCCACCACCGCCGCCGCCATTCTTTTGCCATCCCTGGCCACCACCGCCGCCGCCGCCGCCTCCATTCTTCTGCCAGCCGCCTCCTTGGCCTCCATGTCCTCCTTGTCCTTGTCCCTTGCCGCCGCCATAGCCGCCTCCATGGCCACCGCCGCCGCCGCCGCCCTTGCCGCCACCACCGCCATAGCCGCCACCACCACCGCCGCCGCCTCCACCGAGAAGTCCAGCCGAGGTGAAGGCGAACATGAGACCGCAAAGGAGCACGAAGAGCAGAGCGTAGCGCATGTTGAACTGGAGGATCCTTTGGAAGACGAGCTGTTGCAGAACTGTTGCTGAACTGTTGTTGGTTGTTGGTGCTGTTAGAAGCTTAGCTCCACTGATGCCATTACCAGGCCCAGCACGGCCTTTTTATAGCAACTATCGCAGGCAACTTCAGCTGAGTCATGGTGCTCCCAAACACACATTGAGTTTGGGCATGGAACTAAATCAATGCGGGGGCGAACGCCTCGTATCGTCATTCCCAAAGGCTACTCGAGGAAGGCTGAGAATTGTGAATTGAGTATTGAGAATTTAGAATTCCGAATTCCCCATTGAGAATTGAGAATTGCGAGGCGACTTGAGAAGTCAAGTGGCAGTGCACACTGCACACTGCACACTGCACACTGCACACTCAACAGTGTCTCAAGTGCGGCACACGCGGCGGATACGCAACGTTTATGCTGGGAATATCGCGCATACGCCACCGAGCCAACAACGAGCAACTAGCAACTACAACCACAAGCACAAGCACGAAGCACTTGTGAATTGCTGAGCCATTGCATTGTCATTAATTACAAGCATTTGGCGGCAACACATTTAGCCAAAGCGCCTAACAATTTGTCTTACAATTTACAATTTAAATTCTGTAATTTTTCATTCGCATTTTTTTCAGATTCTGCATAATTAAATTTGTAATTCTACTTTTTTCGAATTTTTTTATTTTTTGGTCTTCACATGCAATTCAAGTGCCAGACAAGTGTGTGGTGTGGTGTTGCACGACTCTACACACACACACACACACACACACACACACGCACACACACATTCGACTAGTTCAATGTCAATTGTTGTGCAAACACAAACACAAACAAACAAACAAATACTCAAGCGCAAACTCAAATTTAAAATCAAAGACAAAACTCAAACTCGAAACTCAAAACCAAATTCAAATCCAAACCCAAACCCAAACACAAATCTTTGCAGATGTCTGCTCAAGTGAATTACTTGCCATATATTTATTGCAACGACGCGTCGTCGTGGCAGCAGCCACAAAGCCACAAATAACCCACAGCCAAGTCCATGAAGCGACCTCAACCGAGTCGGCCAAAGACAACAGTTCAAGCCATTAAACAATACGAGTGTGCACAGTGCATGCTCACCTGCACAGTGGGCAGAAAACACTGCAACTAATAGGAAACAAGATAAATTGTCTTTGGCATGCCAATGATTTCATTCTCTTGCCGAGCGTTGCATTAAATTTCACGGATATCAATTTCTTCTATAAATTTGTTTACCCTGGGGGTATATTAAGTTTGTTCAAAAGTATTTAACAGGAAGAAGGAAGCGTCTCTGATCCCATAAAGTATATATATTCTTGATCAGCATCAACAGCCGAGTCGATATACCCTTGTCTGTCTGTCCGTTTGTCCGTCGGTCCGTATAAGCGAAAGGACCTCAGAGATGGTAGGAGATAGTACCACCAAATTTGCCACGCCTACTGTGGGGGGCGTAATTCATAAAAAACTGACAACTCCTTTAATTCTGGGTCTTAACCAAAAATTAAAAATTTTTTTTTTTAGCAACGTGTGTAAGAACATGCTCAGAGCCTAATCACCGAGGTATTTTAATTGATATTCTATAAATAGAATAGAATTAATGGTCAATTAATTCATTTAACATTTACTCTGCAAGAATGTACATCGAGAACTTACATCGAATTTGTCTTCTTCTATAAAAGTTGCGGAGCGGTGGAAGCGATAAGTGCTCGGCAAGCGAAACGGGAGATCGAGGTTTGAGTCCCGGTTCAGTCGATGAAAATGATTTTTAATTACTTTTATTTTTTTATTTTTATTTTTAAAATTGGTTTAAATCACCTATCTTATTACATATGTATTCATGTAGCTGCCACAAAAACGATAGGTCGATATTTAAGGATAAGTATGAGAATTGCATGGGCATCACATCTTCAGCGTGCCGGGGACTAGGCCCAGGGTATATTACTGTCGAGTGCACTCGACTGTTTCGCTTGTTTTAATTTAATTTGTAATTTATTTAGCGCAGCCAAAAGGAAATTCCAGGCAGCTATCTTACCGACGCTGCTAAGTATCGAGGCAGCTAAGCCAAATAAACTTTAGCCGAATTTAGTCAGGATGAATAAATATAAATATTATTCACATTTGACCACCAGAATGGCAGTTAAATTACTACAAATTGTTTGAATGTCTTTAGTTTGAATATCAGTCCCAAAATAATTTATAAACTAGTCTCGAGAAAGCATGCATTGAAATGTAGCTTCATCATCAGATAAATGTAAATCTGAATATCTATTGAATTTTGCACTTGCTTTCTCTTTTAACTTGATTGTCACACAAATATCACGCCAAATAGCTTAAGTGCCTCCATTTACTTTATTGTCAGATTAAGCCTAGAAAAATTATTTCATTTAGAGTTGTTCTAAAAGACCCATTTTAATCATCACTTTAAACACATATTTTAAAAATAAATATTCTTTCATTTATAGTATTTCAGTAGCTTTCACAAACATATTTTACTTTCAAAGCATTTTAGAAATATCAAAATCGAGCTCGAAATAAATATCAAATTGCTGAAAAACATGTCAATTTATGGAGTGTGTCTCGGCTAAGCTCTTTTATTGCTAAGAATAGGAAACCATAAATCGAAATGGATAGGAGGAGTATCATTCACTCCTCAGTCTGGAAGATTCAAACCCGGAAGCTGGTTGATCCGAAGGTTGAATCAATGCCCTGTTCACACAGACAACTTAAAGATTCTTCTAATTAGCATAGCACATTAGAACGACCATCGTAAAAGTGCAATTGAATTGTTGATATTATGACGGCATCTGGTCACACTGTGCGACTTCAAAGCTCGCATTGATGAGCAGCAACTGTGTGAAGATTGTGAATGCACAAAGTATACGAGTAATGGCAATAATTACAGAGCTAGCAAGTTAGCATTTTAATTGTTATGGGTCATAACTCAAAAATGCATTAATGCGAATTTCGAGATCACTGAGAACAACAACAACAAAACAAATACATAAATATGTACATAGATATATATTGAGTATAAACTCGGCGTCAAGTTCGGGCAAGTGTTGAATCCTCCCCTTCTGGCAAGACGTCTCTCAGTCTTGTTATCGTTCCCAGGCAAACATAGATGGCAGCCAAGAAGCCTCATCGAAAAATCAAGTTGTGCATCTAATCGAAAACAGCACAGTCGTACCTCGCCAAGATGAACTGATCGAGTCGAATTGAATATACATTCATAATATTTTATGTAGTTGAAATTAAATCAAAACCATTAATATTTTCTTATAAATATTTGTGAATGTAGCTCGATCGATCGTTGGTTCGTTTTCAGCCAGCTGTCACTGTAGTTGCGTTTTTCTTTCTATTAATTGCTCGAATATGAAATATGGTAAACCGAACGTGGCTGGAGAATGCTCGTCAATCATCCCAGCCAAGCTAAAGCAAACATCATGGGATCTCATTTACATGCAATTTGTATTTCTTTATAACATTATTTTAAATTGGAAAAAAAAAAACATTTACTTCTCATATACACAATTATAAGTTTGTAGATGGATATAAAAAAAAAAATTCAAAAAAATGTGCAAATTGTGAGCAGGAACTCTGGCCAGCTTTGCTTGTTACCATTCGCTGCTGGCACCTGACCAACCATTGCTCCAGCCATCGTTGCCACCGGACCAGCCACCGCCGTTGCTCCAGCCACTTCCTCCGTGTCCACCGGCAATTTTGTATACCTTTACGATCTTGGGCTGGGATGAGGACCAGCCGCTGTTCCAGCCACCGCTGCTGGCCCAGGGCTTCGAGCTCCAGCCGCTGCTGGAGACCCAGGGCTTCGAGCTCCAGCCGCTACTGCTGCTACTACCCCAAGGATTCGAGCTCCAGCCACTGCTGCTGCCCCAAGGATTTGAGCTCCAGCCGCTGCTGCTGCTACTACCCCAAGGATTCGAGCTCCAGCCACTGCTGCTGCCCCAAGGATTTGAGCTCCAGCCGCTGCTGCGAATAATTCCAGCAGAGGCGCAAACAATCAAAGCGCTGAGTACAATAAACAACTTCATCTTGTTGTGATGCTGTTGTGATCTGTCCTGGTTGTGGTTGTGGTTGGTTGTTGGTGGTTGATGCCTGTGCCGCTTCAAGTGCTGTGACAATTGGGAATGATCTCAAAAAGCACGCAGCGTTCGCTATTTATCGCAATTTGCATTGCCGCATTGCACCCCCGTTTCGATGGGGGGGCGTCTCATCAAGTCAAGAATCCACAAAATAAATCGTACTAACTGCAGGTGGGGGCTGCCCTGGCCTCGCATTGGTCAGCTGATAAACAAAACCAGCTGCGATAGTAAAGCTGGCAAGACGAACGAGGTAATTGCAGTTTATTAAACCACTTTGAGCGTACGATTCTTGACCAGGGTCAACGAGTTTACAGCATTTTACGAGCTGCCACGTCGTTGACGCCATCTGCAGAAGCCAGAAGCACCAAAATGCTCATCACCAGCCCCCCTCCACCGTGCCAAGGGCGTAGCCAGGATGAAATTAAAGGGGGGCAAAAGAAATATATTTCTATTATATTTATTCAACATTGACTAAAAGTAGTTCACCAAAAATTTACTGTATTTATCTCGAAATGATAAGATTCTAAATAAACAAGTAAATTGAACATGACCAACTTTGTTATAAACTGATTCTAAAACCTGTAGGATATTTTAAACGAATGCTAATATTTGTTGCAAATGAACTTCAAGACTTCTAAAACCTGTAGGTTCAACTGTGATAATACCGATTTTGTTTAATTTCATGTTCGAAAAAGTGTTTTTGCAATAAATTTGTTTTAATTTCAGGTTTTTAATGAATCGTTCAAAAGAGTTATTATAACATATACGCCTGCACATATACGACTGCGATTTATCAATCACTTAAATAATGTATTGTATTGTATAATTCTATGTGGAATTGCGAATATGCTTAATAATTTTCTATAAATATATTTTAATTTTTTAGGCTGAATGGAAGAAGGGGATGGAGGGGGGTGGAGGGGTGTGTTGCCCCCCTGCCCACACCTGGCTACACCCTTGACGCCATCAGCCGTCATCCTCCACTCCGCATCTCTGCTTGGTGTCATGTTGCCAAGAATCTCCACGCTTGATGGATCATTTCCTCGCCTGTGTGACTCGCCGGAACGCACTGAGCTAGCAACACGGTACAGACGAGACAGAGAGACAGACAGACAGAGAGACAGACGGACAGCTCAGCTCGCTCGGGTGACTATTTGTCAGTGGCTTCGGTGAAGGGGCCTCATTGACGTGCAATGCGCAGCGGGCACAAGCAAAGTCAAAGTGAGTGCTTATATGCATTAACGGCAAATAGATTCAGCGCAAAAAGTTAAGGGCTAATCATAAACTTGGATAAATAACGATATAACAAGCAAGTAAATCTCAATTATATTTGATGGGAATTCAAATCACGGCTAAAAACAACTGTTTTACTCTATTATTGCTATGGAATCGATATTTTCAACAATATTAAGCATTTAAAATTTGTCCAACTGTCTGAAAAAACTAACCAACTAACAATTATTTATTGTTTGTAAAAACCCAAATTTAGCAGTAGGAAAATTTCCAACTTTATATAATGAAATGAAATCTTTATAATGCCTATATTAAGTGACAGCTGTTTAATCTATGGGGTTTAGTGATAGTTAAATATTTTAGTTAACTAAATTAAATAATTGTTTAGCAACTGAAAAATCCAGTAAATAAATTTTATTTTTACTAAATTGTAGTAGATTCAGTTCAGATTGACGATGTCAGTTGAACATTGTCAAGGTAAAGTTGACTGTGAGGAATTATTCAAGTGATGTTAATGAACATCTGTTCCTTATTCGAGATCGCATTACAACATTCTCTTATGTTATCATTCCCCTCTTGGCCTGGTTGACCTTGTCAGTTATCGGCTATGTACATTGTACACCGCTTATGTCTGACCACATAAGCTGGGCTTCACTGTACTCTGGCGCCTAGCCGCTTGTAGTAATCTGCGCGGTGGCCTCTATTCAACAATAAAATGTTTTTCGCATTTAGTCTTGATACCCTGTTGACAGAATCTTTTGAAAAGCGTATTTTAGATGAAAATCATTTGCATTTTCAAAAATATAATCTTGATTTAATTCAAATTATCTCAAAGACTACACAGGAAAGCCACTATTTTTTTTACAGGGAATCTTCTAGCCGAGCAATTGTAGCTTGTTTGGGCATTATGAACAAAAATTAATTGAATTGTCAACGCTTAACATGTAAACTTTATTTGGAGGCTTACGGACCGAGTCCAGGCCAACCAAACAAATTGCGAAATGACACACAAATTAAGATTAAATTAAAGATTATTAGATATGTAAGTGTACATATTAATTGTTACAAGTGTATTTGTAATTTTATATGCATTTGATACGTACAAATCGGTGAGGGAAATAAACTGTAGGCGCTTCCTTAATATCTCTTTGGATAAACATATGTTTTATTATTTAAGTTAAAATTAATATATAAATTGTGATAACAATAATTGGTATTTTTGAAGAAGCGCATTTCGCAATCCAACTTAGACACATTCTCCGCATTTGAGGAGTCGAGCTGTGCGTGTTCCGGAACTCAATTTTCCAAAAGGCTTGGCCCCGTTGATATCCAGGAAGTAGTTGCCCTTCAGGCTATCGGGCACTGCGAATCCCATGGGATAATTGTCGCCCACGCAGAGATTCTTGCGCAGGCCTTGGATGGAGCTGCAACGCACGGCCATAAAGTTCTGCTCGTTGCCCGGGTAAACGGACTCCTCGTAATACTCCCAGGCACGGGAGTGCGCACAGGTGACCGTCAAACAGCCCGTGGGCAGGGCGGCCAGCCCACCGGGATAGAAGTCCACATCGCCCATGGGATCACGCTTGCCCAGCACGCCCGGATTGCTGTGAATCACATCCACGAACTTGGCGTCGCCGCGCAGCAAACCCGACAGAGTTTCGCCCTCGTTGAAACACGGCTTGGCCGGATCCAGACCCGTGATCCTTGCCACACTTTTCCCAGTCAATTGCTGCAGGTAGCGACCAGCCGCGCCCACAATATGAGCCCCCAGACTGTGTCCGATCAGATGGATTTTCTGCACGTCCACGATATCCAAGAGCTTGACCAATCCATGAGCCAGATGCAAACCAATTTCGTCCGTGTTAAAGGCCGACCACGAGTACAGGGTATCCACAAAGCTGGCAGCATCCAATGCCTGAAATGAGATGTAAATTTAATATGAGAAAACTAAACTCAAAATTATTTTATACTAAATTTAGATTCATGATAATTTATATCCTAGATAAAAGCATACCTGTTATATAATGATTAGTAATCATAATCATTAGTAATTAGATTATTTTTGTTTAAGTCGAACTAATGATTAAATTACGATTATTTTCGGTTTTGCCAAATTATTTAATGATTACGATTACAAAAAATCAAAAATAATCTGAACTTATTGCAATTATTCAAAAAATCAGATTATTTCGGATTATTTCTGATTATTTTGGCTACTTTGATTGTGAAAATTTAAAATATTTTGATTTTAACTAAATAGTCATAAATAATCAGAAATAATCAAAAATAATCAGAAATAATAAAAAATAATCAGAAAGATTACTTTTGACTTTTTCTGATAATTTTTGAATAATTGTAATAATTTTAGATTATTAATGATTTTTTGTAACGTAATCATTAAATAATCACAACTTTTTCAACAGTGAATTATATAGTCACTACGATTATTTCCAAAAATAATCTATTTGATTAGTAATTCTTATCGAGATTTAACAGGTATAGATAAAAGAGATAATCAATAGATTGTTTTGAGAATGCATTGTAAATAACTACTTATTTTTCAGTGTAAATGAGCTCAGACTGACTCCTAATGAATTTATAAGTTATTTGCTTTATGGGTTTTGATAAATCTGCATCCACGGATGGAAAATTGATTTTGAGGTCATTTGTGCTGCAGTTTCAGAAGCCGTCATCAATTACATTATTCAGGAATCTATCGTTATACACGTAATAAGATTGTCAGCTTAGACTAAATTATACGAAAAAACTGTCAATCAGTCGGTCAGTCAATCACTCAGTCACTCTCTGAGATCTCGAGATACAACTTTTACTCCCAATTAGGGGACATCTCAAAAGCTGTTCTACACTCGACGCAATCTATTAATATTTTATTAGCTGTTGCAACTAAGTTTATAGTATTGAACTATAAACGTACTTAATTGCTATAGATTAAAATTAATGAGGTTGAAATGTTATCAGAAAGTGCAACATAAACCTTGACATTGAATATGACGGTGAGTCGACGTTATCTCAGGGCTGATAATAAGTAGCTTAAACGTTTGGGAATAGGTAATATGAAAGCGAATACTAATGAATTAAAAATGTAGAAACAATCAAACTCTTACAATCTAATCTAGAAGGCAGAATCGGAATCTCTTTGGGGAGTTTGACCTTTAAATACAATCCGATTTAAGTTAGAAAACCAGATTTAAGTTCATTGTAATTACTTAAGTAAGGACATAAGATTCTTTCAGATAATAATATAATGTATCGCTTCCGAATGAAATAAATAAAAATTTTCCAGGCAATTGAATACGGAGATTCTCAGCATTTTCCCCGCTTATTGAATGGAAATTGTCTGTATGCCTAGTTTTCAGATGACTCACCACAAAGTTGACATCGCCGCGACAGTTGTAGGCCTGTCCGATTTTATCGATAGTCTCGGTGTCATTAATTTGGGTGGCCCAACCGGTGGCCAGAATGACAACCCGTTTGGTGGGATCAAATATGGGACTGTGCCACATTTTCTCCGCCTCCAGAAGGGGATAACTGGTCCGGACACAGGCGGTGCGCAATTGAAAGTTCATCTTTGAAATGTCCGGCGTAAATCTGGACTTGATCTTATTTGAGCTGAGTGCCTGGGAGCCTGAAGAGTGGTAAATAAGATTGCCAAATGATTTAAGTATGTGTATGTCAATTGCTACTCACATATGTAGTTGATGGAGGAGGAGGCATACTCGAAGGGTAATCCGACCAGCAGCTGCTTGCTGCCCTCGAGAAGACTCTGAGGCGTGGGCAGCAGCTTGGGATCGATAATGGAGCTGCCGACACTCTTGATGGAGCTAACCACATCGGGCACAGTCCACTCAAGGCCATTGCCCACTGTGGCCAGCAAGAGCAGCTGCAACAGTCCAATCCAATTCAGTTTCCGATTCATTCCAGACAACTCTCGCAATCACAGTGAATGCCGGAAATTGTGCGACCCAAGTATTTATACTACTTCCCCCTCTGTGGGCTTTTAGAATACATATTGTAGAATATACGGACTGTCAGTGCGAGTGTGAGTGCGAATCTGAATGCGATTGTGAGTGGCAGTGCGAGTGCGAGTGTGAGTGCGAGTGTGAATAGATGACAATATATGTAGCAATACGAGTACTCAAACTGTGACCATATGGGTGTTTTTCATGCGCATCAACGCGATCAGATAAGGTGCACTTGTCTCTTAATTAGATTCTACATTATCACTCACTTACCTTCGCCTCCGTCACCGCAGTCGCCTTCGCCTCGGCTTTTCTCGGCCTTCTCACATTGCACTCTCCAATTTCATCTGCATCTTATTTAAATACTAATCGCATTGAAATCAACATCGAACCGAAACAAAATTAGCAAACACGTAAAAAACAGAAAACTCAAAGCAAAACAAACAAACAACAATTGCGGCTCATTTTGTAACTACGCTTAACGAAATTCACAGTTCCACTCAGATCTATAAAGAAATTAAAAGTATCTGTATGCTTGCTCTAATGTTACTGAACTGGGAATACTCTATCCTAGAGACTAGAGACAAAAGTGTTGACAATATTATTATGTAATCTGGATTAAAATCATTACCGAATTTGGTCGAAAGTTTGAAAAACTCGGAATTTCTTAAATCAAATACGAAATATGTACCTTAACAATAACATTCTGAAAAAATACACGCATAAACCAAGAATTTTAAAGTTAAATTTAAGAATGATTTTAATGCCTGTGCACTTTTTTGACTTTCACTTTCCTATATTCTTTTCTAATTAAAATTCAGATAAGTTACTTTCCACATCTACTGATTACGTAAAGGGAGATAAATTTATTAGAGATTTCTATGCATGACCAGGTCTATGACAAAACTCGTAACACCGAGCCAAATCTTAGTGTATCTCTCCCCCACACATGTTGAGCAATACGTAAAATGATCGCTGACTACGACCAAGTCATATTAATAGAGATATTATTATGCTGCGGACGTTCTCCATTCGTCGATCCATTCCAAGAGCCATTCCATTCAAGCATAGACGTCACAAAGAACTGGTTGACATCAGCGCAGAGTCACAAAAGTTTCCCAAACAAAGCACGAGCATCTCGATTTGTGAAGATACCCTACCCTACAGCTGAGACTAAATATACATATATAGTTTTATTTATATCAGATGTGTCTAAAAGTATATTTACTTTCCTTGCATAGAGAGTACTTTTTGAGCTGTGTCAATCAATTTGCATTATTTACATTTGAATGTCATTAAGAAGTGCATGATATGAAAATTCCCATACTTACGAGTTTTGAATTCAATTTATGATATGATTTGACAATATTTCATTGCTAAAAGATTGCAATGTCGAAAACATACGCTATAGAAATGAGACTTAGATTTAAATTTCTTAAACTTGTATCTTAAGTCTATTCATATTTTAAGTTTCTGTAACAGATCTAGAATAATTAACAAAAAAAGAGTAAAAATGAACATTCAAATATAAAAATGTTTCTTTACCATCATTTTTAAGCAGGGATTAAAACCCTAACCGAAACCGTTACCTTTAACCGGTAAGAACCGATTGAAATTTAAAACCGTAACTGAAACCGTAACCGAAAAAAAAATTTTTCATTTGAGAGAAACGTTAAAACCGAAACTCTGTAATCCGAAATAACCGTTTAGTAACCGTTTCATTTATATGGGTTAATTTCGGTTTTTCATGAATCCAAAAAAAACTTTTTTAAATTTTTATTTCCAATTTTTATAAAAAACATTGAAAAAAAGGTTAATTTTTAATTGTTTTTTTGAAAATTGCAAATAAGAGTTATGGTGTGACTTTAAAATACAATTCTAAAACATGATTTATTTTCAATTTTTATTATAAAAATTTCAAACAAAAAATTTTGAACTGTTTCGATTTTTTCCGACTCATATGTTTTGTTTGCGATCTCTGATATTTTGTTAATAGTATTGTATTTTATTTTTGATTTTAATTTTTATTTTTCATTTTTATTTTGAGTTAAATTTTGAATTTTTATTTGTGGTATTCATGATCCAATTTTCATAGCACTGAATAGGCGCAAATAAAATAAATTTGTTTATTGAAATATTAAAATTGTTAAAATGTAACTAAACTTCATCAACTAAAGAATATGTGAAATAAATGTGTGAATAAAACATTAGGAAAGTAATGCCTTTTTAAATATAATTATTTTATTATTAATATAATTATAATTTTGCCAACCAATTTTTTTTTGTGAACCTAAACCATACCAGTATTTCAAAACCGAAACATACAAAATCCGGTTCACCGTTACGAAACCTTTATTCAAAGATTTTGCGTAACCGATAACCGATAACCTAAATGCGAACATAACCGAAAACGTAACTGAAACCGATATTCGTTTCGGTTTTAATCTCTAATTTTAAGTTCTTTGGAATGAAACGCAAATATACTTTCCCGTCATTTAAACAAAAAACCTTTCTTATAGCAAATATTCTACAGTGAAACCACAAAAAATGTTCTAAAATTTAAGTCAATCTTAGTTTATGCAGATATGCTACGAGTACAGTGAAACTTTGTTATATTACATTTTTGGTAACAAAGAGATCATTTTGAATATGTTTACACTTGATTTCATGTATAGCAGGCACTGTAAAAAAAAATTAATTAATTAATTTTTAAGTAGTAATTAATAAACCAAGTTGCCTTAATGTTCACTCTCAAGAGCTGATATAATATGCATTAATTTGATTAAGTACATTCAATTGGATAGTCCGGGTGGTTAGTTGTCCGGGTTGCATGCACCACAGGCACTGTCGCTGGGCGTAAAGGTCTCCGGATTGGCCTCCTTGCCATAGGGCTCCTCCTCGTTGGCATCCACGTAGTAGTTTCCACTCCTTCCGGCTGCATAGCCCATGATGGCCGTTCGAATGTTACTGCAAGTGTTGCCCGTCCATAAACTGAGACGCGTGGCACAGTAATTGCCCCTAAAGTTGTTCGTGTTGTTGGGATACACGGACTCCGTTAGGTAATCCACGGCACGCTGATGCGAGCAGGGAATGGCGCTCAGACCCGTGCAGCCGGATTTGATGGGCGACAGACCCTCAACGTAAAAGTTGGCATCGCCGGCTTCTTCTGAGGTGCCCAACACGCCCGGATTGGAGATTATGATGTCCACGTACTTGGCATCGCCCTTCCTCGTGCCGGGCAGCTTTTCACCGTCGTAGAAACAAGGATTGGCTGGATCCAGACCCGTAATTCGGGGCAGCAACGATCCTGTCCGATTCCGGAAATGCCTGCCCGCGGCACCCGCGATCTGCGCCCCCAAACTGTGTCCGATCAGATGCACATTCCTCGTCACGTATCTGCGATTCAGTTTGAGCAGCGCCTCTGCCAAATAGTGTCCAATGGCTTCGGTGTTGAGAGCCGACCACGTGTAGAAAGTCCGTATGAAGTTCGCTGCATCCAACACCTATCCGGAAACGAAACGACATGAATTCAATATGATCCAACTATGAACTGACGAATTGCGTTAAATTTAAAAATCTTATTTGAAACCCGTAGTAATATAATAATATAATACTTAAATCCTTTCTGATCAGCATCTTTGTGGGTTTCCGTAATCCTAGCAACAAATGCTCATTAATAAAATTTTCAAATACATCCAGATTTAATTTAATTTAATTTAACTTAACTTTTCTTTCTTTTCAGTTACGTATTTTAATTGTTTTAATAAAATTCAACTGTTGATTTCGCATTGTTATTTTGCAATTATTTTTAAATTGTTAAATTTTCAAAATCTAATTCCCAATATCTAATATAGTCTTTAAGGAAACAAGTTGCGGTTTTAAAAGTAAACTAGTTTCAAATACGAACGAAATAAATTTCAAGTGTATCAAAGTTTCAAAGCCACAGATTTACACATACTACAATAAATTTGCTTCAGCTATTGACGAGCTAACACTATATTAAGATTAAGACCCGTTTTTTTCAATGTTTCAATAAGGCATTTGATAACTATTGAATAGAAAATTTGACGTTAAATGTATACATACATACATTGTACATTGTATACATACAATACATTGAAAAACGGACCTAAGATATTAAACTTAATGAAAATTATAACTGATATTGTGAACTAAAGAGATCTACTACAAATGAGGTTTGATAGGACGGGAAAGAATAGTTGAGCTTCATTTGAACTTAAAAACACATTTTGAATACAAATGTATGTGTGTATGACTGTTCCTTAAACATGGCAGGGTGGGAATCGAACCCTGTATTTTATTTTTAAGCTGAAAGTGAGTGGTGAGGCATGTAAGTGATCAGAGAGCACCACTGTGAATAAGTATATTTTGATATTTTGTAAATTTCTGAGCTTAAACGTAGTAGGAATGGTTTCTGTTAGTTCCGTTCAATTGAGCTCCATTGAGTGCTCAGTTGTCGGGCGAGACTTACCACAAAGTTGGTGTCGTTGCGACAGGCAAAGGCCTTGGCCACAGGCCCGCTGTTGGAGCTATCGATGGTTGTGGTCCAGCCGGTGATGAAAATGACAGTGGGCCTTGACGGCGAGAATCCGTGCGTAGTCCACAACTCTTCTGCCTGGGTAAGGGGCACACTCACATTGTTGCACGCATCCTGTTGCAAAACAAAATTCATGCGCGACATATCCGGAACGACTCTCGGCTGGGCAACTCCCAAGTCGATGATGGTGCTGCAGATGTAGGACAACGTGGAGGCTGCAAGATCTAAGGGCAGGCTTAAGCCCCAATTGCGGAGCTCTCCCTGCAACAGGTTCAGCTGGAAGTTGAGCACGGATGGTCTCCGACTGGAGGATGCACTGGCTGCACTTGCTGCAGCATCTGCATCAGCATCGGCATTAGCATCAGCATTAGCATCATTCAACTCCTCAATAGCTCCAGCATTCCACGACAACTGCAGCAGCAGCAGCAACAGCAAGGGCAAGGGCGACATTCTGATTGACAGGTGCGACAGGTGCAACACACCCTTTTATAGCGACGACTGACCAGGGGCATCTTCAGCAGATGGTCACGTCTCCATATTGATATTTATTTGTCTGGGAAACGATATCTGCTCTATTTTTGCATAAGAACTCTGCTTAATCAGCTGCTCCACTTTCAATTGAGCTGCAACACGTGACCAGCTGTTTGACAACGCAACAACCACACCCCAACAGCAACAACAACCAAAGTTTTCTAATCGCTTTCCCAACCCTCGAGCGATCACGACTAATCACCGATCATTTGCTTCCCACTCAAGAGCTGGCGTAAAATTAAAAAAAATTTGTAATAGCAAAAAAACTAGATTAGCAGATACTCTCTTGTTACTCTGATTTGAAGAGTTGATTGCCAAAATATTCTTTTTAAAAGTAAAGTAAGATATTTTGACACATATTTTGCATACATTTCGTTTAAATGTTCACAAGCATCTAAGACAATAATGAACAATTCATGCTATAAATAAAGAAAATAAAAACAAAATTAAACTAGAACTTACAGATAAATGCGTTAAATGATAAAGCCGGCGTGCATAAATCAATGACGGGAAAAACAAAATAAGGAATCCAAAATTAGGAATCGAATAATTCGGAATCCAACATTACGAATCCGAAATTAGCAATACAGTTATAAGGAATCAAAAATTAGGAAGGCAAAAATTGGGAAAGAAAAATTGGGAAGATAAAAATTGAGCAGACAAAAATTGGGAAACAAAAATTAGGAAAACAAAAATTGGGAAAACTAAATTTAAGAAAAGCCGAAATCAAAAATTGTTTATTAAAAATCGCGCGATTTTTAATTAAATATATTTGATTTCGGCTTTATCCCATAAGCAAAACGACAACATTTGTCGAACCATTTATTTAAAAAATCTGGACTTTGATTGCCAGCGCACGTGATATTTATTCGAACCATTTATTTAGAAATGCAATAGTTTTATCATCGGCTTCTTGACACGCTTGAACTACTAAGTCTCTGTATTTTTCTTTTAATGATTTAGCATTTTTTTTTTAATTCGAAAGAATTTAACCAATGACAGGTAAACCAAAGATAATTTTCCCACTTTTTTTTTACAATTGTTTTTTTTTTTCTAATTTTTGCACTCTGAATATGTTTTTTAGTTGAATCTTCTATTTTATGATTCCTAATTTTTTCTTCCCAATTTTGGATTCCCAAACTTTTATACTAGTTTTTTATTTTCTTCTTTTTTTAAACTCCTTAAAAAAATTTCGCAACTGACTGTTGCTGCTGCTGTCTGCATTCAAACGACTGTCGCTTTCAGTGGAGCTGCTATCGTTGTCCATTTGACAACGGAAAAAGCGAGGAAAGCGAGCAGTTGACTTTGAAAAACTGAGGCTAAACATTGATGTTCGGATAATAAGTTTTATAATAAAACCAAACTAATTTGCGCGGCTATAACAAAAGCAATTAGGGACTGAAAATAACTGTTATTGATCAAAATTTCAACTCAAAAAATCACATACATATAAGGACTAATGCGATTTTTGTTTAAAATACATCAAATTGCTTGTAAAAACAGTATTTTTGCAAACAGCCAATAAACTTTTGTACATTTCCTTTTCCTCAATTTTTTCAAAAAAATATTTTGATGTAGAAAAATTCTTCAAACAATTCTAAAAGCCAAAATTTTTTAAAAATCTCTTCGCTAGTATTTTTTATGAAATTTTGAATTTACATAAAAACAAATCAAATTTAATCATTATTTTTGATTTATATAATAAAAATCAATATTAATATTTATTTATAATTTTTATTTTTTTAATCAAAAATAATTATTAAGTATGATTTATAAAGTAAAAGTCTTAAAGTAATTATTAGAAGTACTTTTTTTTATATTCCTCACAACAGTTTCGGTCCCTGAAAGCAATTGTCAAACATGTATATAGAAAAGAACAGCTGTCAGCTACCTATCGATACAAAACGATATAAAATATACTGAGTATACCTTCATAAAATAAATAAAATACAAAACTAATCCATAACAATGAATATGTAAAATTTTAGGCATAAGAAATACGTTTTTACTCATCAAAATTTGTTTGTTGTGTACCCAACTGTGATTGTGACCAATGCTTTAAATATAATTTAAGTTTGTTTTATATGTTTATAAAAAATAAAAGAAATTAATAAATCACAATAGTTTGATACGTTGACATGGAAAGCTGTTTTTTTTATTATCTGTTCCTATATTAAAAGAAATTCTGCATATCTAGGAAAAGTTATTGAAAACATGACCAAAATTCAGTTATACCCCTGTTGTGGTTTTCCTTGTCTACAGGGTATATTAAAACAAAAGTATTAAGCCAAGAAAAGTGAAATATTTGCGTTAGGAAATGTTGCCGACAAAATGCGAATTAATAACAAAGTTGTTAGTTGTTGTTGTTGCTTTTGTAGTAGGTGTAGTTATAGTTGTAGTTGCGGGAGTACGCGCAGCAATCACTTGCAACAACAACGGCAACAACAACAACAGCAACAACTTATTACATTGGTAATTTGTGTGCGCAAAAGTTTTATGGGGCGCCCCACTGCCCCGCTTGACTTGCTCTTATTATTGTTGCTGTGGTTGCAGTTGTTGTTTTTGTTGTTGTTGTGGCTGTTGTTGCTGCTGGCACGCCAACAGCAACAGGCAACCGGCAAGTTGGACAGCTGCAAAGTTGTGGCAGGCAATGTGTCAAAAATTGTGATGAATAAAAGTGTAAGCTAATTGTTATACATGCACGAATTCGAGTACCCGCACATGTATTCACGACTCAGTGAGTGTGTTTTTTCGAAATACCATTGCATTTTCTTACATTATGAATAACTTGAGCTTAGCATGCATTTATTTACTTGAGAAATAGCATTAACAATTAACGATCATTTTGAAATGCATTTTATGAGTATTCTAATTCAGTTGCTTTTATTCAATCTATCAACTTAATAAAGTTTAAAGTCAATGTATTCATCTTTTATTCATTGGATTTTTTAATATACAATTTTTAATATTACTTAACTATTGCTTTAGTATGTGTTTAGGGTATTTTTTAATTATTATTTAAAAGGCCAACTCATTTCAACTGAGAGAAAGTTAGTATGAAATTATACTTATTATTACATTAATCTTATAAGTAATCTAATTTAATATTAAATTATACATATTTATTTACATATTACATATTATATATAATATTTGCCTTAAGCAAAAAATATTCTCCATCATAAAATATAGTATTGAAAGAATATTGAGAATATTTGCATCTAAATAAAATTTGAATAATATTTCAAGCTGTGAAATAATTTATATTAATGATATGTTTTTGATGCAGAGATGCACATGTTGACAAAACAAAATTCAAAAATACATTTTATTTATTTGCTAATTTTAAAAAATGGAATTATATAAAACAAAATACAAGAAGTTTTTGTCAAATGAAGCAATTTCCTATCTCTTACCCATATTCGATCTCCACCCCACAAAATAGCAAATATAAATTATGTAAGAAAACTTTTTTATTCTCATAAAACGAAAAAAATATATTACTAAATCTATTTGTATATTGGGATGAATTTGTATTTCAATATCAGTTTCGCGCAGTCTTATTCGCAATTAACCAAAGCGCACTCAAATGTCGTGACAATAAAGTCGCATTGACAAAGATGTTAGCGAAGATACATTTACCGACACATACATACATACTATATGTATCTATGAGCATGTCTGAATGTATTAGTATATCTACTTAGCTTCGTTTACTTCTTGTTATTGTATCTTCTGCAATCTTTGGTTGGCATTGGTGCCACAAGTTGTGACTGTGTGCAACGCATAAGTCGCGTCAGTCAGCTCCAAGTATCTGTATCTGTAACTGTATTTGTATCTGTATCAGTGTCTTTATGTGTAGCTCTGTCTGTTTTGTCGTTTTGGTGGCTAACGCTTTTAATTGCCAGACATGAGTTGTTGCCACAGCCCGACTGCGTGTCGAATAGATTGCAGTTGCACAATCGACTCGAATAAAATACTACAAATGCATGAACTGTCAGTTGTCCTCTGTTTCAATGTTTCAGCATTCATCGAGCAACCCTCGTCGCTGTCTTTTATTTTGTTGGCCATTCTACACTTGTTGGCCATCGTTTCCGTTTTGTTGATCAACTCAATTAGCTGCCACTTGGCGTCTGTGTGCGAGCTGCGAGTCGAAGTCGAAGTCGAGCTGGAGGGAGAATGAGTTTGAGTTTGAGGCGGAGAATGAGGAGGAGTAGAAGGAGATTTGAGGTTGCGCTGGCTGCTTCCGCGTCGATGGCGCCTTGACAAGATCAAAATAGACAAACCAAACCAAACAAAACAAAACAAAACAAAACGAGACGGCGCTTGTGATTACGCAAGGCTTTTTCGACAAGGCATAGAACTGGAGCCGCTGCCACAAATATTACGTATACGCACGTTGCAACAGCTGCTGCGATGGCGGTGCTGCTGGTGGTGTCGGTGTCGGACGCCTCTTATAATTGTGGCTATTCAATGGTCGCTCTGGCTCTCGCCCGGCTCAATTGCTGGCCGCTGTCCGCGCTGGCGTATACGTAATCTGCACAATAAGTGCAGCAAAATTATCAGCTGCAGCCGCGTTGCTGTCGTCGTCGTCGTCGTTGTTGTCGGCAGATGTCCATTGCAACATGGATGGGCCAAGCCAAGCCAAACAAAAGCGCGGCTCAAAATTGCGGTTGTTGTTGTTGTTGATGTTGCTGCTGCTGTTGCGGCTGGAAAATGCAGGAAAATGTGTGCCAAAAGCCAGCGTATAAATGCCAGAGCTCTTGCCGAAAAGAAAATAGTCGACTTGCACCATTTCGCCGCGTCGGTAGCTACACTTGCAACTGCTTCACAGTCCACAATCAACAATCAACAATCGAAATGTTCACCTGGCGTTTGAAACTGATCCTTTTGCTGGCGCAGGCGCTGTGCGGATTACAGGCGGGCTACATTGGCGGTATTCCCGCGGCGGGACTGCTGGGCAGCTACGCGGGCGCCTTGAGCGGCGGCGAGGCGTTGTCCAAACTGGATTTGGGTGACAGTCATGAGTATGCGGATCACGAGCAGCTGGGCAGCTTGGGTGAGCATTTGAGCGAGGACAGTTTTCCGGCGGATTACGGCAGCAGCGATGCGGGCGAGGAGTATGCCGAGGCGAGCGAACATCATGAACATCACTACGAACCGGAACCGCAGCTGGAGGAGTATCATCACGATGAGCAGCCGGTGCAGGGCATCGATCACGGCAAGGGCGCCTTCAGCTACAGCACTCTGTATGAGTTCAAGGATCGGGAGGAGCATGAACAGCACCAGCTGGAGCACCAGCTCGAGGAACAGCATGTGGAGCAGCAGCTCGAGTTGGAGCATCAAATCCACATGCTGGACAGCCACCATCATCAGCTCGATCTGCACTAAGACTGTGATCTCGTAGTCCTCCCAACCTGTCATTTATCTTAGCTAATTTCTTTTTTTTTTATCGCAATCTTACATCATTTATACATATACTTTTTTTGTCCAATAAATAAAATAAGTTTATCATACGAGTCAATCATATCCGTATTATTTAACTTATCCACTGCGATATTTGGACCAAACAACCATAAGGACCTCCACAGTGAACCCGTAAGTATCAACAAATTGATTACTTATAATAAAGGCTGCAAACCGGCTCTGAATTAATCAATTGCCTAAAAAAATTAGGAACAAAAAAAAAGGGTACAAATATTTTATTTTTTTTAACTGTCGCATACTCGACTGTCGGAGAGCCCGTACTTACTATGGAATAGCAAACACTGCTTAAAATAAAAATAATATATATCGGAAATATCAATACAGTTATGTACTAAATGTACTTTTCGCCCAACAATGGGGCTCCATTCGACTTCAGTCGATTGTGCGATCAAAATGTAAAAGACATGGAATATTTTCAATCTATGAGTTCGGTTGAGATACTAAAAAAAAATTGCATATTAAATTTTCGATCAATCGATCCCATGGCAGCTATAAATTATAGTGGTCCGCTGTTAACCAAATTTGATAAGGATGTATGGGACCATGCCATATGGTCCCATACATATATACAACAAAAAAGTTTTTCATACTAATGATTATCAACTGATTGTTCCTATGGCAGCTATATGATACAGTGGTGCGATCCAAAATCTAAAACAAACTTGATCTGCGTGCAATATAGACTAACCTACATACCAAGTTTGGAATCTCTAGCTCTTATAGTCTCTGAGATCTAGGCGTCAATACAGACGGACATGGCTATATCGACTCGGCTGTTGATGCTCATCAAGAATATAAATACTTTATGGGATCTGCCACGCCTCCTTCTGCCTGTTACGCACTTTTTTTTTTGACAAAGTTAATAGACCCCTGTACTTATTTAAGTACGGGGTCTAAAAAATATGTACAGTAAACCACTAATGTCTTCATACAGCATAAATTTGTCAAATTTGCTTATAATAAAGATGTTTTGATGCGGGTTTCTTATATTAATCTTTTATTCAATTAAATCCCGTTCTAATGATACAAAAATTTCTTTAACCCATTAAGTACCCATCGAAAATTTTGAATTTTAAAACAAGTCCATTTTACAACTTTTTTCCTCGATTTTTTCCAAAAAATATTTTGACGCAGAAAAATTCTTCAAACAATTCTAAGAGTGTCTTAAAAACAAATTTTTCAAAAATATTTTTGCTAGTATTTTTTTAATACATTTTTGAAAATCCTAAAAATGACGATTTTAGCCCCTTATTCCTACTTTTCACACAAAAAGTTTTTTTGCAGTTTTCAAAAAATTGATTAAAAAAATTGATAAAATTACTATAAAAAATATTTTTGAAAAACTTTTTGCAGTCACTTTTTAGAATTGTTTGAAGAATTTTACTGCATCAAAATATTTTTTGGAAAAAATCGAGGAAAAAAGTTAAAAAATTGACTTTTCTTAAATTTAAAATTTTCGATTGGAACTTAATGGGTTAAAGAAATTTTTGCATCATTAGAACGGGATTCAATTGAATAAAAGATTAATATAAGAAACCCGCATCAAAACATCTTTATTATACGCAAATTTGACAAATTTATGCTGTATGAAGACATTAGTGGTTCACTGTATTTGGTAATATTTAATTAAAAGGTTCATTGTGTGGGCAAAACATAAGATTATTGACATTCAATTAGCATGTTTCCTTCGATAAATGTCGTTATCCTGCTCATGGTACAGCAATTTTAGCCACAATTGTCCTTAGCGGCCATGAGATTTGATGGACATTGGCGGCTGCTGAAAGTCAAGATTGTCGCTGATGCCATGACGTGGCTTGTGGGTAACCAACTGATTATGGATGTGGTGCAGGGGAAGGGCGGTGCTGCCGCCTCCCTCGTGTGTCTGCAACAGCAGCAGATGCGTCTGCTTGTCGGGCACCAGCTCCAGCACAGCCGAGCTTATGTGTATCCAGGGACCGTGATCTAAAAGTCCAAAAGCGTCTCTTGAATTGAAAATCTCACGTTACGTATACGCACCATTATCCGCACGTTTTCCCTGCTGCAACTCCAGTTGCTCGAGTTGCCACTTCTCGAGGTATTGTTGGTGCTGCGACTGTTTCACAGCTTTGCCTGCTGTTACCATTGGCAGCAGCACACACAAAATCAAGTATACGCAACGTATGCTCATTGTAAAGACCAAGAACTGCAGCTGAAGACAATTGAGTGTTATTTATACGTCCAAAATGGCCGGATGTGTCACGTCTTGGCTGAACGCCCATCGGGGACCGACAAACGTTGACATCCATCGACAACGAAGACTTGAAATTAGTAAACCTTGCTCATTACACTCGACAGCCTGGGAATTCTAGATAGACACATATGTATGTATGTAGGTACAGTAACTTTGTTCATTTTAATTCGATTAGAGTATAACTGGTAAGTGGCGTGTGTGCTTGACTAACAGATACCCTTTAGCATAAATACATATATCTTCATGTTTAGTCTGACCTCATCTGGTATGGCAGGTGAAGAAATTCATTATTTTTGGTTGATTTTAAGATTTAAGTAATCGAAATAACAATTGATAAATTAAAACATTAGGCCAACAATCTGCGACTGAACCATTTTGGTATCTCTTTTAATTTAGTTGTTATAACCAGGGATTGCAAATAAGAGTTATGAGTCGGAAACAAATCAAGCACTAAAAAAATGACAGGGACATTGAAAAAATTGCACATACGCTATATTTGGAAGGACTATCCAAGAACAGGATGAAATTTTATTTCCAATTTTTAATTTTAAAATTACTTTTAAAAGATATATAATAACTCTTATTGCAATATTTATAATAAAAATTTAAAATAAAAGTTGTTTTTAAATTTTTCTTGTAAAAGTTGTGAAATAAACATTGAATGTAAATGTCTTTTAAACCGGAAGGTGTATTTCATTGACAAGGTGGTGCGGGAGGGGTTGGAAAGAAGTGAAGAGGCAACGTCGCTCCGATTCTTATTAACCCTCTAGTGCCCAAGACCGCCTCTAGACGGGGTAAACAAAATCTTAGTTAAAACTTTAAAAATTAATATAATTATATTAGATTTATAATTAAAAGTATATTGCTTCAAAACTTTATGAATAACTAAATATTCCATCAGCCAGTTTTTCTTTTACCGCTCTACGATGAGATTTACTACGAATTTTCTATGTCTGAAAATTAGTGAATGCTCAAATTGTTATCATGCAAATTGCAAATAAGAGTTATTTTTCAACTTTTTTATTTAAATCAGGAAAAAACTCTTATATAGCTTTTTTCATAAAACTTATAAAGCAAAATATGTTAAAGGCAGGTTGAAATAAGCTGTGAGCCACTGTATATCCTGTATCTAGCTTCTATATGAATAAATGTTTTTAGTCAGCTCAAATCAGATGTGAATAATAACTGATCATGTCTTATATCGAGTTTAAGAATTCGAAAGACTTTAATTCTATTTAAAGTTATTAATTGTTGTATGTTAACAGTTAACAGCGTCATGTTGCACCTCCTTATAAATCTTGTGGCTAATAGAAGGGAGAACTGTCGTTTGTCGTGTCACGAGGTATCGCAGTATGAAGCATCATCTCCAAGTGAAGGTGAATTTTTGGGTTTTTTGGGAAAAAACAAATGTTTATTAACGCCAAAAAGTTAAATGGTACTAGGCTTATTCTAATTGACGTCGAGATTGAAATCGTCGATGCGTTAATATCGACATTAGATCAGAGTTAGCAACTAGGTGATAACTGATTTGTATGTGTGTAAAACACAATAAACCCAGACCATGGCCCAAAGCCAAAAACTGAAAAGATGAAAATAAAAAAAAAAAAATGAAAAAAAAGCCCCCAAAAAACAAACGGAAAATATGCAAAAGCTGGAAGACAAACGGCAGCGATTGAAGTTCTCGATTAGGTAACGCTTGAATAAGGTCAAAATAATTTGAGGTTGTTGGACAAACAACTAAAAAGAAGAAGAACGATCATCATTTGATTTATACAATGGGGTATTTTTTTTATTTTCGGTATTTACACAGCGACAGGGGGGAAAAGGGAAATGTAGTCGATTATGTATTTAAGAACTAGACAAAAAAAAAAAAATAGTTGAGTAAGTTAGGTTTAGATTAGATGCGATCGTTGATCGTAGTTTGCAGATCGTAGTTCGTAGGTAACAATATCGTTTCGACACAGCGATTGAGGTTAAATTAGGACAGGAAATGCAATCCATTTCCGTTTCCGTTTCCGTTTCCGTTTAGCAGCCGGATGCCAATTTCTCCCAGATGCCGCCGCTCTTCCAGCCGCCGTTGTTCCAGCCACCGTTGTTGTAGTTGGAGCCGCCGTTGTTCCAGCCAGCGTTGTTGTTGTAGTTGGCACCACCGTTGCCCCAGCCGCCGTTGTTCCAGCCGCTGCCCGACGAGGCCGTCGAGTAGGAGTTGACCACGGGCGCAGGTGCTCCGTAGACGGGACTGGGCACGTGGCTGTCGCCGCTGTTGTCCTCGTCGACGATCACCTTGATGGTCTTCACATACTGCTGCTGCGGTGCACGCACAATGGGCTGTGGTGCTGGGTAGCTGATTGGCGCGGGCTGCACTCGCACCACCTGTGGCTGTGGTGCGGGCACCGAGTAGCTCACGGGCTGTGGTGCGGGCACGGAGTAGGTAATGGGAGCGGGTGCAGGCTGCACACGCACCACCTGTGGCTGTGGAGCGGGCACTGAGTACGTGATTGGAGCTGGCGCGGGCTGTGGAGCGGGCACGGAGTAGGTCACAGTAGGTGTAGGTGCAGAGTATGTGATGGGAGCTGGAGCTGGTGCGGAGTAGCTCACAGCGGGCAGAGCCTGAACAGTCTGGATGGGAGCTGCGGCCACGGAGCTGGCATAGCTGCCGGAGTTGGCATAGCTGCTGCTGCTGGCACCACTGTAGCCACCGGCATAGCCACCGGCATAACCGCCGGTGTAGCCGCCGCTGGAACGGGCATAGCTCTGTGGCTGCTGCTCCACTACCTTGATGACCTTGATCACCTGCTCGCCGCCATAACCACCGCCATAACCACCGCTGTAGCCACCGCTGTAGCCGCCGTTGTAGCCACCGTTGTAGCCGCCGTTGTAGCCGCCGTTGTAGCCGCCGTTGTAGCCACCGTTGTAGCCACCGCTGCCATAGTTGTTGTACACTGGGCGGCTTTGCTGTGTGTAGTATCCCTGGTTGTAGCCACCGGAGTAACCACCGCTGCCATAACCACCGCCGCCGCCGCCACCGCCGCTGCTGCCAAAGCCACTGCCACCACCACCACCGCCAATGCCACCGCCAATGGCCTTGAGCAGAGCCAACTTGGCGCCAAGCAGAGCCTGGGCGGGCACAGTGAGTGCCAAAAGTGCAACAGCAATACAAGCGAATAGCTTCATCTCTCTTTCTCTCTGTCTCTTTCTCTGTATCTCCTGGGAGTGTGGGTGGTGGTTGCGTGTGGTGCCTGAGGTGGGCAAAACTCAACTGATGTTCCCAAATGACGATACGCACTAATTTATAGGCCAACGCAGCAGCCGCCAAAAAGAGTATGAGTGTGTGTGTGTGTGTGTGTGTGTAGTTCTAATAATACAAATCTTTTTTGCTTGACGTCGACGCCGACAGAGGCAGAGGCAGAGGCAGCGCAGGTAGCAGCAGTCCCGCTGTCAAGCTGTTTGCTTAATTCATAAATAGTTACTTATGGGCCACACCAAAATGCCAAAAACTAAGGCGCGTCCCCATCTATACATCCATATATCTGTGTGTTTATCCGGCCATCCATCTGGCGTATCTGTCTCTCCGTCTGTCAACTCAACTACTTAACCATAAACTGAGATATTTTCTCACCTCTCTCGGGCAAATAAACCTGCCGTCTGCCGTCAGCCGTCAAAACGATTCGCAAGAAGCGCAGGTAATTCCCAAATTGACGCTACACTCAAAGCAATGCGGATGATTTTGGTTAACTTAAACTTATTCTAATTCCGAATTTACTTTAATTCATACCAATTAGTTTGTATATTTCATTTAGGCATATCTTAACTCAACAAACCATAATTATTGGAAAACTCTTTTAATGTGCAACAAACTTGTTTTAATTTTTTACTTAAGTAAGTTTTCAATATTTAGACCACACCTATTAAATTTCGATTAGAATTACTAATCAATTAGACTATTTTTGGAAATAGTCGTAGTGAATATATGTATATAGTTCAATTTTGAAAAATTTGTGATTATATAATGATTACGATTACAAAATATTAGAAATAATCTAAATTTATTATTATTCAAAAATAATCAGAAAAAATTAAATATAATCAAAAATAAATTTTCTGATTAATTCGGATTATTTTTTATTTTTTTTGATTATTTTGGCTACTTTGATTTTAAAAATTTAAAATAATTTGATTTTTACTAAATAGTCATAGATAATCAGAAATAATCATTAATAATCAGAAATTGTCAGAAATAATTAGAAAGATTAATTTTGATTTTTTCTGATTATTTTTGAATAATTGTAAAAATTGTTGAATATTTTTGATTTTTTGTAATCGTAATCATAAAATAATTGGGCAAAACCAAAAATAATTGTAATTTAATCATTAATTCGACTTTTAAACAAAAATAATCAAATTACTAATAATTATGATTGCTAATCATTTTTTAACAGGTATGATTTCATTTAGGCATATCTTAACTCAACAAACAATAATTGTTGAGAAACTCTCTTAATAAACTTGTTTTAATTTTTTACTTGAGTAAGTTTTCAATATTCAAACATTCTATTCCCTTCTAGCTTTCAATCCATATTAATTTAAGCAACAACTTATTCAGAGTGAATTTAATAATAAACTAAAGAAAAAGATTTAAAATTAAAAAAGTGATGTGCTTTCCAGTATAACTAACAATTTAATTCTAAAATAAAGATTTTAGTTAACTATTAATTAATGTTAAATCTTTCTCACTTGGTTTTCGTCCAATCCGCCTCAATTTTGAATTCATTCGATTCAAAATTCTCACTTAATGAATGTATATAGAATACATTCTCAGTGTATTGCCAAACAATGGACACGGGGCAGTTCAGATTGGTCAATTGAAATCAATGTAACAGCGTTTTGTCAATAGGTCAATAAAAATAAATATTCAATGAACTTTTGTTGTAATAAAAAGCTAATAAAAATTATAATAAAAAGTTTTGCACCTGGGATATTCCGCTTAATTGCAAATAGATGTACATATGTAGATACATGTATTTATGTATGTATTTTTGCACAGTGTATTGCTAATATATACATACATGCGTTCATTATACACTGACTGAGAGTCAGAGTCACACTGATACTCGTATTGTCATTCATTCAGTCAAGATCTTGTGCATGACTACACGTAGCTACTGCCAAATGTCTATGAAAATGGCTATGACTATGGCTAATGGGAATGGGAATGGGAATATCTGTCAATGTGCTAACCGAGCGAGCAAATGCTGTACAAATAAATCCCAAGTCAACTCTTAACTTAAGTCAAGTCAAGTCGAGTCTAAAACTAGTCCCACGTCCGCATCATAAAGGGCGCGTTCCGCCTATTTGTTATTTTTTTTACTATGCTAAATATTACAGACGTTTAGCTGAATTTGTTTTTTTTTTTTCTTTGGTCAGACCGTGTATGCAAATTGGGCCAACAGATTATATTACAACACATGCCGGTGTGATATTTTCAGAGTTTTTAAAGTCTGCAGGAACCAACAGGTTTCTTTTTGCATTCCAGATAAGTTCAATTTATCTGAATATAAATACCCTGTGAAGAGTATCGAGAGTTTTTAAGGTTTACTTGGGCTCGAACATGTCATTGAACTTATGCTTAAGTCAATCCATAACTGCTTGACTAAAATATTTCAAACAACTCGGCTTTTTTCCCTAAGAATTTTAATAAAACGGCTGAAACCTTTTCTAATTATTAATTAAAGTTCGCTAATTTATTCTTTATTTTAATTATATAGTTTATGTGAAATAATTGTAATAAAACTCAGGATCCATAGATAACCATTGAATTTTTATATGTTTATCCCTCAAAAAAAACGAGCAAGTCTGGGTTTTATTACAATGGTTCTTAAATAACAATTTAAATTTACTTTTAATTAGTCTTTTTAAAATTTACTCAAGACTTTTTGGTGTCAACGTCTTCTAAGAATACTTCTAATAAATATACTTTTTAGATATTCAATAAATAATTGGAATTCGCTGTAAAATGATGACGAACTTATCTTGAACTTATCCAAAACTATCTGACAGATATTATAATAGTGTCTTTGCAAAGTGTAGCTCTATTCTAGGCCCATCTGGCAGATCTATTGTTTAACGTTGCCAAATAATCAAACTTACTTTAGTTATAATGTAATAAAGAGTATTTTGAGCTGTAGAAGTTCAGTTGATTCGATATGTTTGGATGTCTTTCAACACGATGCACGCTGTCATTGGTTGATTTGCTTTGGCAAATATGAAATCACAGCTAATTTACACATTTTCAAATTTCAGGTTTAAAATCTTTGACTTGGCAGTCAATTTGTAGCCAACTTGCGTACTACATTCTTTCTTGGGCCACCTATTTTTTAGACCCTGTAAATGAAATTTTAAAAGGGTCTATCAGAGACTACAAGATCTACAAACACCAAACTTGGTAGGTTGACGGTTATCCTACAATATTTTATTTATAATATTCAAACCAAATTTATTTTAGAATCGAATTATTAGAGCAATTTCAAGAGGTAGAGCATTTATCTGTTTCGTTTCTAGATATGTCCTTAAAATTCCATTTGTATAATAGATTCGGAAGCTTTTAAAACAACACAAAAGAAGAAGATAAATCAGATTTTAGAAGACGTTTCGACGTTCATTGTGTTTGCGTTTTTACAGAATAATTACAGGGTTCCTAAAAGTCAAGTTTTCCTGACTATTATTTAAACTACTAGTTTATTTTCTGCGTTTGAATTTCGGGCTTGGTTATGGCATTTTGGCACCTCATTACCATTTGACTATTGTGAGCTAAGTGAATGTGTCCACAGAGTGCTTTACTCTGTACATGAACTGTCTGTACTCTCGTAATACTCTCAATTTCATTTCTCGCACCCTCGCACCCTCCCTTCAATCTCCCTTCAGCGCCTTTTTGAAGGTCAACACTCTGTGTTAGCTTTGGAATTTGGTAATCTTGTTACGAAATTTCCCTCGACAATTACCAAAAAAGATCCTAAAATAACTTATAATTTAATCAAACTTTGATGTTTATTTTAAACTTTGATCCGGGTTTGTTTTGACGATTAATCTTAGAAAATATAAAGTGTTAAGAAAATATATATTTTATTTTATACTTGTACATCGCATTCTTTTCGCTTACAGTGAGCACTGGCTGACAACAACCGTTGTTTCGCTTTGCTTTGTTTTTGTTTTAAAGCAAATGACTTTTTTGCGCTTAATTTAACTTTATTTTATTTAGTTAGACTTCGTTTAATACATTAAAAAAAAAAAAAAGTTTACATTTTGTAGCGAAGTTTCGCCTTCGTGTGGAGTACAGTGTGCACTGCCTAGCACCAACCGCCGCCGCCGAGAGCTGCGGGCGCACCAAAGCCAAGTCCAAAGCCACCGCCGGCGCCATAACCAGCGCCAAATCCGTAGGAAGCCGGCAGTGCAGCACCTGCCCCACCGAAGCCACCAGTAAAGCCACCAACATAGCCAGCACCACCGCCAGCTAGAATAGGCGCTGCCACAGATGTGACCACGGGCGTAACCACAGCCGATGTGGAGATGGCAGGAGCGGCACCAACGAAACCACCATAGCCACCGCCAATGGCGCCAGCATAACCACCGCCATAGCCACCGCCATAGCCACCGCCGTAACCAGCGTTGTATCCGCCTCCATAGCCACCGCTTGGCAGCACTGAGACCTTGATTACCTTGACCACATTCTCGTTGCCGTAGCCAGATCCGTAGCCACCACCATAGCCGTAACCACCGCCATAACCACCGCCATAACCACCGCCATAACCACCGCCATAGCCACCGCCAGCTGAATATGGATATGCACCGCCGTAGCCACCACCACCTGCACCACCGATCACCAGGCCCAGCTTGCCAAAGGTGGCACCGCCAGGTGTCGCCAAAGCAACCACCAAAAGTGCAGCCACTGTAATTCCAAAGGTCTTCATGTTTCTGTGTTATCCAAAGATGTTCTTCCTGTTCCTTTTTTTCTTCTTAGTGTTACTGGAGTTGGAATTGGAATTGGAGTTGAATCCAGTTGAGTGTAGACCTGGCTGTTGGCTGTTGGCTGACTGTTGAACTTTGCTGACCGCCAGCGAGTATTTATAGGCAATGGCTTGAGGGGCACAGACAATGCACTGTTATTGTTCTGCCCCTAAATTCAGTGTCAGATTCAGATTTGGAACGTGTGAATTGCTTGATGAGCAACCCAACTAACCAACGAACTAACCTCAGTACTCGCACACATTGCGTTAAATATGTCAAAGTCAACTTACGAGTACTCACATAACCTGTACTGTGATTTACCCTTTAGAACCGGAAAACCAAAACTCCAAGCTTAGATCATACATATATTTATTTGGGAATGCGTCTATTGTAATTGCTAATGGCCGTTAAATGAAATTAACACTTTCAGTTTCGACAAGATCTTATATAACATATATGTACATACATATACTATATATGATATGCACATAATGACTTGGAATCATCATCCATAATGCAAATACTTGAACAGCTGGACACACACGATCCCACTCTAAATAATGCAACTACAAACATGTACATATGTATGTGTTTCTTGTATCTTTGTATCTCTTTGTGCTCAACTATATCCTATATCGAGTTGAAACAAGCATCTGTTCTTGTTGATTGTTAGCAGCTGAACAGAATGCAATGTTGATTTACCTGATCTTCATTGATCTTCAATTGACGTGCTTCCATTCCATCGTGTGCTAGAGATGTTCCTTATTGTTTCAATAGCTTTTTATTTGTCATTATCATTTCGTAAAGTTTTCAACTTTTAATATATCAATCAGCCAACTTTCCTGATCTTATATAAGTTATTGCATAATATAAATCGATATCTTTAAGATTATTTTTCAACTTTCAGAGATTGACAACTGATCAATAAGATAACTTGATTAATTTATAATTAGTCAGATATATTCAACACTTTATTAAACTTTAAGAGACCAATAAAGAAAGAAAAATGATTAATCTGTATATAATGTAGTTCTGGAAGGATCTTTATTTTGTAATCTTAAATTTTGTAGACTCGTCAGCTTCTGTCTTATTCAACAACTTTTGCTTAGCCTTTTCTTCATTATCAGCATATCTTTTCTTTCACTTTTACTTAAGTAAATTTTTATAATAATTACCTGTCTAAATTCTCTGATATAAATATACTTGGAGTCATTTTAATTAAGTATGCAGCTCCAAATTTATCTTATTTCTAAATATTGCCATCAGGCATGAATGTAAATCCTGTTCTAAAACTGCAATCATCTGTCCAATTCTTTTTCCATTGACCTTTAGAGATGTAACATGCCGCTTTTTTATATTATTATTGATATCTCTTATCTATTGCTATGAGATATGAGAGTATTAAATTATCGGTTCATTTTCATCCTCGTTTGTTCATTTATTTAGGCAGCAGGCGATTATTTTCTTGAACTTAATAAATTTGATTTTAAGAAAACAATTAATAGATATGTACTACATAGTTAGGATACCTGCTCCACCTGGAAGTAAGTAGCTCAAATTCTCCGTGAGTTATAAAAGTAATTTTTGGTCCAACCTGTCGAGGATATTCCAAATTGTATTTGAAGTGCAAATTCTCAGTTATTAGGATGAAAAGTCGCTTAAAGAAGTCGAAGAAGAGTAGTTGTATGAGCTATCACAGCTGCAGCAACATCAGCAACAACAACAACAACAATTTCAAAGATAAAGATGATGTTACAGTTACAGTTGCGAGCAGCAGCAGTAAATCAAAGCTGCCGGTACAGATATTTGGATTGGTGTCGAGAGATCGACCCTGGCCGCGCAAGGAACGCCATTGTGTATTCTATAGCACAGACTGTGATAAAACGGCGCTGATTAACAACTTCCAGAAACGGGGCTGGCAGAAAGTGCCAGCCTTCGATGGTGAATGGAATCTGTATTGGGCATGCTCCCAGAATTGTCGATACATATTTGGCGTCGATCATCCCTATCGCATGCGATCTGATCAGTAAGTATCTGTGGTCCAACTAAACGACTGACTGATTGAGGGATTGATTCCGCAAGTGTTTAACTTCTATCAGAGTGTATATTTGCTTAAGATTGACAAATTAACTGACTGCATGTAGCTTGAGCTTCTATCTAGTATGTTTTTTGGCCTGGCTGACAGAAACGCTGATTGATTTACTGATTGATTGACTGATTGATTGATTGATTGACTGATTGACTGATTGATTGACTGATTGATTGACTGACTAAAAGACTGTAGCGTTAGTTTCTATCTTGAGTATTTCTATCCAGAATGATTGATTGACTGATTGATTGATTGATTGACTGACGATCTGATTGATTGACTTATATTACAGAATGATCAATCACTTTCCCAATTCGATGGAACTGTCACGCAAGGATCTGCTGGTGAAGAACATAAAGCGATATCGCAAGGATTTGGAGCGCAAGGGCGACGCACTGGCCGAGACATTGCCGATGCAGACAAAACTCGGAATTGGCGGTACACGCTACATGCATTTGGATATAATCCCAATGACATTCGTACTGCCCTCCGACTACAATTTGTTTGTGGAGCAATTCCATAAGAATCCGGCCAGCACATGGATCGTTAAGCCCTCGGATAAGTCGCAGGGCGTTGGCATCTATTTGATCAACAAACTGTCCAAGCTGAAAAGATTTGCGTACGAGGCGCGCACCTTCTACCCGCACTTTCATCGCGACACCTGTGTCATCTCCAAGTATATCGATAACCCACTGCTCATCGGTGGCAAGAAGTTCGATCTGCGACTCTATGTCTTGGTCACCACATTCAATCCCATCAAGGCGTACCTGTACAACGAGGGCTTCTGTCGCTTTTGTACCCAGAGATACGATCAAACCGAGATCGATAATGTTTTCATGCATCTCACTAATGTTAGCATACAAAAGAATAATGTAAGTTCCACATCAAAACCGAGATCCATTTGAAAATATGTGATCTCTAATACCCGTTACTTAAAAAATATGTAAAAGGGTATATTGTATTCGTTGAAATGTATTTAACTGGGAAAAGGAAGCATTTCCGGCCCTATAAAGTAAATATATTCTTGATCAGCATCAACAGCCGAGTCGATATAGCCATGTCCGTCTGTCAGCCCGTGTGAGATAATAAATCTCAGAGACTATAGGAGCTAGAGTAACTGAATTTGGCACAGAGACTTCTATAAACCAGATCAAGTTTGCTTAGAATTTTAGCCACGCAACAACGAACAGGTTTTAAGATATTCGGTTTTTTTTTAATTAAAGTTAACTGCTATTATTGGCTATAATCCTACTAAATTTCAACAAGATTGGACAAATTTCAAGCAATGTAAGTGCCTAAAAGAACGCAATAAAAAATATTTTATGCACATTTAAATAAGTAACGGGTATTCTATAGTCGGGAGCTCGACTATAGCCTTTTCCGCGTGTTTCTTTTTTATTTGCAGGCAGAGTATAATACAATACATGGTGGGAAATGGTCGATGCAGAACCTGTGCCTCTATTTGGACAGCATACGGGGGCAGGGAGTTTCCGAGCAACTCTATCGGCGCATTCAGGAGACCATTCGTCACTCTCTGGACGCTGTGGCGCCAGTGATGGCAAATGATCGACATTGCTTCGAGGTCTATGGCTATGACATCATTATCGATAACAATCTAAAGCCTTGGCTGATCGAAATCAACACGTCCCCGTCGATACATTCAACCACGAAAAATGATTGCACACTAAAGACGCGACTCATTGATAATGTTTTAGATGTTGTCATACCGCCCAGTGGAATGCCTGAGTAAGTTCACTCATTGAACAAAAATAGTCGTTAGAAATAATAATTTTTAAGAGTATTTAGTCCTGTACCCAAAAAGGTGCAGAGACCATGAGACTTGTGACAATGTCTGTCCGTCCCTTCGCTTATTCTGTTTTCGATCCAAATTGAAAGTTCAGTTTTAATTATTAATATGGTTAAGTCGAACTTTCCTAAATCGAATCACCATTATTCAAAGAAAAAGTTCGACTAAGGGAATTATTTTTTTTTTTAAGTCTTTTAACAGAAACTACCGGCCCATATTTTTGTTCGAGTTATGGAAGTTCGAGTTTCGGAACCAGAATTGTGTGAAGTTTGCTCAGTAAACGCTATTGCCACTCGATTTTGTTCGTGTTAGAGAAAATTCGTATTAAGGAAGCTCGACTGTGTATAAATTTTTTTATTTTAGTTTTTTGACATTTTTATTTTATTTATGATGATTGAATCGATCTTGTGTAGATTTGTAAAACTTTAAAAGCAAGTAATTTTCTGGCTAATGCCAAAAATCTTAAAAAAAAAAAGTACTTAGGAAAGAGATATTTTTATAAAGTCAAACTTAAAACTATCTTAAAATGAAAATATTTGGCTGCGAATTTTTTCCGAAATATAATTAAAAACAAGTTGTAAAAATTTTAAACGCTAATAGTTTTTTACACGTTTTTTTCAATAACAGTGAACGCTGGTCCAAAACGCCCACCAAGGAGTCCCTGAAGAACTTTACGCTTCTGACGCCTGTGGTGCTGCCCAAGTCACGAACGACAGCAGCAACAGCAACAACGACAGCAACAACAGCGACGGCAACGTCAAAAACGAAAGCATTCAGTCAAAAGAGGTCCAAGCATTTGGTAAAGCGTTTAGTGGTCGCCTCAATGCCAATGCCGACACACGGCTTAAAGCCAAAGTTATCGAAGAAGATGGCGCTGTTGAAAAAGTCAACCGATGGCAAGAAATCGAAGACGTTAACAAAACGTGCCGCTCAAAATGCAGGGTTATCGAAACGCGTATCGAAATAAATCAGCATTTAGCAGATAAATCACTGCGTTTATCTGTCGTAATCGAGAGTAACTAGCAGATGATCTAAATGATCTATAATTTGGTATAACAAACCTTAACAAATGATTGGTGAAAGGGAATCAAGTGAGACTAAGCTACTTACTTACCCAATTGTTCTTCTCAACTATAGTTGTTGATTAGTCTCAATTGTTTCCAGTTTACCAATTATTCCGTTAATAAATTCAATTTCAGTAGCAAAACAACAACAATATGTAACAGGCGTTTGTTTTGTTTATTATCAAAAAGTCAAGAATTCTGTCGAATATTAAAGTCATTGAATTTCATGTTCGACTCGATTTGTAAGGTATTCAAAAGACGCTCCAATTTTTTCTTGATTATCCTTTTTAAAGTTCCCAGATGATCAGTTTATAGCGACGAATTCTTCTTTAAGCGTCCATTGGCATCCGTCGGCTTAAAAAACATTCTCTTCATGGTATAGATTAATATAATCTTAAGTCTCTTTAGTTTAATTGTACCTTTGATTATTTGAAAAGTATGCAAAAGTATTGTCTGTAACAGAAGAAAGCAAAACTCTTTATCTGAATATGGAAACTTAAATTTTTAATTCGCAACATAATTTGCAATATACAAAATACTAAATAATAATACAAATATTACAATATATACTATATGATTAATACGATCTAATCCGAAGTCGCGTCTTGTTTGAATGCCCAGTTTAATTATTTAGCTGGGCTTATGTCTAATACAATCTTAAGTTGTTTAATAATTAGCTTATTGAATAAAGATGAATGTAAGAAAAAAAAATTAATTAATTGGACTTTAAGTTTTACTTTGCAATTTTTCACACTTGCACACAAAATGGCGACCGCTTTAAAGCTAGACAAAAAAATGATGTATATATAATTTTATAGATATATATAAATATAATGGTATGTAAATATTTAGATGATGTATAGATAAATATGCCTGTTAAGTTATTTACAGCATGGTTTTGACTTAAATTCTATTTCTCAAGTGACAAATTAAGTTGTCTTTCGCTTTTAACATTTTTATTCAAACAAAATGAATATTTAAATATATATTTTATTACAATGTATTTGAAAAAAAGTTGTCTAGATTTCTGTTTGAGACATGTTTCTTATTTTTCGTATAAACTGAATTTGTTTTCGCCTTTTCATTGATTGATTCATCACTTTCAACTTAATTTGAATTGTAAGTTTGTATTTACATGGTCTTTGACTTAGCCTTAAACGATTAATACAATGTAGCTTAACTTAAACTTAGCGCTTTTCTTTAGAATCCTCGATGCGCTTTACATGGAATACTTTTATTTTTGTAATGTATTTCTTTAATGAGCTTAACTATAAGCATATGCGTGTGTTTGTGGGTGTATGTGTGGCATTTTTGCCCTTGTCAAATGGATGAAAATAATATTTTTTATTAAATTAAAACAAAAACAAACAAAAAATTGTTTTTTGTCAAGCTGGTTGACAGTTGAAATTGTTTTGCCGGCCGCTTGCGTCTCACACGCGTTGCGTGCCCCGTGTTGATGCCACAAGTGTTGTTGCTGTTGTGCTTCTAGCATTCGGTGGCATAGTAGAACACCTCCACTTCGCTCAGCTCCGAGTGCCGGACTGTGTGTGGACTCTCCACGAGGACGTCGCGTGTGGCGCGCGCATGCGCCAGCACCTATAGTCACACCTTCGAGGCGTGCGGCTGTGCACCGGCGCCACTGCCGTACTGCGACTGCGACTGCGCCTTCTGCACCGTCTGATAGGTGGGCTGCTGCTGTTGCTGTTGCAACTGTTGCTGTTGCTGTTGCTGTGGCTGTGGCATGCCACTCTGCTCGCGTATGGTGACCTGGGTCACGAATGGACCACGACTGCGTGCGCTGCTGTTCAAGGATGCCGGCGAGAAGCCATTGAGTGCCGCTGCCTTCCAATGCGGCTGCTGCTGTGCCACATTCACACTGATCGGCGACGAGGTGTTGCCATTGTGCAGACCATGGCTATGATTATGGCTGTGATTGTGATTGTGGCTATGCTTAATGCTGCCCACACGCTGCTGCTGCACCGTATCGTACTCATAATAGCTGCTCATCGGACGCATGACACCATTCGACTGTTGCTGCTGCTGCTGCTGCTGCTGATGTGCCGCTGCTGCTGCTGCGGCTGCTGCTGCCACAGCTGCTGCCGATGGTGGCAGTGGCAACGGTGGCTGCTGCTGCTGTTGGCTGGAGGCTGAATGCATACTAACGTCCTGGGAACGCGCGCTGCGCTGCGAATGGTAATGCTGATGGCGTCGACTGCAAAAGCGTATAATACAAATGAGTGTGTGTTTTTTCGAAGATGAGGGAGGGATTCATTGCTTAAAAGCAGCGGTGGGCAACTACAACAACAACCCTATTAGAGTCTACATAAGTTGGGAGCAGCCGCTGCTCCCGGAGCCACTGCGTGCCCACCGCTGCTTTTAAGGATTTTAATACGAATTGTACTAGAGTGTAAGGATAAACGAGTAAGGAACTAAAACTACTCATTAAACCAACAAGCCAGCTATTGTGTTAGTGTGTGTCAATGCGTGTGTGCTTGTATGTGTGTGTGTTGGTGTGTAGGTGTAGGTGTGTGTTACCTTTCAGCCTCGACTTTGATGCGCTGCCTGATCACCTGTTGTCGCATGCATTCGAGCGTCGACTCAGAAAGCGCCTCTTGAACGCCTCGATCATCGCTGTCCAGTGTTGGTTAATGGTTATCAGATGATTATGATGCGATTGTGTGTGTGTGTGGGGTGGGTATGTGTGTGAACAAACAAGTGTGTAAAAGAGATACATACATATATGGTACACAGAGTAAAAAGAGAAAGAGACATGAAACAGAGTGACGGGTTAATAAGACATACACAAACAAAACAGAACAAAACATAAATAACACATATCGAAACACATCCAAATAGTGTTTTTTTAACTAAACCCACATATCCTTAATCGGGACTCCATAGGGGACTTCATAAACCTGTTCAAAGTTATAGCTGCATTTTTAAGGTTACTTTCTCTGTTGCGCACAAGTATTTTAAAACAATATTGGATTCTCTCTCTCTGATTCACAGGGAAACTATATTTCTCAATTGAATTAAATATTGATAATATTATAATTCTTGTTTCTGTATGAACTTTAATATACTAATTTGTATGGATGTTTAGAGGAGTCTAATTTCCAAGAAATTATCAAATGTACTTGAAAATGTTTCAGTCTTCGATAAAAACCATAACAAAGTAAATATAAATAGATCCATACAATCTTAAAACAAATTGTTAATTTACGAGCTAATTTCATAAACTAATAAAGTTACTTTATCAGAGAATACATCTACACTAGCCAGAAAAACTATGCGAACAACCCTCTTTTTACTTAAACAGCAAGTCTTCATATTAAAAAAAATATATTTGGAAAGGTCTTTTAAATTCCGCCACTTTTTATGTGAAAAGTAGGAAAAAGGGGTTAAAATAGTTAATTTTTTTTTTATCACTTTTCAAAAAATCATAAAAAATACTAGCGAAGAGATTTTTGAAAGTTATTTTTTGCAGTCACTCTTAGAATTGTTTCAAGATTTTTTTTGCATCAAAATATTTTTTCTAAAAAATCGAGGATAAAAGTTGAAAAAGTAGGCGTTCACAAAAATTCGAAATTTTTGCACCATTCATTCGGAATTTAAACGTCCTTTCCAAACATATTTTTTTTACTACGAATACTTGACTTACTATAGCTGTTGTACGCATAGAATTTCTGGCTAGTGTTTCTATATCTTTTACACTTCCGTATAATTTCTTCTTTGGTAGGCTCAGTAATATTTGTAGTTTTTGGCAGAGCACAGCTAAATAAGTATAAAAAGATCTATTACATAGAATCATTTAGAGTGAACAATAAGTTTTTTGTTTTTTTATATTCTTAGCTTTCTTCTACAATTCTATGATTCGTTCCTATAAATCTTTGATTGATTTTCCTCCATTTGAAATCAAATTTTGCCCTATGAGATCTCTTTGCTAGCTCTACTTATGTCGACTATACACCCGGTTAAGATTAGTTGTTTGTTAGCCAGCACCACTTGATAACAGTTAGATGAATATATATAATATATATATTAGGGTGTCCCTTATTTGGTCAAAGTCAATATTTTTAAATGCATATGGGCTAGTTCTGTTCATTAGGTCCTAAAGCACTCAGAAATAAATTTTTACCTTAATCGGAGTATGATAACCCGTGCCGACTTGGATCGGAAAATTTAAAGATTATATGGGACAAAAAAAAATTTTTTTTTATTTTTTTAATTTTTTATTTTTTTATTTTGTTTATTAGGTCCTAAAGAACTCAAAACCAAGTTTTCACCTTAATCGGAGTACGATAACCCATTCAAATTTGCATCGAAACATGAAAAATCATCGAAAAATGTATAATCAGTGTTAAAATACTGTTTTTTCATGTTTCGATGCAAATTTGAATGGGTTATCGTACTCCGATTAAGGTGAAAACTTGGTTTTGAGTTCTTTAGGACCTAATAAACAAAATAAAAAAATAAAAAATTAAAAAAATAAAAAAAAAATTTTTTTGTCCCATATAATCTTTAAATTTTCCGATCCAAGTCGGCACGGGTTATCATACTCCGATTAAGGTAAAAATTTATTTCTGAGTGCTTTAGGACCTAATGAACAGAACTAGCCCGTATGCGTTTAAAAATATTGACTTTGACCAAATAAGGGACACCCTAATATATATGTATATGACATGATATGTGATATATTATGAGGGGGGGCGGGGGGATCAGCCTCTCACCTAATCTGATGCTGATGCAGATCTTCATAGTTGGCATAATGTTGATAGCGATGATTGAATATGTCATTCTGATGAATGCCACCATTGGCAGTTGTTGCACCACCGACCGTTGCACCACCGACACCGACACCGACACTGACACCAGCACCACCACCGCCAGTGGCATTTGGAGCTGGCAGCGGCGGAGGTGGCTGATAAGCTGGCGGCTTTCCATTACGCTCCAAGGCAGCCAAAGCAGCAGCTGGAATTTGTTGTAGTTGCTGCTGTTGCTGTTGTTGCAGCTGCTGCTGTTGCTGTTGCTGTTGCAGTTGTTGTTGCTGCACAGATGTGTGAGGAGTGGTCGAGGCCAGCGAGGATGTGGCATAGGTATCGACGGGCACGACGCCATCCTTGCGATTCTTGCCAAAGCGAAACATGTAGCCAATGCCGCGCAGGATGCTCGGCTTCTTGGCACGCGACTTGCTGCCGTGCTTGCCGTCGTTGAGGGAGCTCTGGAAGGGTCCGTTGCGCTGCGAGGCGAAGCCGCCCTCGTGATCGCCCTCCTCCAGCAGCCAGGTCTTGCGCGGCTCTAAAAATATACAATATATAAATGTTAGAGTGCAAATAAGAGTTATGAATGATAATTTCAACTAAAAAAATCAATGTCAAGGAAATATGCTACAGTAAAATGGTGCACATCAAAATTTCTACTTCAGTCGGAGCTATCTATATCTGCCAAAAACTTCTGTTTTCAATTTATAAGATATAAATCAAATTTAATTCTTATTTTTAATTCTTATTTCAAATGTAAAAAATAATCATTAATTCTCAATTTTTTAATAAAAGTTGATAAATAACACTTACTATATTTCTGTTTTTTTTTTCAATAAAAATAAAAAATAAGTTATTTTTTATTTTTAATTTAAAAGTTGAAATGTTCAATGTTAAATGTAATAGAAAAATTAGGATCCTTAATTTCTTCCTTAAAGGACATGTGATGCATCATAGGGTCTCGAGTCATAGATCAAAAATATTTTTAAATTTTGGTAATACACCACTGGGTTCAAAAGATATTTAAATTAACTTTTTTTTTTGTTTTTAAAATAAAAGTTGCGGTAGTTCTCTTATTTGTAACTTTTAAAATAAAAATCAAAATAAACTCTTATTTTTTATTTTTATGGAAAAGATCAGAAATAAGTGTTATTTCTCAACTTTTATTAAAAAAATGAATTTTAACAATTATTTTTGACTTTTTAAACAAAAATTAAGAATAATTGTTAATTCGTAACTTTAAAACTAAAATTTGAAAATAATTGAATTTTAACGATTATTTTTGACTTTTTAAATACAAATTAAGAGTAATTGTTATTTCGTAACCTTAAAATAAAAATTTTAAAATAATTGTTAATGTGCAATTTGTAATTTAAAACTTATAAAAGTTACGGTCCCTGCTAGCTTCTGCTTACTGTTTGCATCCGGTTCGCTGACAACCGCGGCACGTAGACTGTCTTCCCGTCCGCGTCCGCGTGGCGCACGCAGCGCGTGATGCGAGCGCGGCTCGTCGGACATCTGCAGCTCCTGGACCATGGTCTGCAGCGACTCCAGCGACGACGATTTCTTCAGTCCCAGCGAGGGTCCCAAGTCGCCCAGCTGGTCGCGCGCCTCCGCCTCGGCGACGAGCATCTGCTGCTCCCGCTGCTCGATGTGCGAGCTGGTCTTGGCGTGCTTGTATCCCGCCGCGGCAGCTGCCATCTGGGCATTCGCGCTGGCGATCCGAGCGGTCAGCGACTCGATGGAGCCGCCGTACACCGCCGACTTGGTCAGCTGAATGCGACGCTCGCGTTCCCGCTCCTCGCGCAGCTTCTTGTTGCGCTGATAGGTTCCCGTCTCGCGGGCATCCAGCGCCGCGTGATGCTTCTCCGAGATGCTGCGCCGTCCCAGGGCGTCGCGCGAGAAATGCTCCACGCCCGAGTTGTTCGTCTCCAGGCTCAGCTGCGACGAGTACGTGGCGTCGAAGTTGCCACCCGTCCCGCCGGCCACCGTTGCCCCAACTTGTCCCATGCCGGCGCTAGCTTGCGATGTGTTCGCGCTGCTCGCGTTGCAGTGTTGACCATCGTGTCCTCGCACCGGCAGCGTGCTGCAAGCGGAGAGAATATCAAATTATTATTTACTGCCTAAAGTAACACAAACAATCAAATATAAACTATGTACAAAATATAAAGAGTTCTAAAATGAGATGAAAATACGGAAAATCATCAATTTAGAAATTAAAATATGAAAACTTTTAAAAAAGGAATTTGGCAAATTAAATTAAAAACATTCACAGAACAGCATTAAGCAAAAATCAATATTTTTTTATGTTAGCAAAATTATAATTTTTTTTTTTTATTGCTATTGCGAATTTTGTTGTTCCAAGAGTTGCAAAAATAAACTAAGAAAAAAATGTTAGTCTAAACAAGGACGCAAAAAGCTGGAAGCATAAAATTAAAAATTCAAGAAACTAGAAACAACATTTAGGAAAAGTTTATTTTATTAATATTTGAAAAGGTTTCAAATTATTCTATTTTTAAACAAGGTGGGCAAAAAATTTATATGTTCTGTTATGTTTTCCCTTAATTCTAAATAAATGATACGATGAAGTGTTAAGTGTCACCAGAATTAATGAAATGCTCTTGATTCCTGCTTTTCCAATAGTAATAGTAATAGTAATAGTAGTTTAATATCCTAATAAAATTATTCTTAATTTTCATATTATAGATTTTATTTTATAATTTTGCTTGTCTCATATTTATTTCCAAATATCGATATACTACGTTTAGTTTGTCGAATTTCTTATAAGGAATCGATTTACGACAACACTTAACATACTACTGTGGGCAAAAAGTATCGGGAATTTTAAATTTAAAAAATTTTGGGATTCCAATTGGAACAAATGTTTGTACTTTTAGGTTGGCACTACTATCATTAACATCTGTGCAAAATTATACGTTAAAATATTCATTAGTGTTTAAGCTACGATTAGTTTGGTACGACGCCAAATGTGCATTTGGCGATTTTGGTGCCAAAAAACGGTCAATTTCATCGAAAAAAGCCCCGCGTAGAAGTGAGTGAAACAATGTTTTCTGACTACCAGGACAAGATAAAACGCATTATTACGGGCGATGAGACTTGGATCTACGCTTACGACATGGAAATTACCGATCAATCGAGCGAATATCGGCTAAAGGTGAGCCGAGACCGAAAAAATCGCGTCAAATTTGCTCAAAAATCAAGGTCATGTTGACAGTTTATTTGGATTATCGTGTTGTAGTTCATTATAAATTCCTTCCGACCAACCAAACTGTCAACAAGGAATATTGTTTGAGAGATTTGCGTCGTTTGCGCGAAGCTATGCGTAAAAAGACGCCAGAACTATGGGCTGACAACTCATGGTTCTTGCAACACGATAATGCGCCCTCTCATACTGCCCCTGTTCTTCGTGACCATTTTGCCAAAAACTCGACCAAAATTTTCCCACAGCTACCTTTTTCGCCTGATTTATCTTCGTGTGACCTCTGGCTATTTTCTAAGCTCAAAAGACCACTCCGAGGACACCGTTTCGAGTCGATTGAGGAGATTCAACCAAAATCGCCAATTGCACTTTTGGCGTCGTACAAAACTAATCGTAGCTTAAACACTAATGAATATTTTAACGTATAATTTTGCACAGATGTTAGTGATAGTAGTGCCAACCTAAAAGTACAAACATTTGTTCCAATTGGAATCCCAAAATTTTTTAAATTTAAAATTCCCGATACTTTTTGCCCACAGTAGTAACTAGGACAATAATTGCAATTCGCTTTGAACTTACGGTGACATGGGTTCCGCATCGTCCTCAATGAGGAGCGCCGTGTTGCCGTGGCCATTGAGCAGCTGCAGCTGCGCCGGCGACCAGTTGTCGTTGGTGGCCATGTAGTAGCTTTCGTTGCGCAACGCTGCATTGTTGCCGCCCAGAGGCGGAGGTGGCAGACGCCGCTGTGACTGCGACTGAGCTTGCGATTGGTGTTGCTGCGATTGATGTTGCTGCAGCTGTTGTTGATGCGACGGCTGCGCAGAGTTTGTGGAGCAAATGCCACCGGTTAGACGATCCAAAACGGGATTGCTCCATCTACAATAAAGATGAAGGAATGTAAGCCGAGTATGAGCAACAGATAAATTCAAGAAATCATTTTACAAAATTCTTATAACTTTGTGGCGAACTACGTAACAGGCGAAAGGAGCAATTGAAGTAGTTATATTTTTGGGTCAGCATCAGCAATCGAGTCAGAGACAACAAGAACTAGAGCTACTAAATATTGCAGATTGTTTTTATTTCCAAACTTTTTTACAACTCCGCAAATAATTAAAAACTCACTTTAAACCCAATGTAAACGATTTAACTCAAATGTCAATCGATAGGATGTATGAATTTCAAAACGATTGGATAACAAATTTGAAAATTATTCAAGAAATTTACAGAAATTCATTACAGAAAGGAATTTTGAATGAAACGAAAAGATATGGGGATATACATACAGTGACACACAAAAGTATTGCCAATGGAAAGGTCAATTAAATTCCGATTGAATAATACAAAACTTTCCTTAATCCATTTAGTACCAATGAAATATTTCGAATTTATGTAAATGTCTACTTTTGAAACTTTTTCCCTCGAATTTAAAAAAAAAGTGTTTTGATTAAAAAAAATTCTTCAAAGAAGTCTAGGAGTGACTGCAAAAAAAAATTTTCTAAAATCTGTTATTTAATATTTTGTATAATTTTTGGAAAATTGCTCAAAAGGCAATTATTCAGCATTTTCATACAATAAGTGCCTTATAAGAAATTTTCAAAAAATTACAAAAAAAAATAAATAAAAGTTCTTGCTGTGCAAATACTTTGGTGTGTCACTGTACACATGTATATATTATCGACATTTGAATAAAATACTTTATTTAAGTAGAAATCCTTTAAAAAGCTTATTCAAAATCGTATTCTCCGATATTGTTATAATATTTGACTTTCTTTTTTTGTTTTTGACTTCGTTTGGAAAAAGTTAGACAAATTAAGGTAAAGTGGAACAAGTTAAATATCGATTGCCATTTTTAGAGTTCTTTTTTTTACTGTGAGTACCGAGCAAATGGATTGGAGTACATTGCTTACCTGTTCATATCGCTGCCGGCGCTGCCAGGTCCGTTTCCGCTGCCGCGCGGCTCTCGTTTCTCCGGACTTAGGTAGATGACCGTGGCGCCGGAATTGTCGCTAGCATTGGAGCTGCTGTTGTTGTTGTTGTTGTGGCCATTGGTATTGCTTCCGCTTCCGTTGCTGCTGTTGCTGTTGCTGTTGCTACTATTGCTATGACTATGGCTATGCTCCAAAATGTCACTGGTGCTGGCAGATCGCAGTATCTTGCGTCCGACTAGCAGGGTTATGGTGCCCGGATGCTTGCCCGGATTGTTGACCATAGCACGACGCAGTGTCTCCATGGCCTCGGCATTGTTCTGGCCCCGCAGCGAGACGCCATTCACGCTCAGCAGCTGATCATTCATTCGGAGGCGTCCATCCCGCGATGCGGCGCCACCATGGATGACATTCTTCACGAATATCCCCAGGTCGCCATCGTGTTTCATGCCACCGCTGCCGGCACTGGCCGTCGATGCGTTCAGATTGGAGCACGTCTTGCCCTTCACACTGACCCCCAGGCCGGCCTTCTCCGTGTCATGGACGGGAATGTGCAGGGTCAACTCCTCCCGCGAGTGCCAGCTGCTGCTGCTCGGCGGCAGGCTGTCCTGTAAATGGGAATGCAACAAAGAGGATTAGCCCCAATCATCAAGAGATGAGCACCAGTCGATGACACTTACATTGGAAGCTGCCGACTCGCTGCCCGCATCAATAAAGTGCTGAGATTCATTGAGCTGCGCCTGCTGCTGCAGCTGCTGCTGCTGGAAGAGCGACCTGGCACTGCTCGACTTTTGCACGGGAATGGACACGGATGCGGATGCGGATGCGGAAGTGGCAATGCCATTGGAACCGGAAGCGGAAACAACCGCTGGAGCCACTGCAACGACCTTCTCCACAGGCTCCGGCTGCAAATGTTACAAAAAAAACAAACAAACATTGCATTTAATAATTTAATTTAGTTTATCTTTGTATCCCACTAAATACAATTTAATAAAATGGATAAAATCACGAGTACAAAGTATCTACTTTAAAATAACAGCCACAATACATATGGGTATTTCCAAGATCGAGAACGCGACATTTGTACGTCTTTAAATGAAAAAAAAAAAATTTCAAAAGTTGACATTGAAAAAATGTTTTTTCACATGTTTAATGCATTTTAACATCATTATTTTTATTATAAAAGACAAGCTTTGAGGACTTGTCGTTTTCGCAAAATGGAAGTCATGTTTGACTTCATCTTGAAACATGCGAAAGTCTGCGAAATGTGTCGAGTAATTTGGAAGAAAATACTCTTAAACCATAATAAAATAATGTAGTTTTCCATTTTAGAAATAAATTTGATGTGTTACGAACATTTTATTTATTTTACAAGTTGTATTAGTAATTTGTAACGGGACATCGCGAACGTGACAAGATTTCCACCTAGTTTGTTCCAAGAATATGTTCATTAAATTTTATTCGATATATCGAAAACAGCTTATAAAACTTGTTTTAAATTTAACTTTCAAATTGAAATTGAAAGTTTCAATATATTTCTATGTTTTAAAATGGTTCATGTTACAATCTTACAATCTTTGGAAGTAAATTTTTAAAGAAAATGGCCAACAATATAGAAAATGCGAATTTATTCCAATGTAGAATCTATATGTTCATCCAATTGAATTTCTTCTTGCGTATATTGCTTCAATGAATAACTTGAATACATTTTTGGAAGAAGATTTCACAAGATATGAGTTTTTGATTAATTTTACGTTTTTGGGCGAGGTGGATCTTTTTTTGGAAATTCCCCTATGTATGTACATATGTATGTATCATAGTTTTATGAAAAACATGCTTGTTGCTTGTTTCTTGAAATATCTTATGCAATCTTAGTTATATATCCCGATGAAATTTGGCTTAAATTCGAATATTATAATATGATATGCAATATAGCTAGGAATTAATGTATGGAAATCTATGACGTATTCAATAAGAAAATTCATTTTAAAAATAACATTTTAACGTAATTTAATAAAAGTTTTTTTTTTTTGAGAAATAATCCAAGTTTATAAATGCTAATTTTAAATTTATTTAATTTTTTGTTAATGACTTAATAACACAGCTTGACACAAATGACGGCGATGGAACATTAATGTATGACTGTTCTTTTTTGAGGTTGACAGGATGGGAATCGAGCCGAGTTTTTCTTTTACAATCGGAAAATTCTTAACGAGATTATAGTTTGTTAATATTTATTATAACTTATCTAAAAGTTCGCAGAGTATTAAATTGTCTTGTTAAATTAGTAAGCTATGTAACGTACTGTAAATTACTTTGGAATTCAATTTTAAATCAAAATAAAATAAAAGGAAATAAATAAATGTGTGGACAACTTACACCGACGGCCATTTCGGCGAGTTCCTGCTGGCGGGAGACAACGATGCGCACTGTGGCGCCGGCGGGCATGCCGCGGAGGATGGCGACCACGTCCGTTTGGGTCTTGCCGGTCATCGGGGTGCCGTCGACCTCGAGGAGACGATCGCCGGGCTTGAGGCGTCCGTCCTCGATGGCGGCGCCGCGGGGCAGAATGTTCTTGATGTAGATGGGGCAGTGTCCGCCCGCGGGATTATCGCGCGTGGTCACCGAGAAGCCCAGGCCGTTGGGTCCCTTCTTCAGCAGTATCTCGATCTTGCGACCCAGCTTGCGGGTGTTGGCCACCTGCAGCGAGGTGCCGACGGGAGCAGCGTGTGGCTTCCTCGTGGGCGACACGGTGGCCACCTCAACCATCTCGGCCACCTTGGAGTCACGACGTTGCTGCTGGCGACGCTGTTGGTCGCCGCGCAGGACGCGCACTCTCAGCTCGGATGACTCCAGAGCACGACGCAGCTGCTCCTGGACCTGGGACTCGCTGAGGCCAATCAGCTTGATGCCATTGATCTCCAGGATGCGATCCTCGCGACGCAAGCGTCCACGTTCCGCCCGACTGCCCGGCTCGACGTGCTGGACGAGCAGTCCGCCGCCGTGCTCCTTGTCCGGCATCGCCGTCAGTCCCAGCGGACTGCCGTACTCGTTGATGATCAGCAGCATCTCGCCGTCCTTCTCCCGTATGGACTCGTAGGCCTGGCCCAGCGGCTCCTTGCGCTTGCTCTCGCGCGGCAGGGATTTGCTGGAGTACGCGCTATTCGGCAGCGACGTCGGCATCGGTTGTTGTTGCTGCTGCAGCTTCTCGGCCGCCTCCATCCACTTGTAGCCATTGCCATCGCCCAGGAACTGCATCGATAATCGGCCAGAGCGAGCAAATGGCTGATGACCTCCAGTTCCAGCTCCAGCTGCAGCTGCAGCATGTTGTGGTTGCTGTTGCTGCTGCAGCAGCTGCTCCTTCAGCTGTGCCGCCGTGTCGTCCTCCTCCTCCCACTGCGGCGACAGCTGACCTCCGGCCTTGTCCAGCATTAGGCGCTCCGGCGAATCTCCGCCGGCATAATGAGGCGCCGCCGCGGACCAACGTTTGTTGCCGCCCTCCGCCTTGAGGGAGGCCAACAGATTGGGATCGCTGCTGCGACGCACCATGAGGCCAACTCCCAATCCGGCCATTGGACCCGACGTGGTGCTGGTCACCTCAATGTGCGGCGTGGACAGATCCCGTGTGGGCGCCTCTGTGTTTGTCGGATCCCGGAAAATGTCCGGCGATCCAGTGCCCACCGATGAGCTGCCCGAGGCGCCATCGCCGCCGCCCTGCGGCACTCCAGGATCGGGACCCGAGTCCTCAAAGTGGGCCAGTATCTGCTCCCGATCATCGGCCACGTCGCGCACACAATCATCGGGATCCAGGATGCCCGACTGTGTCTGCAGATGGTGCACGGCCACCCAGGAGCCCGCTTCCTGAAATCACAAGAGCAAACAGATTCAAGTGTGAATGGAATTGAATTGAATTGGAATATGCAAAAGAATAGACGCTTCGCGTAATATGTACGTGAGTAGCCAGTAATTAAAATTGGGTGAATTGGCGTCACAATGTCGCCTTCTTCACCGACGACGAGCATAAAACAACACTGCAATGAGTACAACAATCTTTATCACATTTTCTCCACAGAACTCTCGCTTTCTTCCTTCAAATCAGCCCTTTTCCTCTTCCTTTCTGGAAATCCCTGACCTCACTAACTTTAATACTTGTATTATTACTAATTATTATTACTAATACTTTTAGATACGATTGGGTTTTTCTGGGTTTTCCCCAATCTTTGCAATAAATGTTGGATCATTTTTAACATTGTTGAATACCCCACGATATTTAATTTTATAATTTTTTAGTTTTATAATTTTTTATCATTTCAGTTAAATTTAATTTTAATTAATTTAATATTACTTATTTTTAATATCATTTAACTTTTACTTAATTGACACTAAATAAATAAATAAAATAAAAATAAAAAAAATAAAATAAAAACAAATAAATAAAAACAAAAAAAATAAATAAAAATACTTTATGACCCTTGCAGAAACAAACAACAACAACACAGCAAATGAGCTGCTTCAAGTTGAGGCAATGAACTCAAATAATTACCAAAAATAAAAAGAATTCCTGATTTTGTGGTTGTCGTGTGGTTAATACTGCATAGAGATTATATTAATGGATTTATCCATTCAATAAGTGTTGGATTATAAACTGTTTGCTTAACTTAAATCTTATATTAATTTAATTATTGGTTTACTATTTTAGTTGAATTTTTATTGCTTTTATTTAAATTACTTTTTGTCGGGCTTTGATAATTATTAGATAAGTCAACTATAATTACTAAATAGATAAATTAAATAAGTCAATCGTTACGAAAGGACAGCCCTACATTCTCAGCTTCAAATCGGAAATTTCAAAGACAAAGACAAAGACACCATCGCTTGCAGTACAATTTGAAGAGGAGTCTTCTGCCAAGATGCTATCAACTCGATTTTGCGCTTCCGGGCCTTGAAACAATTGCCCAATTGGCCATGTCGTTGAGTCATTGGCGCAACTCAGCTGGCTTTACTACTTATTTAGCTTAGCTTAGCTTAGCTCAAAGCTCTAAGCTACCAACCATATTGGCTTGAGAAACTGCCTAACGTGGTTGTAGTCGTAGTCGGTTAAAAAAAGACGACCTCCAGCCACCCAAAAAAAAAAAACACACACATAAAAAACTGCAATGGACAACGTTAAAAGGCAAACGAATCAAGTTGGCATCGCTGTCATTGCTGCCTGCTTGGCATTCCATTGAATTCCAGCACACAAATGCCAAATGCCGAAAACTGGCCAGCAACAACAACAGTAACAGAAACAGCGGCAACATCAACAACAACAACAACAACAATTGCATCATGGCCTGAAACCAGTCATGGAATCAACGGAGCGTGCGCTTCGCTCCCTGAACTAAACTGGAGAATTGGAGAACTGGAACGTCAAGTTTTCGGCGGTTTTTTATTCGCCAGTTTGCACCACTGACAATAAAAAATCACACACAATGCTATTGTTATTGTCTTTCTGTTGCTGTTGTTGCTGTTGCTGTTACTGTTCTTGGATTTATGGGTCAAAGAGCGTTCACTGGCATTGCATTCTATTGTTGTTCCAAACAGTTCCACAAATTGATTTTGTTTTTATTTGTTTACTTTTATAATATTGACACTGATCAACAAGGTTTTTGTCGCTAGCTATAACTAAACTACAGTCTTTTAACTCCAGATTTCGGCCCGAGCAAAAAAATATTATCTTATTATCTCAGCTGTTTTTCATCCTTACTTACAATAAAAGAGTCCTGTAAAAAATAATAAATAACAATTACAAAATAAGAGTTATTGTCATTATTGCTTGTATTTGTAGCCGCACAGTGGCTCAAGATGTTTGAAAAGTATCCAATAACCAATACAAAATTGTATTAAACTGTTAGAAAATTCAATTACTTTCAAGATAGTAACTTGTATTACAACTGCAAATTACTTTAATGTAATTTATGCTTTAACGTTAACACAAATCGATGCCGTTAATAGTCAATATTCTATTCTTTTTATAGTAATCGATAAACAATTAAAAAATAGCTGTCAACTAGGAATCTTGCTTAGAAGTAATTTTAAACCATATTTATGTGTTAAATTATTTTATTTGATTTGCAAACATCGATACAAGCAAACGCAAAATCGAGCAGCATCGATTTTTTTCCGATATTTTCGATATTAACATAAGGGCACAAGTTCTAAATATGCAGAGTACATTCGCATATCAATTTTATTCGTAATGATAATTTAATTTAATTTAAATAATTTATTTATCATTTAAATGTTCAGAGGTATTTTAATATTCCATTTTTTTTAGCACAGTTTGTTAAATTTTGGCCCACTGTAGTTGTGGTTTGTTGTCATGAATGTGGCATATCTCAATCGTTGATTGTTTCTTTATGGTCATTTGTCAATGGATATTATGCGTCAATGGGCAGACAACGATCGTATATCATAAACATTTGCATACGTATCTGGAGCGAACTGTGTGGGCGTCTGTATATATATATATGTATGCATGTATGTGTGTGGGCGTGTCTTATCACAATCACGAGAGTTCAAGTTGATTTAAATAGTTAAATTTGTTTTTGGATTTTAGATTTTGGGCTTAGGGTTTAGGGTTACCTTCACGTAGTCGTAGCTCGATGGCGATGGAGGCCGTTTGGGCAGCGTCAGTGAATAGGATTTGTGTAGGGTGCCATGGGGAATGCCCTCATGCTTGGCCGCCACCTTGTAGGTGTGGCGCCACCCAAAGAGGCCGCTCAACTTGTTGGCCAGCGCTGGACACTTGGGCGGCACGTCAAACATTCTTTAATTCTCTCTCTCTCTCTCACTTGTCTTTGGTATGGTTTGGTTTTGTTTGTTGTGTTTTGATTTTGCTTTAATTTGTTAGCACACAATTGTGACCAACTGTTATTAATACAATTGTTGTTAATTAAAGTTAGTTTACATTTTTACACTTGAGCAAAAGTCATAATGAATTCGCTGCTCGTTTCGAAGGCGCAGAACACACTGATCGATCGCTGAGGAACATAGCACCGATTTTTGCAGGGCTCTAAATACACATATTTATGATTAATCATATACTATAATTGATTGTTGATTTTGCTAATTTTATTGTTGTTGCTGTTGTTGTTGTTGTTATCAATGCTGTTGAAGAGGCACGCGCACACTTTATTCTTTTCATTTTTATTTTTTCTTATCGATGATGCAATTCAAGTAGCCTTATAAAAATGCAACACGCCACGCTTATCAATGCAGTGGCAAAATGAGTTATTCAGTCAATCAGTCAGTCAGTCAATCAATCAGTTAGCTTGCAATCAGTTAGCTTGTATGGCACACAAAAGAATTTTATCAACAGTTCAACAATCTAAATAGAAATCCGAGAACTTTCTTTATAAATTGTAAATTTACTCGAAAGTCTAGAATTACATTTATAAATATTAAAATTCCTCCTAATTGTCTATTTATTTAAACAATAATGTGCTCGCAGTTGAATCAACAAACAAAAATACTATTAAAAATATGTGCGTAGGTATCGTTGTTTCAGATCTCTTTATCAGATAAACAGCAATTTTAAATTAGATTTAATGTCCCGATATATGAGACTTTTTAAGACTTATAAGACTTGTTATTATGTTATTTATAAAACAACAATGTTGAGGATATTTTCTTTGAATATTAGTTTAAAAAGGTAATCGAAAAATCAATTCACATTTTACTTCCAATAAATGGAAGCTACAAATACTTTGAGCCATTTAGTTTTCAGTCAATTATTTGGCTTTGATTTTACTTTAGAGTTAACTGAGATACTTGATTTAGGACTTGATTTAAGGCGTTACCATTGTTTTCCTCTTTCTTGGATAATTTCCCACAATTTCCATGAAGTGCATACGCTGCAAAGACTGTTCGTGCACAGTTTGCATTGGTGCAAATATACATATATATTTATATTTAGTATATATGTATAAGCATGTAAAGATATACAAAATCAACTGACAACATCAGGAGGAGAGGGAGAGGGCGAGAGAGAAAGGGTAACTGGGGGGCGGAGACTAGAAAAAGCAACAACTTGAACTCATTTCGCACACAAATTCACATTGATTATGCACTTGTTCAGACACACCTGTAATAAAAGCGACGTTCACGTTCACGTTGACGTTGACGCACAGCAGCAGCAGCAGCTATTAAAACAACAACAACTACTACTACAATGGCGACAACAACAACAACAATAGACACCCATTTTGAGTGCGAAGTAGACGCACTGAGGCATAAACAACTCGCAACAGCAGCTTCAACTCTTGGTTGCGATGAGCAGAGGGGGAAGGGAAACAAGAGGCGCTTGCGATATATTTGCTTACTAGAAATTTTCGACGTAAACAGCAGGCAATGAAAAAAAAAACAAGAAACAAACAACGTTAAAAAACGGTGCCAATTAAGGTAAGTATTACAAACATATGAGTACATATGCATGTATGTACATATGTATGTACTTACTTATGTATACATACGTGTGCACATATATTTTGACCAATTTTTGTGAAAAGTTGAGAAAATAAAAGGCAACAGAAAGAACAGAGAGAACGGAAAGCACAGCTAAGCCAGAGTGGAAATACCCTAATATAACACTTGCCGGTAAGTATAACAGTTATGACTGCGAAACATACAATCAGATCTTTATCTAAGCAAATCACAAACACTAAAGACTAAAAAGGAAGTTTGAAAAATTTGACAAACTATCTAGTATAACAGTTTCGTATAACAGCTTTATGTACAGAATACAAGCAATAAAATGTAATTTTTAAATAAGTGTATTGAGTGCTTGTGTCAACATACTGTAAACATAACTGTTATACTTACCGGCAAGTGTTATATTAGGGTATTTCCACTCTGGCTTAGCTGTGCTTTCCGTTCTCTCTGTTCTTTCTGTTGCCTTTTATTTTCTCAACTTTTCACAAAAATTGGTCAAAATATATGTGCACACGTATGTATACATAAGTAAGTACATACATATGTACATACATGCATATGTACTCATATGTTTGTAATACTTACCTTAATTGGCACCGTTTGTTTCTTGTTTTTTTTTCAGTCCTGCTGTTTACGTCGAAAATTTCTATCCAAATATATCGCAAGCGCCTCTTGTTCCCCTCTGCATCGCAACCAAGATGAAGCTGCTGTTGCGATAGTTCAGCGTACTCGCACTAGAAATGGTGATTTGCTGTTGTTGTCAGATTGTACAGTAGTGGTTGTTTAATAGCTGCTGCTGCTGCCTCAACGTCAACGTGAACGTGTCACTTTATTACAGGTGTGTCTGAACAAGTGCATAATCAATGTGAATTTGTGTGCGAAATGAGTTCAAGTTGTTGCTTTTTCTAGTCTCCGCCCCCCAGTTACCCTTTCTCTCTCGCCCTCTCCCTCCCTCTGATGTTGTCAGTTGATTTTGTATATCTTTACATGCTTATACATATATACTAAATATAAATATATATGTATATTTGCACCAACGCAAACTGTGCACGAACAGTCTTTGCAGCGCATGCACTTCATGGAAACTGTGGGAAATTATCCAAGAAAGAGGAAAACAATGGTAACGCCTATAAATCAAGTCCTAGATCAAGTATCTCAGTTAACTCTAAAGCAAAATCAAAGCCAAATAATTGACTGAAAACTGAGAAATGGCCCAAAAGTATTTGTGGCTTCCATTTATTGGAAGTAAAATGTGAATTGATTTTTCGATTACCTTTTTAAACTAATATTCAAAGAAAATATGCTCAACGTTGGTGTTTTATCAATGACATAATAACAAGTCTTATAAGTCTTGGAGGGTCTCATATATCGGGACATTAAATATT